>CM076571.1:978906576-979263063 GCA_034641835.2 Pinus albicaulis | reverse complement strand
GACAAAGGGGCAGCTTATAGATCGGACCAGAGGTCATTTAAGCGATGCGAAATCGTGAGAACAAAGAATTTCTCATACAGAGATTGACTGTAGAGGGCATTCACCGGATATTTCACCTTTACTAGAAAGGATGAATCCGGAGGCTACCTGGCCCTTCTACAGGCTCTGCCTAAAGAAATAAAATGTAATCACTAATGATCTTGATCAATGAAAGTATTTGTTTTTAAGTTCAAAGTATTCATTGATCTATGTTTATGTGTGAATAAGCAAGAATATATGTTCTGCAATTGAAGTGTAGAGGTTTGATGATAAAATAACAAGTTTTGTTTACTGTATAAACTTGTTTGGGAAAAGCATGCTTATGAAAATTTACTGTTTAAACTATCATAATCTGAAAATAAACAGCCAAAATATACAGAGTGACAGCAGATAATTGTTTAAGTGGTTCACCCCTCTCTTGGGCTACCTCCGCTGGGTCCAAAAGCCTCTAATTAGGCTCAGTCCTCCTTTGATTAAATGCTTAAAATGAGATTACATCTGTATAAAAGCCTCAAATGGAAAAATAGACTGCTAAAACAGATTTAGAAGACCCAAATCAGTCTAAAATGACTACAAAATCACCTCCATTGGATGAAGGTAGTCCAATGCAGCTCTCTTTCCCTTAGGCCCTAATGGCTCCACGATCAAAAGCGCTGTAAAATTCGCAGATAGAATGCCCTGGTGGCTCTGCAAACACTTCCAACAGCTCCAGAATGATCTCTACACCCAAAATCAAAAAAAAATTCGTATCAAAAGGCCTCTCCTAGCCAAAGTTATGGCACTTTTACTCCAACTGCTAGTTTTCCTAAAGAAACTCCACTAAATCTGGTGGAACTGCAGTTAAATGTGGAGGTCCGCCTTAATTGGGGGAAACCGGCGCTAAAATGGTGGCAACATTAAATGTTGGCATTAAATTTTTGTTGTAGTGGTCACATGTGCGTCGGAACCCAACTGTTTGCTCCGCTTGTTAATCCGCTCCAACCACGTAATAATACGTGCTTCAAACATAACACCATACCATGTTATGCCTTTATTACATAGAACCGTTTACAAATATGGCCCACGTGCCATTAACACGTCATCCCAAGCCACTTATGAACCCACGTATCACATTTAAAACACGTGCTCATTAAAAAACTTTAGGATAGTGGGTTTTTACCCTTTTTCATAAAATTACGTTGCCCTTTTGAATTTGTAACATATGTGTGGTTTAAATTTAATTTTAATAAGGTCTTTAATAATTAATTAAAACATATATATTAAATAATATATTATATGATTAATTAAAACCACATAAAATATTAACCAATATATAATTTAATTAATTAATTAAACCTTAATAAAAAATAAAGATTTTCCCAACACATAAAATTAAAAAAAATTCTTTCAAAATTGAAAGTTATTGGGCAAATTCAAACTGCAATATCTTCTGCATACGTCGTCGGATTTGAGTTCCGTTCACGTCGTTGGGATCGTATCGCCGAGCTCTTTCCATTCGATCTGTTTTGGAGCCATTCTGAGCAACTTCATTTTTGAGCATTTTTCTTCAAGAGACTTGATCTCTTGATCACACCTCCCAGATGGGAAGCTTTTGGACCCTCAAAAGCTTTCTGATTACTGAAACTGATGATGTGGAGACTGATTCTCCACTCTTCCACCCTTGAACAACTGAAATCTTCCCGATTTCATCAATTGAAGCTTTTGAGAAAACGATAACCTGTCTCTGGAATCAACTGATCTACCATTGCTAATATTGACTGAGTCATGATGCAAATGATTAAAATTTGCAGAACAACAATTGTACTTTGTAGAAAATAAACTTTCTCTACATTGATCAAACTTTCCAGAAGACTTAAAATGACTTTCACCTTGCAAACTGTTCCCATGGCGAACTCTACCATTCTGAAACCAACTTTGTCCCATGCTGAATTTTGTGTCCTTCTTGCTTGCACTACTTTGCTTTGACACTTCATTCTCTGCATTGGCTGACCCAAAAGGTAATTTGTGCAACACAACATCATCTTCTTTCAAAGACAAACTGTTATCAAACTGAGACATATTATTAGCAACATCATAAAATGGCAAATGCTCAAAATCTGGTCGTTTCAACATCAACAAAGTTAGACTTTGACTTGCATTAACCAATCTTTTCAATTGACCTGCATGGAGTAAAGAAGATTCCATCTTCTTCTTGTGAGCTCTCACAATGTACTCTTTACCATCTTTGAACAAGTGATACTTGTTTTCATGGCGATGAAAGATGGCCTTCTTGTCAAATAAATAAGGACTTCCCAAAACAATACCTGAGATATCAAGCGGCACCACATCAAGTTCCACTGTGTCAATAAAGTGTGCAGTTATTGCAAAGCGCAATATGCACTTCCTTGAAACCTGCAAATTGGCATCCTTGCAAATCCATCCAAGTGGATAAGGCTTTGGATGTGGAATGGTCTCAAGTTTCAGCTGCTTGACCAAATCTTCAGAAATAAGATTAGCTTGTGACCCACTGTCAAATAGTGTGTCAATTTTGGTATGCTTGGAAATTACCCTCACATGGAAAATCTCTATCCTCCTCTTTTCATCATGAGTATCTTTGTGACAATTCAAAGAGCTAGAACTAGGAATTGTGTCTTGCACCACTTCTTTCCCCTTAATGTTCTTCAAAACCATGCCTATGCTTTTTGTCTCATCTCCTGAGTCTGACCCTAAGTCTTGCTCAACTGTTGCTACAATTTTCTCCTTTTATTTGGTCTTGTTTTTGTTCTTGAATTTTTCTGGTTTCAGTTCAGGATGAAGCTTCCAGCAATGATCTTCATCATGACTTGTCTTAGAACAGTTCTTGCAAAAGAACTTTCCTTTTTCCTTTCTTGAATTAGCAACTCTCTTCTTTCCTTTGTTTTTAAAAGTACTATCCTCATCAAAAGCATCAAAAGCATTCTTTCCTCTAGCTTCTAAATGTGTAGCCTGCACACAGACTTCATCTAAGCTGGTAGGATTAAACATTAGGATAGTATGTTGCAAATAATTGTGCAAACCTCCTATGTATTTCAACTAGGTGTCTTGACTTTGTAAGTCTACTCCAAGTAGAAGTGCTCTCCTTCTAAACTCTTGGGTATAATCTTGCACATTTTGACCTTTAAGTTGCCTAAAACTTTGCCAATTCATGATTGCTTTCTGAATATGAGCAAGAGGATAAAACTGTTTCTTAATAGCAGTAATAAACTCAGTCCATGTTAGAGTTATCTTACCATGATTTTTAATCTCCTCTCTAGTCTTGGCTTCCCACCAAACCAAAGCTGCTCCATCCATTCTCAAAGAGGCTAATTGGATTTTTGTTTCATCATCATGCAAATTCTGAATTCTTAGATAGACTTCCAGCTGTCTAATCCAGTTATCCAATTTTTCTGCATTAACATCACCATTAAACATCGGCAACTCAAACTTTACATCAAGCTTTAACAAAGGATTTTTAAGAGATGTTTTTTATTTTTGTGACTTATTAACAGAAGTTGAAGAGGATGATGTGGAGGAAGAGGATGACGATGGAGATGAAGGATCACCATTTCCTCCATTCCCTTTCTTAGACTCATCTTTGTCTTTCTTCCCTCCTGAAGAACCTCCTTCTTCTCTTTGGTTCCTAGACCCTTCTCTAGCAATCCTATCATTTCTCTCCTGGTATAGGATCCTAACCATCTCAGTCAAGTCCAAGAAAGCTTTTCTAAAGACTCTTTCTTCTTCCTTGGGATCCATTTCCTCATGTACTCCTCCTTCTCTGGAAGACATGTTTGTGGCTGATTCTAAGGCTAATGAGGATGAAATGGAAGGTGGATGTAATGGCACTCTAGCCCTTCTTGGTTGAGGATTAACTTGTTCTCTAACCAATTGACCTTCCCCTCTTTGCAATTTCAGCCTAGTAAGCATCAAATTTTGCAGACTAATACAATTTACTTGCACAAATTTCACAATCTCTTAAGAAAAACCTTGAGCTCCGATACCAACCTGATCTGAAATCGTGAGAACAAAGAATTTCTCATACAGAGATTGACTGTAGAGGGCATTCACCGGATATTTCACCTTTACTAGAAAGGATGAATCTGGAGGCTACCTGGCCCTTCTACAGACTCTGCCTAAAGAAATAAAATGTAATCACTACAGATCTTGATCTATGAAAGTATTTGTTTTTAAGTTCAAAGTATTCATTGATCTGTTTTTATGTGTGAATAAGCAAGAATATATGTTCTGCAATTGAAGTGTAGAGGTTTGATGATAAAATAACAAGTTTTGTTTACTGTATAAACTTGTTTGGGAAAAGCATGCTTATGAAAATTTATTGTTTAAACTATCAGAATCTGAAAATAAATAGCCAAAATATACAGAGTGACAGCAGATAATTTTTTAAGCGGTTCACCCCTCTCTTGGGCTACTTCCGCTGGGTCCAAAAGCCTCTAATTAGGCTCAGTCCTCCTTTGATTAAATGCTTAAAATGAGATTACATCTGTATAAAAGCCTCAAATGGAAAAATAGACTACAAAAATAGATTCATAAGACCCAAATCAGTCTAAAATGACTACAAAATCACCTCCATTGGATGAAGGTAGTCCAATGCAGCTCTCTTTCCCTTAGGCCCTGATGGCTCCACGATCAAAAACGCTGTAAAATTCGCAGATAGAATGCCCTGGTGGCTCTGCAAACACTTCCAACAGCTCCAGAATGATCTCTACACCCAAAATCAAAAAAAAAAAATTCGTCTCAAAAGACCTCTCCTAGCCAAAGTTATGGCACTTTTACTCCAACTGCTAGTTTTCCTAAAGAAACTCCACTAAATATGGTGGAACTGCAGTTAAATGTGGAGGTCCGCCTTAATTGGGGGAAACCGGTGCTAAAATGGTGGCAGCATTAAATGTTGGCATTAAATTTTTGTTGTAGTGGTCACATGTGCGTCGGAACCCAACTGTTTGCTCCGCTTGTTAATCCGCTCCAACCACGTAATAATACGTGCTTCAAACATAACACCATACCATGTTATGCCTTTATTACATAGAACCGTTTACAAATATGGCCCACGTGCCATTAACACGTCATCCCAAGCCACTTATGAACCCACGTATCACATTTAAAACACGTGCTCATTAAAAAACTTTAGGATAGTGGGTTTTTACCCTTTTTCATAAAATTACGTTACCCTTTTGAATTTGTAACATATGTGTGGTTTAAATTTAATTTTAATAAGGTCTTTAATAATTAATTAAAACATATATATTAAATAATATATTATATGATTAATTAAAACCACATAAAATATTAACCAATATATAATTTAATTAATTAATTAAACCTTAATAAAAAATAAAGATTTTCCCAACACATAAAATTAAAAAACTTTTCTTTCAAAATTGAAAGTCATTAGGTGTTTTCAAAATGCAATATCTCCTCCATACGGTACGGATTTTAGTGCCGTTCACGGCGTTGGGATCGTATCGCCGAGCTCTTTCTCGTCAATCTTTTTTGGAGCAATTCTGAGCAACTTCATTTTTGAGCATTTTTCTTCAAGAGACTTGATCTCCTGATCAAGTCACGACTTTGCGGCATCCGTCCTTCTGAAATATAAAAAACAGATTTTTTTCCACTGTTGGGACAGGAAGGCTTGGAATTAATTTTCTTAACACTCTTAATTACAAATCAAGTTTATCTTGCATACCCAGACATTCTCTAAGATAATAAAAACTTTTCTTTCGCAATGGTTTTGTCAAGATGTTAGCAAACTGCTCCTCTATTCTGCAATTTTGCAAAACAATTTCACCATTGCTCACTAGCTCTCTGATGTAGTGATACTTGGCATCAATGTGTTTCATTCTCTTGTGAAACAGTGAATTCTTTGGCAATGCTATTGTTGAGCTATTATCACAATAAATAGTTGTGCCTTTTACCTGTTCATGACACAAGCTCCTTAACATTCTTCTCATCCAAACTAATTGACATGCTACTGCTGTAGCTGCCACATACTCTACCTCTACTGTTGACAAAGCCACAATTAGTTGCTTCTTGGAAGCCAATGAAATGACTCCCGATTCCATATGAAACACATATCCAGATGTTCTCTTCCTGTCATCTACACTTCCAGCTCAATCACTGTCAATGTAACCAATCAATTCATAACTTTCAGAAGTGGTGTATGAAATACCATACCTCTTCGTTCCTTTCACATACCTTAGAATCTTCCATTTGTGTTGTGTTGCTATGGATAGCATTGTTCTCACCGTTTCCATCCTTGCAACAGGTGAAAAGGTTTCTTCATAGTCTCTTCCTTGTTGTTGCTTGTAGCCTTTGACAACAAGTCTTGCTTTGTGTTTCAATATTGCCTTCAGCATTGCTTTTGGTCTTGTAGACCCATTTTACTCCAATGATTTCTTTACCTTTAGGGAGGTCCACTAACTCCAATGTATTATTCTTTTCTATTAAACCAATCTCTTCGTTCATTGCTTCAATCCATTTTTCTTCCTTTACAGCTTCTTCAAAATGAATTGAGTCATCAACATGAAAATACAAAGCAAATAAAGAGTTCAGACTAGAATTATCACTTACCTCTTCTTGTTCATAAATCTCACTCAGATTTTTGAATCTTGGTCTTCTTCGTGTACTTGGAGTTCCACTTGAACTCGATGGAGTTTCAGTTCCCTGTGGTGTGCTTGAAGAAGCACTTCCTTGATTTCTCAAGGCTGTTCTATTTCTAGCTTGTGGTGTGGTTTTTTGTGCTTGTGGTGGTGGAGGAGGAGCCACCAAGGAGGGGTTATTTGATGCTATCCCTTCCTCTTCTTCTTCATGAGACACACATGTCTTCACGTTCACCATTTTCTCTAAACTTGCATCCCAAGCTTCTTCCTCAATGAACTGCACAACTCTGCTTATAATAAACTTCTTGGTGGATGGGTTATACAACCTGTATGCCTTTCACTCATCATTGTATCCAACAAGGATACACTTCTCCCCCTTGCTATCAAGCTTCTTTCTTAGCTGATCCGGAATGTGTGCATAAGCCACACAATCGAATACTCTCATGTGGGTGACATGCTTCTTTATGCTGCTCCACGCTTCTTCAGGTACTCTATTCATCACAACTTTCATTGGGCATCTATTCAAGATGTACGCTGCACAATTGACAACTTCAGCCCAATACTCATTTTGCAAGTGTTTTGCCTTCAGCATACTTCTAACCATGTCCATGATGGTTCTGTTCTTCCTTTGTGCAACACCATTTTGCTGTGGTGTGTACCTTGTGGTAAACTGCTTATGTATGACATTCTCCCTACAGAAACGTAGGAACTCTTTGGAGATGTATTCTCCACCTCTGTCAGTTCTCAGCACTTTGATGTAGTGCCCACTCTGCTTCTCAACATGAGCTTTGAAGTGGCAAAACTATTCAAATACCTCACTTTTTTGTTTCAATAAATACACCCATGTATTTCTGTTGTAGTCATCTATGAATGTCAAAACATATTTGTTGCCAGCTAAAGACGGTGTTTGCATTGGTCCACATAAGTCTGAGTCGACAATCTCTAAAGGTGCCTTTTCCCTTATACTCTTTCTCTGCTAGAAATATTTCTCTGTGTTGTTTTCCCAATATGCAGCCTTCACATAGGCTGTCCGTATTTTCAATCAATGGTAATCCTCTTACCATTCCCTTCCTGTGCAACAAGTTCAGGCCTCTGAAATTGAGATGTCCAAATCTCAAGTGCCATAACCAGTTTTCATCTTTCACTTCCTCTTGAAAAACCTCTTTTGTTACAGCTGCTACATTTCTTCCTTCCTTCAAGTCTGCTCTGAGCTTGAGAGGAAACATCATATTTCTTGTCATCTGCACCTCTGCAATGACTTTCTTGCTTGGAGGTATGTCCTTGATTGTGCACACATCATATTTGAAGAACACATTGTAGCCCTTGTTAATGAGCTTTCCAATGATCAAAAGATTACATTTCAAGCCAGGTACATAATATACATCTGGCACAAACTTCTGTTCTCCATTCTTTGCCATGATACTTACTCTGTCTTTTCCTTTGACAGAGATCTTAGTATATGTCCCTGTTGTTACTTCAGATTTAACATTTTCATCTAGATTGGCAAACATTGCCATGTTTCCAGTCATGTGGTTACTACAACCTGAATCTAAGAACCATACATCATCCTGTCTATCTTGTGCTACATTATATGTTAACAACACATTCTTCTGGTTCTTTTCTTCTTTTGTAAAACTAGCATTATGCCTATTATTCATGTCATTTTTATTTTTCCTACGTTCATTCACATAGTGCCCATATTTTTTGCAATAATGACATTAGACTTGGGTTTTATCATACCTTTGTCCATGTGCTTGATTTTGGCTTGAGCCTTCATTCTGGTTCTGATTGTTGCTCCTTCCACTCGAACTTGCAGGGTTGTTTCTTCCTTTGTTCTGGCTTCTGCCTCTTCCTCTTCCTCTGCCTTGACCTTTGCCTTGGCCAAATGACATTTGGGTCTTGAAGGCTTGTTCCAATGAGGAATCTGATCCTCTGTTCAATCTATGTTCATGAGACATCAGGGATGCACTAAGCTCATCCACAGTATATAGTGAGAGATCCTTTGTCTCTTCTATTTCCACTACTATGGCATCAAATCTTGAGGGTAAACTTCTCAAGATTTTCTCCACTATCCTTCTCTCTTCAAGTGTCTCTCCACAAGACCTTATCTGGGTAACCAACCCAATAACATGAGTGAAGAATGAGTCTATGTTGTCAGAATCTTTCATACAGAGAGTTTCAAAATCTCTCCTCAGCATTTGTAGCTTTGTTGTCTTCACCTTCTCCATGCCTTGATAGGCAGTTTTGAGAATATCCCATGCATCCTCAGATTTTGTTGCTGCTGCAATCCTTGGGAAAATACTCTCGTGCACTGATTGAAAAAGATAGAAGAGGGCTTTGGAGTCCTTCTTCCTATTGTCTTTTAACAAGTCTCTTTCTGTTGATGTCAAAGTGGCCAACGTTGTTGCATATGTTGGTTCTGGGTAGCCATTCTCAACTAGCTCCCATATGTCCTGTGAAGTAAACAAGGCTCTCATATTGAAAGCCCAATATTCATGATTCTTCCCATTAAACTATGAAAGTTTGAGATTCGTCAAGCTAGTGCCTACTGCTTCCATTGTAACTGTGTAAACCTCACAGTTTTCTTGACTGAAAAAACTTCCTACAGCTTCTGCAGTGAAGAGCGATCTCTGCTTCATTCACTGAGTGCCTAGACTGGCTCTAATACCATGTTGGAAATTTCTGAATATTTCGAACAAATAGAGGAAATAAAGTTCCTCAGCTAAACACATATATTTAATGATAGAGACGTGGACAAAGAGATGAATTAAAGCTCTATTTCATTAACCATAAAAATGAGTATTACAAAATACAAACTTTCATCAGAACTACAGTTCTGGATTACACAAAATACTCCTTACTGTGTTTTTCATTTGTTGCTTTTACACAGATTCCTGTTGTAGCAACACACAGTCTTATGTTGCGGCAACACATAGTCTCCTTTGCGGAAACACCCTGTTCTAGTTGCGGCAACACAAAGAGTGTTCCTCTATTGTCTCAAACAAACAATCAGTTGTGGCAACACACACAGTTAGTTGTGGCAACACACAGATCCAATTGCGGCAACACACAGTCAGTTGTGGCAACACACAAAGTTGCTATGTTGCTACAAAACATAGTGTTTCAGACTTTCTCTGTCTTCTTCTCTGCCTCTGTATATGATTGTCTATATATCTAACCTTTTAAACTACTACTTTCTATTACATATATATCTTGAAAAACATATTTTGACTTAAAAATTTAAAAAATAAAAATATATTTTGTTCTTATCAGCCTTTTAAATGCAGTAAGGTGGTGGGAGATAACGTTGTGCCCTTTGAAAAACAAATGCTATTGTTTTCAGGGATATTAACTCAGAAAATTTAATGCACGTTGGAGTGCGCAAATGAGTCACGACTTTGTGGCATATGTCCTTTTGAAATATCAACAAAAATCAGATTTTTGTCCACCTATTTCAGATTGCAGTTGGAATTAGTTTCCAATAGTCATAATATGACAAGAAAAATCTTCAATATAGGTTAGAAATGGTGTGAGGATGAGTTTTTGTTATCAATATTGGTGGAGCTAGTGAGCTTGAAGTAGGGGAGAAGAAATCTCAGTCACTAATGCCCTGAATTCTAAAAAGACAACAGTAGATGATGGAATTTTACTAGGTGGTGGTGTTTTTCTTCTCTATGCAGCACGAGAGCTTGAGAGTCTATAGTCATAAAACTTTGACCAGCATATTAAAGTCCAAATAATCCATAATGCATTAAAGACACTAGTGCATACAATTACTACCAAATTTAGTGATGAGGGTGCTATTGTAGTTGAGAAATTTTTGCAACAAGAAAATTTTATTTATGTCTATGATGCTAGAAAAATTGAATATGTGATCATGGTAAAGGTTGTCATAATTGATCCGTTGAAAGTTACCACGACTGCATCGGTGGATGCAACAAGTGAGTCTTCATTAATTACTACAGCATAGGCAGTGGTTTTCAAAATTCCAAAGGATGACAGAACATGCCCAAATATGGCTAGTGGCATACCACCCATGTATGCTATGGACTTCTAAAAGGCTTCTTGAGTGGTGAGAATTTTATCAGAAAGGAAGAGAAAGTGATGGGGCAATGTGACAAGCTATAATCACATGAGGCTTAGTTAACTGCTATGTGCTCTACGATGCTCTTTTCTTTTCAATTAGCAATTGGATTGTGCATAATTTAATAATTTAATATCTTTGTGTTGGCTGGGATATTTTTATTAAATTTTCTAGTGTGACTACACCCAGAGTGAGGAAGGAATTTTGTAAACATTGAGGACTTTGAACATTTTTGTAATTGTGCCAATATAAAACCAATTAAAAGTGTAGAAATTATTTCATGCCTTATTATACATTAAAATCTTGAATACAAAATTATGATTATGAAAAATCACTACAAGGAGAATATTTTCTAGCGGAGGTTATAAAGAAGGCTTTTAGAGTTATAAAATTGGACAAAATTGTTAAAAAACCATTTTCTACAACATCCTTTTTTGGTAACGGAGGTTTTCGCAGAGCTTTTAACGGAATTTCAACAAAACTAAAAAAAAAAAGGGCGACCGGAGGTTATTACGGATGTTTTTTTCATTGGTGTGCTACTCAGGTGTCAACGCATTTGTGCATGTCATCTAGACGATCATCCCGAAGCGATCGAAGGTGCATGCACCAGGCCGTAAAGGTCTAAAACCGCACCAGTCGCATTGTAGGTGATACAATGCACCGAGTCGTTCTAATTCATATTGGGATTTGTACGGTTCCCAAAGGTCATATCAACACATTGGTTCGCAGTATTATAGAAATGCACCGGTTCTTAGTATAACACAAACACACCGATTTTTCTAATTCGTATTCATTTTATGTGGTGCCCAAAGGTCGTACAAACACAACAGCGAGTAATCTCACATAAACGCACCGGTGCACAGTATCACACAAACACATCAAGAGTTATAATTAGTATTGGTATTTTTTTGGTGCCAATAGGTCATAGAAATGCACTAGTGCACTGTATCATAGAAACGCACTAATATACAGTAACTAACATGCACCATTGTTCATTTTGTATTTTTTAGAAACATCGACCTGTGATAGTGCAATTATTGTGATTTTTTAAAATTCATTATTCATCAAAAGTTGACACATATCTTATAACAGTATTCATATTAATTAATTTTTTATTAATGCATTTGAATGTAATGTTTGGATTAATTTATTATATCATATCATAATTATTGTGATTTTTTAAAATTCATTATTCATCAAAAGACGACACATATATTATAACAATATTCGTATCAATTAAATTTTTAATAGTGCATTTGAATGTGATGTTTGGATTAATTTGTTATATCATATCATCACATTTCACATCTATTCATTATAATATTTAATCATCCACAAATTTAATCAGTGGTGTTACATTTCACAAAAAAAATGGAGAATGCAATAGAATAAACTAAAACATATATATATATATATATATATATATATATATATACAAGACAT
Source organism: Pinus albicaulis (assembly GCA_034641835.2). Classification (NCBI taxonomy): domain Eukaryota; kingdom Viridiplantae; phylum Streptophyta; class Pinopsida; order Pinales; family Pinaceae; genus Pinus; species Pinus albicaulis. The sequence goes on along the minus strand of CM076571.1, from coordinate 979,250,886 downwards.
TCTTTTTCATACAAAATGGGACTGTTATTGGTATCCCTTTGTCTTTCAATTGGGACAATATGTCCATTACATTAGACAAAATGTGTGATTTCAAAGACAAATATTTTAAAAAATACAATGCCTTGCTTTGTTATCCAAACATAATGATCATCATTCTTCACTTGAACTGTTGTCACTACTCGAGCTACTTCCATGACTTGGGTTATTTTCAGGAATGTTTTGTTTAGGGTGTTGATTGTTTTCTTCTTCTTCACCTTCCATCTACAAACATAAAAATAAATTGTAATGAGTGTATATATATTGCTGATAATAATGAAAATTGAAATATTAAATAATATACATCAATTTAAATCGAAAATAAATGACGCACCATAGCAATAATTGACTAATGAACTATACACAATCTTTCAAAACCAAATTTCATGCCATCTTTCAAAACTTCATCTGTTGGCCCAATTCCATACATGGTTTCCTGCAAGTTTTATACCTCATATAAACAAATCATAGATTTAATATAAAATATTTGTTTTTTCTATTAATTATAGACCAAGCTAAGTAAAACAAGAATGATAGATGCTTACAAATTCCACAATTAATTTCTAATACTCACAACGCATATTTAACCCAATGTCAATCAATTTGTCTGATGGTTCTTCTTTGTATGTTAGCACCTGTTTGAATACATTCAATGATGATTTTTGTAAAAAAACTTAAAATATACAAAAATTAAATTGAGTTAGGTTGTTATGAGGAAGTAAAAATTACTCACAAACTTAGATATCGACCCTTTTCTTCCTTGTCGTCTTGTTTTATGTGCTGAATTGGTTCCATTTTCTTTTCTTTTCTACAAGAAAATAATTGAAAATTAATATTTAATGCCAAATCGTTTATTTATTGTAACTAATGATCTAAAAATTCAATTATTACATATTAAATTTGAGGCACATTATTGTTGAGATGGCTCCTCCTGTGATGAAAATTTTGTCCATTTCTTTGACCATCTCCTTGTACACCATTTTGGACATTCCTACTGGCATATTTCTGATATCAGCTGATTCATCTTCTGAGATTTTCATAACCTTCCTAAAAATGTAACATGACAATAAAATATTTAATTTTTATATTGATATATGAAAAGTAAATATAGCAAAAGTGATTTTTATAAATAATATTTATAAATCATTCTAGAAAAACATTTAAAGGAATATTACCTTTTCATTCCTTTTTTTTGTTGTTGTACGTTTTTGCTATTAAAATTATGACATGTCTCATTGACCAATTCTCTGGAAACTCTTCCTATAGTTTAGATAAAATTTGGTTCTTGGAATCATTGGATTTATTTTTATATTGTAAGTGGAAAGAACGTCTACAAATTTATTCCATTAGATCCATCAAACTTTTGTAAAAAAAAATTCCCCTTTTGTTAACCTCCAGCACCACTTCAGATGAGCTAAGGAGCAATTCATTTTCATTTGCATGTTCTATTCTTTTTCTTTTCTTAGAACAACATTCCTTTTCTGAGTTGTTGGTCTGTGTAGAAAATTAAACATTTGTGAATTAATAGATTGTTTAAAACATGTTATATAATCATTTTAATTATATTATTAATGAAAATTGAAAAATGAAACTTGTATTGGATTGATAGTATTTTTCATTCACTTGATTCATCCTTTTGCAATTTTCCATCAAGATTTTATGCTCTTCTAGTCCTAGATCATAAATAATCTTATAGAGCTTTGACATTTTGTGGCTCTAAATGATACACAGTAAATAATACATATTAGTTAAACTTACATATATTTCAAAAATAATATTTTTTGTAAATAATTTACAAAGGACTTGATTTTTTTGCTTTTCTTGATGTGTTATCAGTATTTTTGTTACTTGATATCTTGTCAGCCATTTCTTTATCAATATGAAACCTATACCGTATCATTCATTAATATATTTTATAAATAAATCATTAACTTTTTAATGTAAAAAAATATATATATCAAGAAACCGGTGCACTTTTAAATTTCTTAGCACCGATGCTGGTGGGTCGTGTTCTTATAAACGCACTGCCAAAATAGTATAAAGCATCATACAGTTCTCTATGCCAGTAAGAATCACCGGTGTGTTATATGTTAACCACTGCAATGATTAATAAAAATCGTCTAGTGTTAGTTTTTGTAGCATATGGTGTTGTGAAGGGGGCGGTGAGGGCTATTCTTATAAATACCCCGTGCAAACAGGGGACCACCGTACAGTGCTCTTTGTCAACAAGGAGACCTGATGCATTATATTTTACATGATGCACCGATTAACACAAAATAAAAAATTGTTTTTGGCAAATAGTATGTGTGCAGTGCGCTATAATGAGATAGCGTATCGGTGCCATATTTTACATATGGCCCACCGATTTTAAAAAAAAAAAAGTTTTTAATTTTTTTATCAAATAGGACATGTGCGGTGCACTGGGATAAGCCAGCGCACCGATGCGCTAGGTTACATAGGGTGCACCGATTTTTAAAAAATCTATTTTTTTTAATTCACGCAAGGGACGACATGGATTGGGATCCGACTATGCAAGTCGTCCCATGGATTAGGTGTCATATATATATATATATAACAATGCAAACAATATAAATCTAAAATGAAAATCCCTAATTCTGAAATCACAGAAACAAGAAGAAGCAAGGGAAGAAACAAAAAGAATGGATGGTTTAGAGTAAAAATGGATTTTTTTTGTTTTTTTTGTTTTTTTTCTGAAAATGAACAACAAATTTAAATTTTTTACTTACTTCATAGAAAATACTGCAAAAAATGGAAAAAAAGGAATAAAATTTAATCACAAGATCATTTGAAATTCATGTTGAGATTTTCTCGTTTTCACAAAATGTGCAAAATATCTGTGAGATGACAACAATAGGAATTAGTTCCTAGATTAGCTCCAGTTTGTTGGGAGGGAGTTAATGCATCCTAAATTTGATGTGAGAGGATTTATGAGGCAGTTAGATTCTCTTTTCTATATAACAGGTATCCATATGGATTGTTTGGTGTGTGTGAGAGTTTGTAATCTCCTGTTTGATAATAAAGATTGCTGATGCCTATGTTTGGTGGACGTAGCCCAGAATGGTTGGGTGAACCACGTTAAAATCTGTCAAGGTGTGTGTTTTCTGTTGTGTGTGTTATTTGTTTAAATGTTTTCCTACTGTAATAATTCCAACAATTGGTATTTGGAGCGATTGTTTGAGCTTCTCTGCTTGTGTCGTGTAAGTAATCGCTGCTTAATCCAAATCAAGTAAAGACATGTCATTAATGTATGCTAAACCAAGCAAAGGACTAGGACTGCTGTGACAAACAGCTGTATATAGAACTATGAAATGTCAGAGCTACTGGATGGGTGCCTCCTGGATGCTGAGTTGAATGCAGACAACCATGAATTTGAAGGAGCTGTGTGGAAAAGTTGGCGCAGAAAGGCCAACATTCAGGCCGTTAGGAGTTGATACAGCAGAAATGGCATAGTTGTAACATGAATGTTTTTTGAAAATCGATATGCCGTTTTACAATCACTTCATTAAAACGTTGATTTTTCTTTTTCAAATGCCGTAAGTTAAATTGAACGTTTTTGAAATAGGTCGATATTTCATTTCAAAGTTTTTGAAATGGATCTAAAAACGATTTGTAATATCATATCGATTGGAGTGGTTTTAAAGTTGAATCGACTTTATTAAAAAGGGTGGCATTTAGAAATTGTTTTGAATATGCCATTTGAATATGCCATTTATAAAAGGTCAATCGATTTGTGATTTAAAAGAATAGAAAAAAATCGATTTGTAATTTTTTGTTTAATACCATTTGCATATGGTATGAAAGGAAAGGCTTGTTATGAAAGCAAAGGCATATAAGTGCATATGGCAGAAATTTGTATGTGAAGTACAAAGGGCAGATATTTGTTTGTTTTTTAAAGGCAAAGGCATTTTTTAAACACAAACTTCATTTATTTAAAGTTGGGTTCTGGAGATTATTGTGTTTTTTGCTGATACAAGATGGCGAAAACTCAAAGTGCCCGTTTTGAAATTGAGAAGTTTAATGGCAAGAATAATTTCGAGATCTGGAAGGTGAAGATGCATGATCTGCTGATACAACAAGGCGTGGCGAAAGCGCTGTTGGGAAAAAGCAAAAAGCCTTCTTCCTTGACGGAGGATGAATGGGATGAGTTGGATGACAGAGCTCTGAGCGCAATTCGGTTATGTCTGGCGGATGACGTTCTGTTCAACATTGTGTCAGAGAAGACCGCTGCAGGCTTGTGGATGAAGCTTGAAAAGCTCTACATGACGAAATCTTTGACAAATCGGATTCTCCTGAAGCGACAGCTTTATGGTTTGCGGATGAAGGAAGACATCCTTGAGTTTGACGATGTGGTTGGAGCCTTGTTGTCTGAGGAGACGAGGAAGAGGTCGAATGCAGACACCTCTACATCAGAGGCAATGATGGCCAGAGGTCGCTCAAGAGAGAGACACTCCGGGGGTAAGCATAGCAACTCTCGTTCAAAGTCGAAAGGGAAGAAGAGCAAAGTAAAGTGCTGGTTTTGTGGCAAATCGGGGCATTTGAAGAAGGATTGCTGGAAGCGACAACAATCTTCTAAAGCAGATTCTTCGACAGAGAAGAAGGAGGCAAATGCGACAGATACAGGTTCGACATCTGGTTCAGGTATGAGTGATGAAGTATTATCAGTTAATGTGTCAAATCATGGTCAACATTGGTTGTTAGATTCTGGTGCATCAAACCACATGTGTATCCATAAAGAATGGTTTAAGGAATATAAATCAATTAATGATGGAGTTGTGTACATGGGTAATGGTGTAACATGTAATATTGTGGGGATTGGGAGCATACAACTACAAATGTTTGATGGGACAACTAGAATATTAACTGATGTGAGGCATGTACCAGATTTAAGGAAAAATTTGATTTCATTAGGAGCACTTGATACAAATGGATATAAAACTGTAATTCAAGGTGGAGTAATGAAAATTTACAAAGGTATTTTACTAGTATTGAAAGCTAAGAAAGTAGGAAATCTATTTCAGTTAGAAGGAAGTACAGGGTCAGATTTTGTGTCTACTGTGTCTGAACATGACAGTAGTTCCATTCACTTATGGCATCAAAGATTGGGGCATATGAGTGAAAGAGGGTTGAAAATTTTGGCTGATCGCAAGTTACTTCCAAATCTGAAGTCTGGAAAGTTAGATTTCTGTAAGCATTGTCTGTTTGGAAAACAAAGTAAACAAAAGTTTAAAACAGACAAACATACTAGTAAAGGAATACTTGATTATATCCATTCAGATGTTTGGGGACCAGCCCCTACAACTTCATATGGTGGTTCGTCTTATTTTGTATCATTTATTGATGACTTTTCTAGGAAAGTGTGGGTCTACATGTTGAAAAGGAAGTCTGATGTTTTTACAGTTTTCAAGCAGTTTAGAGCATTGGTAGAAAACATCACTGGTAGAACTATAAAATGTTTAAGAACTGACAATGGTGGTGAGTTTACCTCCAAGGAGTTTGAAAACTATTGCAAGGATGTAGGGATCGAGAGACATAAGACTACTGTTTATACTCCTCAGCAAAATGGAGTTGCTGAACGCATGAACAAGACTCTTTTGGAGAGAGCAAGGAGTATGCTGAGTAACGCTGGTTTGCAGAAGGAGTTGTGGATGGAAGCAGTGGCAACAACTTGTTATGTGATAAACCGATCTCCATCGACGGCGATAGACTGCAAGATTCCGCAAGAGGTATGGAAAGGACATCCTTGTGACTATTCTAAACTCAGAGTGTTTGGTTGTGATGCATATGCTCTAGTGCCTAAACATCAGCGAACTAAATTAGATCCAAAGTCTAAAAAGTATATCTTTGTTGGGTATGGTGTTGGAACAAAGGGATATAGATTGTGGGATCCTACTACCCGCAAAATCATCATCAACAGAGATGTAAATTTTAATGAATCCTCTCTTGTACAGTTAGATGTAGATAGTAAATTGAAACAGGATGATGTATTTGATTTTCAACACATTCAGTTTGACAGCACTTCTAATGATAGTCATGATGACCATAGTTCAGATACTAGTCATGAACAGGTTTCAGAACATGAACAGGGTTCAGGTTTAGATCATGAACAGGTCTCAGATACTGATTGGCAAGAAGTTCCTACAGGTGGTAGTCAGCCAATCGAGGGAGCACCAGAAACATCCTTAAGGAGGTCGACAAGAATCAAACGGCCACCGAGAAGGTATGATGATTATGTTACTTCAGTTGCATTTACTACTAATGACAATGAACCTCTGTGCTATCAGGAAGCAATAGAAGGTTCGAATAGTGACAAGTGGAAAGCAGCCATGAAGGACGAAATGATGGCCTTGAGTAAGAACGGCACATGGGATCTGGTTGAGCTTCCGAAAGATAGGAAAACTGTGGGGTGTAAATGGGTTTACAAGCTGAAACGGGGTGTGAATGATACGGAGGACAGGTACAAAGCGCGACTGGTTGCAAAAGGGTTTTCTCAGAAAGCAGGCATTGACTTTCATGAGATTTTTTCACCAGTGGTTAAAATTGTTTCAATTAGAATTGTGTTAGCATTAGTGGCTTTGCTTGATTTAGAGTTGCAGCAATTAGATGTTAAGACTGCATTTCTACATAGAGACTTAGATGAGGAAATATATATGGAACAACCAGAAGGGTTTGTTCAGCATCGCAATGAGAAATTTGTCTGCAGGCTCAAGAAGTCATTATATGGCCTGAAGCAGTCGCCTCGGCAATGGTATAAGAAGTTTGATTCTTTCATGTTGAGTCAGAAATATGTTAGAAGTGAATATGATCATTGTGTGTATTTTAAGCAATTGAAAAATGGCATATTCATTATCTTAGTATTGTATGTTGACGATATGCTTTTAGCAAGCAAAAGCATTGAAGAAATCAGCAGGTTGAAGACTCAGATGGAAAGGACATTTGATATGAAAGATCTAGGAGCAGCAAGACAGATTTTGGGCATGGAGATTTTCAGAGACAGGAGCAGTGGTAAGCTGTGGCTATCACAACAGAAGTATATTGAGAAAATACTTTTGAGATTTGGTATGAATAATGTGAAGCCTGTGTCAGTCCCTTTAGCTTCCCATTTTAAGCTTTCTTCGAGTTTATGTCCTAATACAGCTGAAGAAAAGGATTATATGTCTCAAATTCCATATGCTAATGTAGTAGGATGTTTGATGTATGCGATGGTTTGTACTCGACCAGATATTTCACATGCAGTTGGGGTTGTCAGCAGGTACATGGAAAATCCGAGTAAAGAACACTGGTCAGCAGTGAAATGGGTGCTTCGGTACTTGAGAGGCACAAGTAGTTATTGTATCACTTACAATAAGAGTAGTGAATTTGTTTGCGGGTATGTTGATTCTGATTTTGCAGGTGATTTGGATAAGAGAAGGTCAACTTCAGGGTATGTCTTTACTCTTGCAGGTGGAGCTATTAGCTGGATGTCGAAGCTACAAAACATTGTTTCTTTATCCACTACTGAAGCATAATACATTGCTGCTTCGCATGCTTGCAAAGAGGCGGTTTGGTTGAAAGGTTTGCTTGGTGAGTTTGGTAGGTTACAGGACAACATCAGGTTACTTTTTGATAGTCAAAGTGCAATACATTTGGCTAAGAATCCGGCCTATCATAGTAAATCAAAGCATATTCCAATTAAGTACCATTTTGTAAGACAGGTTATCACTGAAAGGGGAGTCTCTCTTGAAAAAGTGCATACAAAGGAAAACTGTGCAGACATGTTCACGAAACCAGTTTTGTTGGAGAAGCTGCGTTGGTGTTTGGCTTCTCTTGGCTTGCAGAAGAGATAAAATAATAATAACAGGGCATCAGGCTAATTGTTGTCAAGGTGGAGATTGTTGAGATTTTCTGTTTTTCATTAAAATAGGCAAAAATCTCAGTAGGTGACAAAAATTAGGAATTAGTTCCTATATTAGCTCCAGTTTGTTGGGAGGGAGTTAATGCATCCTAAATTTGAGTTGAGAGGATTTATGAGGCTGTTAGATTCTCCTTGCTATAAAACAGGTATCCATACGTTTGTTTTAGAGAGGGTGTGAGAGTTTGTAATCTCCTGTTTGATTAATAAAGATTGCCGATGCCCTTGTTAGGTGGAGCGAGCCCAGTTGGTTGGGTGAACCATGTTAAAAGCGTGTTATGTGTGTTTTAACGTGTGTGTTAATTTTTTAGTGTTTTCCCGACATGTGTTCAACAATTCTATGCTACAAGGTTTGAACCACCAGAGGTTTGGAATTTTGATTGTCTCAATAGTTATGTTCGAAAGTATTTCGTTGTTCCACAGTGCACTCATGCTCTCTTGCTCTAGGTATGTCTCGTGCAAATCTTTGGCTAAATTTTTTTGCAAAAATAGTGAAATGAAATCTGTTCACTATTTATAGAATTGTTTTATGAAATTAGATTTTCAAAAATATTTGTCCGCCCATTTTTCAATTTAATGTTTTTTTTTCACTTAAAAAAAGTAAAGTTTCACTTTATTTATTTGCGGTTTTTCATCACTGGTGTGTCAATTAATAACACCACACTGGCGCGTCAGTTAATAACACAACATCAGTGTGCAATAACTAAAATGCACCAGTTCGGTTATCTATACATAAGCACTGATAACAATAAGTCCATTTTTAAGGCACCGAAATTACGTTTAGGTGTGTGCACTCAAATTTATTGTTGATTTTTCCCAAATACAAAGAGAAAATATCATAATTATATCGAATGGAAAATTCTTCAAAATCCAGCTCGTTCCATAATATTTCTCAAAGTCCATCGCAGTGTTCTCCCTATCCATCTAGAGACATTACTTTAGATTTTATTTATATTTTCATTATCTAATTGAATTTATGTTTTTTATCCATGTAAATCTACTTAATAAAATTTATAATGTATACAAATATGTAGGTTCATGCAGATTTAGAATTGATTTCATATGCACAAACTATTAAAACACCTCCAAAGCGTCGAAAGCTCTTATCAGGAGAAGCATACCGCAAGGCATATTTGGTAGATGAAAATGGACAACTGATTCACCCTGCCAATTGTAACAATATTTCATCTTCTAGCCACAATCCTGGAACAATGATGATAATAATAATTGTTTGGTATATTAATGTAATTATTTCAACGTCAAACAAATTATTCATGCACTGTCAACGTTCTTACTAATTGATATCATAGATTTTGTACTATCATGTTCAAATATTTTTTTTATATTATTACGATTCTATCGATGATGATCGACCGACCTACCATCTTTTGTTGCACCCCATGACAATGTAAAATTGAGAGAAGGTTGAATTAAGAGAAAAAATTGGAGAGGAACGATACCAAGAATGGTTGAATCAACCGCTGATTCAATTCTCGTTACATCCAGATTCACTAACTAGGAATGAATAAAAAAATAGTAGTTCTTCACAATATTTCAATGGAGGAAATCAAATAGAGGTTGTTATGGATGATTACTTAAGGGATACAACTACCATGAAGACAATGTTCTTAGTAGCATTCTGAAATGATGATCAGGTAAGGGATGATGCTCATATCACTGGCACCTTTTTTGAATGCCTTAGATTGCTTCAACCACCCCTCTCTTTGGACCTAGCGGTCAGTCAAAGTCTACCCACTTGGGGAAAAAAATGTTACTATACAACTTGAAGGCAAATTTTGGTTTTTCGAGTGCATGTTTCTTGGAAATTTTGAGGTAAGTTACCATAAAGTCCTCCCTTATATAAATTTGAGAGATATAATCACACAATGAACATTAAAAATGGTCAATTTTCTAAACGTTAGTAATTATAATGACATTCATGTACATTTAATATTTTCCATGATCACCAACTACATGTTATTTAAAGATAAGGTTCTTGTGGGTGATAATTTCTTGACCGGTAGCTAAGAAGAGGCAAAGAAATTGTTGAAAATGTTGGGTGTTGTGTACATATCATATCATGCATGTACAAATTATTTTATTCTAAATAGAGGAGAATATGCAGACAAAGAGATATGTCCGAAATGTGGGCATGACAGGTATGATAAATAAAAAAATAAGGGTAAATCAAGTGGTCTTCCTTTTAAGATATTCAGGCACATGCCTATCATCCCAAGGATTTAAAGGCTATTTAGTTGCGAAGAATTAGATATGTTGCAAGGATGGCATGCCTCACACATAAATGAGTTAGGATTTTTACGAATCCCAACTAATTAATAGCCATGAAGCATATAGAGGATACATGGCCTGAAAAATTCAAGGATGAAGTACGAATTATATGACTTCGCATAGACATGGATGGCATCAACCCATATTCCCTACAGAACACTAACTATCCTGTTTTTCCTGTAGTAGTGATCAATAACAATATCCCCCCATGGTTTTCCGTGAAGAATGGACATCTTATGTTGGCTCTCATAGTCCCTGGTAGAAGACAAGTGAAGAATATGGATGTCTACTTAGAATAACTGGTATATGAATTGAAGGAATTATGGGATTGGATAAATGTATACGATGTATCAAGACCCATCATAGAAGATAGAAGTTTTACGTTGTATGGCATATATGCTTACACGACATATGATTATCCAGGCTTAAAAGTTTTCTCTGGTAAATTACATGTTTAATTTATTGATTTGTTTATATATGTAACCATATTCTTTCACATATTAGTTATTTAATTAGATGTAATATTTGTTCTGCTCTTCATGATATTATACGTTCCCATGCATACTAAATTGTATGCAATAATCTTGCGGGTCTTGTAAAAAAGGGTATCTATGATGTAAATGTGGTGGACCGCTATACGAAGCTTAGATTATGGCGAAGCCTGAAAGCCGGTGTATGACTCTTCAGTGTTCCTCCCGGAAGAACACCCATACAAAAGAGAAACATACGCTTTCAATGGCAAAGGAGGAAAGCTCTTTGTTGAACACTAATCCTATGGGATAGGTGTGAATATTCAATATTGTATATTATTTAATATTAGGAAATAAGGAAGGCCAAGAGTCATTGGGAGATGAATCCCAATAGCCTCACCTCCATTTATAAATGCATGTACATTCTTCAGCTAATACACATTCTGATTTGAGGAGTTACCTCCTGGTTTTACATGGTATCAGAGCCAGTCCCACTATTGGCATTTTTGCCTGTGGTGTAACTCCCTCATTCCTTTGCTCAGTCAGTTTTTATGCTAGTTTTTGCTGCTTCATTAAATTGCTATACTGAAATTCTGCATTTTTTTTTTTTAATCCATCTCTGCAATTTCTACACAGTTCTAAATCATTTGTTTGCAACTTCTGAAGATACTACAATTCTGCAATTTGCAGTTCTTGCAATTCTGCAAGTTGCAGCTCTAAAAATTTCTGCAGTATTCAGGCTCCTGCAACACTCCTGCAACTCACCTACTACCCTACTATCTTTACGCACCCCTCTGCTCTCACAGTTCGCTGACTCCCCACCCTCATCACCAACTCCCCACCCTCATCGACCGATCCCCTCCATTCGTATACAACACCGCCCCTCTCCGCGCTGTCAGTCAATACAACCACGCCCCTCTTCGCGCTGTCTTTAACACCATCTCACAACTATTATATAACGCACACAGCCTATCAACCATCGTGCCTCGTGGCCAGGTTCATCCTTTGTAATGCGCTGCACACAGTCTACGTATACCTACTGCCTGTGCATACCCCGTCTCCATATTCAATATCGCATTTGCACATCCCACATATAGTAAGTTATCATTAGCTTTTATGTTCAAACCTTGCTACTGTCATATAAGTTAAAGTTCTCACTTCCCTGTACACCGTTATAATATGTCTGTCCTCTAACAGCCCTGTGCTTTGTCCCATTGATACGCCCTCCAGTCCCACTATTCTAGCCCCCTCCACTACCCAATACCACATACCAAAAACTAAAACCACTCTTATTAATACAACCATTTCTAATTCTGCTTTTATTATAAATATAATACCACCTCATTATGTTAATTACACTTCTCACTTATAATACTCCCTCCTTTCATAACACTTCATTTCCACAATATAATTTTATACAATTTTTTCTATAAACAAAAATATATATATATATATATATTTTGTGTGCAGAATTCAGTATTTGCAGCAAAGATTTTTTTTTAAATTCAGAGTATTTTTAGCAAGAGTTTTTGTCCCCTTTAATTGAGCAAATCTCCAGAATTGAAAAGTTTTCTAGCAGATTTTTTTTTCCTCCTCAAAAGAATTGTTTCCATAAAACTAATGCATTCTCTCATATCCATTGTAGGAGTGGTTCTCTCCGGCAAAGAGAACTATCTTGAATGGTCTCGGAAAATCAAGCACACTCTCATTTTTAATGAGTTGTGGAAAGGAATTTGTGAAGGACAAGAAGGAAATCCACCAGCAAAGCCCACTTCAGACAAGGAGCTCGCCATTTGGGAAAACAAGAACTGCAAGGCCTATGCCTTGATTGCAGCTTCCGTAAATGAAGAGGTGAGTCGTCATATTTCATCATTCTCAAATGCCTATGATGCCTTGAGCAAGCTAAAAGAACTCTATGACTCACATTCAGAATTAGAAAATGTTCAATTGATGATTAAGTTGTTCAGTCTTGAAATGAAGAATGATGATCCCCTTGCTTTAGCTTCAGAAGTTAGATCTATCATGCATGATATTGATAGCACTGGTGTAAAAATGGAAATACCTCTCATAGCATATGTTAAGGCATTATATCCGACTTACTCACATTATCTTGAGTCTTTGCAAGCAAGTGGGAACCTTGAGCATATCACCTTTGATACACTTGAGAAAAAGTTTGCAGAAAGAGAGAAAACTTTTGGGAAGATGACATTCCCTTCATCTTCCGAAGAGGATGCATACTTGGCACATAGAGAAAAGAGTCATGCTCCAGATTCATCCAGAGGAAGAGGTGGCAGAAGAGGAAGAGGAAGAAGAAACTTCACAGAAAGGGGGGGCAGACAATCTGACAAATCCAATCTTCATTGCACATGTTGCAATAGAGATGGACATGATGCATCCAAATGCAGAACACCATGGGAGAAAATTGAGCAGCAAAGAAATCAAGACAAAGGTAAAAATAATGACAAAGACAAAGGTAAAGCACCTGAATCCGCTCATTATGTTCTAGCACATTGTAACAATGGAGTAACTGAAGACTTATTTTATGTTTCATTTACTTCATGGAGAGATGATTGGTTGCTAGATTCAGGAGCAACATGTCACATGACATTTAGAAAAGATTTTTTTGAAGAATTCACTGAAAAAGTTGATGGAGCAGTATATTTCGCAGATAAATCCAAACTCAAGCCATCAAGGCTTGGCATAGTCAGGCTTAAGTTGCCTGGTCTTCCAGATCATATTCTACATGAGGTTCTATACCTCCCTGAGTTGAGGAGAAACTTGTTGTCCTTGGTCCAAATCCGCCAGCAAGGACACTCCATTCACTTGTTTGATGGCAAGGCAGAGGTCAGAAAAGCATCATATCACTCACTTGTCATGGAGGGAATAGAAGAAGGGAGACTCCTGAAGCTGAAAGGTTCATCTGCTCATGCTCAAAACTTTGCATTCAGTTCACATCATGATGAAGGTACATTCCCATCAAGTATTTTATGGCATGCTAGATTTGGACACTTAAACTATGAAAGCCTTCATTTGTTGAAGAAAAATGGTGTTAATGGACTACCTACAATTCCTAGAAAACCTAAGGAATGTGATGCTTGTATTCTAGGAAAGCATAGCAAACATCCATTTCATGATTCACACTCCAGAGCACATAGAAAACTTGAGCTTTTTCATTCAGATTTATGTGGCCCTATGCCTATTGCTTCTGCAAATGGAAATAAATACATGATGGCATTTATTGATGACTACACCAGAATGTGTTGGATTTACTTACTGAAGAATAAGTCTGATGCTTTTCAAACTTTCAAGAATTTTCATGCATGGATTGAAAATGATGCACAAACACATATTGGCTCTCTACGTATTGATAATGGAAAAGAATACACTTCAAACGAATTTGAAAATTATCTTCATCAACATGGAATCAAACATCAAACAACTGTGCCATATAATCCACAACAGAACGGTGTAGCTGAAAGAATGAATAGAACTATTTTAAATATGGTCCGCTCCATGTTATTTTTCAAGAATTTAAAATTGATGTTTTGGGCTGATGCAGTTCTATGTGTTGTTTACATAAAGAACAGGTGTCCTTCAAGTTCAATTAGAAACAAAACTCCTTTTGAAATGTGGCATGGCCACATTCCTTCGGTAAAGCATTTCAGGGTCTTTGGGTCCACCTGTTATGCCTTGATACCCAAGGGACAAAGGAATAAACTTGGTGCTAGAAGTTGAAAATGTATCTTCTTGGGGTACTCCAATACCTCCAAAGGATATCGTCTCTATGATGAAGCAAATAAGAAGTTTGTAATAGCAAGAGATGTCATATTCCTTGAATCTTCCAAGAGTGACAAGGTTGTTGAGCGGCAACTTGATCGCCTGGATAGATTCACACATGCAAAGTCTTTCCAAGAATTTGATAATCGGATTCCACATCTTGAAGGGGGGATTCCTATATTGAATCAAACTGTGGAATCATGTCCTGAAGCACTCTCTCCCCCACATGAAGAAACAACCACGGATGACACATTGAATGATGTGATTGACAAAATTGGGAGATTGAATCTTGAATCAATTCCAAATCGAGTTAAATGAGTGGTCTGGGCCATCTCAGAAGTCATAAATGTTTGACATGTGAGAAAAATGCAGGAAGTTGATGAGTATTTGGGGCAAACGAAACTTTTTACTTTTTCATATACAACCCATACGCTACTTTTTTGAAGTAAACTAGTGTATACACGCGGATATCCTTCATAAAACTCGCGTATACACAGAGATCTAATTATGCCATTGGTTCTTCACTTATATCATTCCATCATTCATTCATTAGATGTTCTATAAACAGTAAACATGTGCAGTAAGAACAGAATAAACCATCACACAAAGCATCACACATGAACACCAGGATTTTTAGGTGGAAACCCAAGTCAGGAGAAAACCACCGCTGCAGTTGCTCAGCCTTCAATATTTTATTATAGAGAAAACATCTTACAACATATGTGTTGGCGCAGACTTGACCAGCACGCAGGCACCCACCTGCGCTCGTTTACCAGCCTCTCCTGGAAGGGAGCTACGACCCCCCGACTCGTTTACCAGCCTCTCCTGGAAGGGAGCTACGACCCCCCGATCTCGTTTACCAGCCTCACCTGGAAGGGAGCTACAACCCCCTGACTGAAGGCTACAACCTTCAGCACCACCTTGGACCACGTTTCATCAATTTTCACACTGGATCCAACAACTTCAATAGAACAACACTTGCAGGCCACATTTCATCATATTTTCAAACTAAACCCTTTCCATACTTTTAAGCACAAACATACATCACCAACAGATACTTATCAACACAGATCAGATAGCAGAAACACAGCAGAACAGATCAGATATTTCATACCCCTTGCTTCAGCAAACCCTAGTTTGCATACGCGCTTTTACTTCACTGATGTCGCGTATATACGCACTTCCGTCCACACAAACCAGCGTATACCTCAGTGTATATTTTATTGCGCATACGCGCTTTCTCTTCGCTGAAGCCACGTATATACACGCTTCCTCCGCGGCGAAGTAGCGTATAGATCTTCAATCATTACAGAGCAGCATACTTCATCAGATCAGATATTCAGTTCAGATCTACCCTTTTACTTCAGACAGATGTTCGCCTAGATGTTCGCCTCATCATAGATCTAGGCCTTCCATAAGCAGATCTAGTAGATACAAGTGCATTTCAGATCTAGATCCCCTTCTTCATCATTGGTGCATCATACATTCATATTTATCTTCAAGTGTAACCCTTTCCATTCAGATCTACTTCAGAGAGAAGTATTCATTCAAGCTCAGACCTCTTGCACCCACACTCATGATTTGCACAATGAATTTCTTCTCCTTATATAGGTTTATCCTTTTCAATACCATGAGCCCCTTTTTCAATACCATGGGCCAAAACAATACCATGAGCCCAAAACTACCTGGACGGGGTCAATTAGGCAGATCATTACCCAATACAATGGGTCAATACCATGGTGGTTACCCTTGGTTTTGCACTTTTTGAGCGCTTTTTCCCATACGCGACTTGGAACGTTCTTTTATGCGTGCATACGCAACTTCCCTTAGTCAGATCCGCGTATTCCTTGGCTGTCACTCACTATTGTTATCTTGCTTTGTGCTCAGATTACTGTTGTTGTGTATACCATTTGTAGACCATTGGTTACATGAACATATTCCTGTCAAACACAACTTTATTGATGGCTGTCATCACTCTTCATCAAGTGAGGTTGCCTTCAAGGACAGCACTGACATCCATATATTGTCAACAAACAACATATCATATGGGTTTACATCACTTACCAAGTCCATTACGTCAAGAATAACTTCATCAGGTGGTTTGCCATCAAGGACAACACATGTCGATAGTCGCATGTCTTCATCTTCATTTAGTGGGTTGCCATCAAGGACAACACTCTGCATCATATTTCCAACAATCTCCCCCTTTGGACTTGATGGCAACCATGATGGTGTTTGGTTACCACAACAGATAGATACATTAAGACACCATGTCACTCTCCCAAATATTTGACACCATTCTGTCTCTTCATTCAAACACCATGTCACTCTCCCCCTTTGACATCAAGGGCAAAGGGCGGATCAACATACTCTTCCCTTTTTCTCCTCATGTGGAAGAAGCGTTCTGCAGATCTGATATGTACTGAAGTGGCCAAGCTCCCCCTGAGTTCATGCTGAATCTTCAAACATATTTTCCAAAGAAGTACATGACTCAATGACTTTCCTATCACCAATGACTCATACTTACAACAAATATCCAACCAAGTGGATTTACATATGGGACTCAAGTACCCAACCAAGTGGGTTTACAAAATTTGACTCAGCTACCCAACTAAGTGGGTTTACAAATTGAAAAGTCCATACATGACAAAATATTACAATTTACATCATGGGTCTCAACAAGACCTTTTCACCAAACTACAAATATAACTTTAAGACCAACACCAGAAAGTCCTCAAGAAAGAGAACATATTTCAGAACCATCATAATGCCAATACTGCATTATACTCAGCAAAGCTAATGCTCCCCCTGAATCTGTGCAACCAAGCAATCTTTCCAAATGACTAAGGCTCCCCCTTAGTTTGTGCATCTTGAAAACTTCCACCAACAAATCATCAAGGCATCTTCATCAAAACATTAGAAACAGAATTATGAGAACTGGAACACCACCAGAGATACCAAACAGTATCAGAGATACCAAACAGCACTGCAGCTGTGCTGAAGAGAGCTAAACCAAGCAAAAATTTCCAGCAACCAAACATACGCGGTTTTCTGTGCAGGAACTCGCGTATATACGCGACTGTGTTTCATGAAACCCGCGTATCCAATGCCATCTTCTAAATTTAAGTAGATTTGTTCTTTTGACTGGCAGAGAACACTCCAGCTTCTTCTTGTGACATTCGAATGCTTCCCTGGAACATGGGAGGACAGAAAAATAGGCCAATGTAGTTGTGTCTTCAAGCGTTATCCAACAGTTGTAGCATAAGCACATTAGTACCCAAGCCTTCATATTCTTTGCAGCATCAATACAATCTTTCCAAGAGAGATTCTCATATCAGAACAACATCTTCACATAGGTGTCAAGCAATCATCCATGTGGTCCAACATCACCATGATCTTCAAGATTCAACATGAAGTAACATATGTAGGCAAAAGATCTCTCAACCATAGTAACACACTCTGCATGATTTATTTCTGAATCAAATGACATCCAACTCATCCATGTGTGAGTACAAAGGATACATATCAGCAACCAGGGCTCAAAAACTCATCATAATAAACCATGTACCAAGTCATCATCATTTGAGCATGAGTATCACAAAAACCAAAGAATAAGCAGTCATATTGCCAACAATGCAATCATTAGTATTCAACCTGCTGCTCCCCCTAAACCGGTGCTCTTCCTTAGCTTGTGCAATCTGAAGCACCTTCAACAGCAAGTCATCAGCAACAATCTCTGCATGATCTGTCCTCATCTCTGAATTATAAGACTTTCATCTCAACAACGAATGCTCTTCATCATAAAGCAACCAGGCTTCATCCATAATCTTCAACACAAGAACCCATGTATCATTTCATTATCATAAGTATAACCAGAATGATGCTAACAGTGCAATCATCAGCAGTCAGACTGATGCTCCCCCTGGACCTCTGCTCCAGATCTTCAGCTATCAGATAAATTCTCTTATCATCAATGCATACGCGACTGTTTCTGAAGAAACTCGCGTGTATACGCGACTTTTGTTAATATAACCCGCGTATGGAAAGTGAAGCATAGAAAATTTTCATCTTCCTTCATTTCCTCTTGAGTTTGTACCTCCTGTACCTGTCCTTTCCACATCAGATGCGCTGTCAGAAGTAAACATAACCAGAATAATCAAATCAACCATGAGAGTCATCATGCATTGCTCCCCCTATGACGATACATTACTAAATCTCATAATGTATCCCACATCATTCCTGCAGTCAATCAGAGAAGTAAGCTTCAGAAGCGGATGACTGCAGTAGGGTCAAAATTCCCTACGTTTCTGATCAGTCCTCCATCTTTTTCCAGATTTGTTTGAACTTTCTATTTGTGTGCTGGAAGTTATCCAATTTCTCATATCTGTTCAACCTGCATTCCTTTTCTACATGTCCATACTTGTTACAAGAATAACATCTCATATGTCCAGAAAAATAAGCATAAGAATCACAATGAGTATTTCTAATCTTCCTCCTTTTACAATCAGCTGCTTTATGTCCATACTTGTTACATGAAAAACAATATCCCTTGAAGCTACTAGAGTACCTTTCTGAGTAGAACCTGTTTGTTTGTGGCTGAATTGTTCTGCTTCTGCAATTTGCTGCAACGTGCCCATAATTATGACATTTAAAACATTCAACGTTCTTGAATGAGTTCCTTTGAGAATTCATGATTGTTGGTCGATCTTTTGTCTCTTTCAACACTTCGGGTTTTGCATTGACTTCATCTGAATTTTTAGCACTTCCTTGTGAGCTAGATTCTCCTTTAATAGTTTCATGGAAACCAAGACCAAGTTTGATAGCAGGAGACCTTTGATTACTCAGAATATTGTCCAAAATGTTAGTACTATCTTGAAACCTCAAAAGTTTAACCTTTTCTTCTAATTTACCTTTGAGAATGCTTACCTCAACCTCCAAGGCTTGACATTGCTTTGTCATGCTTTCTTCTTTCCTTCTTCCATCTTCTACTTGATCCTTCAGATTTAGAATCTCTTCTTTCAACCAATTTTTGTTTACTTCACATGTTTGTTGCAGCTCTTCATTCTTCTTCTTCGATGCTTTGAGATCTTCTTTCAGAGATATGTTTTCTGCTTCAAGTCCTGCATTCTTCTTATTTGATTTATCTAGGTCTTCTTTGAGGGAAATGATTTCTGCTTCAAGTCCTTCCTTTTCAAATGATTGTAGAGGTTCCTTATTTTTCTTACTTGATGCTTCTAGATCTGCTTGTAGAGAGATGACTGTAGCTTCAAGACCTTCATTCTTCCTCTTTGATTTTTCCAGATCTGTTTTTAGAGAAACATTTTCTGCTTCAAGTCCTTCATTCTTCTTATTTGCTTCTTCAAGATCTGCTTGCAGAGAGATGATTCCAGCTTGATATCCTTTACTTTGACTGTATACATCATCGAACATCCTTTTCAGTCTAAATATCAAAGCTTTGTTAGCTGCTTCCTTCTCATTAAATATTCTTTGCTGATCTTTGATAACTTCTTCTAGATCCACAACTTTACTCTCACTATCTTCATCTTTAATCTTGACAACTTCTTCTAGGTCGATAGCATATTCTTCACTATCATCACCATTCATTGTACCAATGACACAACTAGGACCCCAATCACTATCTGATTCATCTTCTTTGATTTCTGGTATCCATGTTCTCTGAAATATCTCCTTTCTTCGAGTAGGCTTCTTCTTTTGCTTCTTTCCCATTGTGACGGATCTCCTTCAAGCGATCAAGCTTCTGCAGAAGAACCCGCTCTGATACCAATTGTTGGGAAAAATACTGAGAGGGGGGGGTGAATAAGTATTTAGGGCAAACTGAAACTTTTTACTTTTTCATGCTCTAAAACCCATACGCTATTTTTCTGAAGCAAACTAGCGTATACACGCGGATATCCTTCATAAAACTCGCGTATACACAGAGATATAATTATGCCATTAGTTCTTCACTTATATCATTCCATCATTCATTCATTAGATGTTCTATAAACAGTAAACATGTGCAGTAAGAACAGAATAAACCATCACACAAAGCATCACACATGAACACCAGGATTTTTAGGTGGAAACCCAAGTCGGAAGAAAACCACCGCTGCAGTTGCTCAGCCTTCAATATTTTATTATAGAGAAAACATCTTACAACATATGTGCTGGCGCAGACTTGACCAGCACGCAGGCACCCACCTGCGCTCGTTTACCGGCCTCTCCTGGAAGGGAGCTACGACCCCCTGACTCGTTTACCAGCCTCTCCTGGAAGGGAGCTACGACCCCCGATCTCGTTTACCAGCCTCACCTGGAAGGGAGCTACAACCCCCTGACTGAAGGCTACAACCTTCAGCACCACCTTGGACCACGTTTCATCAATTTTCACACTGGATCCAACCAACTTCAATAGAACACAACTTGCAGGCCACATTTCATCATATTTTCAAACTAGACCCTTTCCATACTTTTAAGCTCAGACATACATCACCAACAGATACTTATCAACACAGATCAGATAGCAGAAACACAGCAGAATAGATCAGATATTTCATACCCCTTGCTTCAGCAAACCCTAGTTTGCATACGCGCTTTCCCTTTACTGATGTCGCGTATATACGCGCTTCCGTCCACACAAACCAGCGTATACTTCAGTGTATATTTTATTGCGCATACGCGCTTTTACTTCAGCGAAGCTGCGTATATACGCGCTTCCTCCGCGGCGAAGTAGCGTATAGATCTTCAATCATTACAGAGCAGCATACTTCATCAGATCAGACATTCAGTTCAGATTTACCCTTTTACTTCAGACAGATGCTCGCCTAGATGTTCGCCTCATCACAGATCTATGCCTTCCATAAGCAGATCTAGTAGATACAAGTGCATTTCAGATCTAGATCCCCTTCTTCATCATTGGTGCATCATACATTCAGATTTATCTTCAAGTGTAACCCTTTCCATTCAGATCTACTTCAGAGAGAAGTATTCATTCAAGCTCAGACATCTTGCACCCTCACTCATATTTGCATAATGAATTTCATCTCTTTATATAGGTTTATCCTTTTTCAATACCATGAGCCCCTTTTTCAATACCATGGGCCAAAACAATACCATGAGCCCAAAACTACCTAGACGGGGTCAATTAGGCGGATCATTACCCAATACAATGGGTCAATACCATGGTGGTTACCCCTGGTTTTTCACTTTTTGAGTGCTTTTTCCCATACGCGACTTGGAACGTTTCTTTCCGCGTGCATACGTGACTTCCCCTAGGCGGATCCGCGTATTCCTTGAAACATACTCTTTTCATCATATATTTAGCACATGCTGAATTTCTTTCTTCATTGCCTTCTGTATACACTGTAGATACATTGAGATTTACATCAAGACATATTCTATCAAGCACAACTTCATCAAGTAAGCTGTCATCATCTTCATCAAGTGGGTTTCCTTTCAAGGACAACACTCAGCATCATATTGTCAACAAACATCATATCATATCAGATTTACATCATTTACCAAGTCCATCAAGTCAAGAATAACTTCATCAGGTGGTTTGCCATCAAGGAAAACACATGTCAATAGTCGCATGTCTTCATCTTCATTTAGTGGGTTGCCATCAAGGACGACACTCTGCATCATATTTCCAACTTATGACAAAGTAGGAGGAATGTTATAGATGAGGTTGGAAAAACAAGAACAAGAAGTTCCACTCAACAAATCGAAGGTGATGTAGATAATTCTGATTCTCCTGTTGATATGGATATTGCTTATAACTATGAATTGATTTTGTCTACAGATCATGAACCAACTTCCTTCAAAGAAGCCGCTTCTCATGATGAATGGAAAGAAGCGATGCAGAAGGAGTATGATGCCTTGATAAAGAATGGCACTTGGAAGCTGGTTGATTCGCCTTTGGGAACAAAACCAATTGGCTGTAAGTGGGTCTACAAGAACAAGTATAAAGTAGATGGCTCACTTGAAAAGCACAAGGCCAGGCTTGTGGCAAAAGGTTTTGCACAAAAAGAAGGAATCGATTATGAAGAAACTTTTTCTCCCACAGCAAAATGGACCACCATCCGGACTCTCTTTGCCCTAGCAGCTCAGAATGGATGGAAATTCCATCAGATGGATGTAAAAACAGCCTTCTTGAATGGAGATCTAAAGGAGAAAGTTTATATGTCCCAGCCAGAAGGATTTGTGATAAAGGGTCAAGAACACAAAGTTTGCAAACTTGTAAAATCCTTGTATGGCCTTAAGCAAGCACCACGAGCTTGGTATGAGAAATTGACCGAGCATCTTCTAAAACTTGATTTCAAACATTTTGATCTTGATGATGCAACTTTGTTTGTTAAGAAAGTTGGAAAAACAGTTGTATATCTTGTGGTATATGTAGATGATCTTTTGATAACAGGGAATAATGAGAGCTATATTGCATCCATGAAGAAAGAGTTGAAGAAAGGTTTTGAAATGACTGATTTGGGTCATGTTCATTACTATTTGGGTATTCAAGTAATTCAACATCCTAAATTCATATTTCTTTCTCAAAAGAAGTACATTGGAGATCTCTTGAACAAATTTGGCATGGATGACTGTAATCCCTTAACCACTCCAATGGAACAAAACTTGAAGCTCACATCTATTGAAGGGAAGGAATTTGAGGATGCAACTAAGTATAGGCAGCTTGTAGGAAGTCTTATCTATCTGACCACCACCAGACCTGACATTTCATTTGCTGTTGGAATCCTCTCAAGGTTCATGCAAAAACCTTGTGAAGGACATTGGTATGCTGCAAAAAGAGTGTTAAGGTACTTGAAGGGGACTCAAGACTTTGGACTCAAATACACACAGGTAGGCGACTTCAACTTGATCGGATACTCTGATTCAGACTTTGATGGCGACAAAGAAACATGGGTGTCTACTACAGGTTACACCATGAGTCTTGGATCAGGAGCTGTCTCATGGAGATCACGCAAACAGTCAGTTCCAACAGATTCCACGACCGAGGCAGAATATGTGGCAGCAGCTGAAGCAACAAAGGAAATTGTGTGGCTTCGGAAAATCCTGGAAGATTTGCGAGCACAGAGACAAGTGTAACCCACACACTCTAGCATTCATTAACCTTTTGCAATAAATTTGGCCAAGAACCCGAAGTTCCATGATTGAAACAAGCACACAAATGCGAGTACCATCTAATTTGGATCATGTTGAGCCCAAACCATCCATCTACATCATTGTTCCACAAATATAAACAAGCTATGATATCTTAACCAAAGCACTTGGAAGAGAAAAGTTTGAAGAACCGGATCGATACTTGGACTCACCAACATCCCTTCGGATTAAAGGAAATCATCTGACACCTAATCTATGGGATTGGTGTGGATATGTAATATTGTATAATAAATAATATTAGGAAATAAGGAAGACGAGAGTCATTGGGAGATGAATCTGATAGCCTCACCTCCGTGTATAAATACATGTTCATTCTTCATTCAATAACACATTCTAATTTGAGTTATCTGGTTTAACAAACCAAAGGCCTCAAATAATGACACCAGCTAGATGGCTTAGATCATATGAGAGAGAGAAGGACAAGGAATTCATAGAAATGTTCGATTCAAATGGGGAGCCTCAGTTCGATGATCTAGATTTCTTCGACACCTATGTTGAGAAATTGCCCATTGGGATGAAAAGGAAATATATCTTTTATGACCTCCCATATTGGGAGCATCTTAAGATTTCCCACTTATTAGATCCCGTGCATATATTTAAAAATGTTTCATCTTCTTTATGGAGGAACATATCATCGAAGAAAAGTGACATATTGGCTATTAGGAAAGATCTTATTACTTCAAAACTAAAAATAAACATTGGCCAAGACGATTAGAAAGTAAAGGATCAGAGGCGGGCGTTGGTCCCTTTAATTCATGGTATTTCAAAGAAGGTGATGTCCCATGTATTTAAAAAAAAAGATGATATTTCCTTGGCAAAGGAATTTATAATGGGTGTGAGGGTACCATCTTCATACGGGTCTTAACTACGGCACTGCTTCACCATGGATGACCATTTGTTGGGGTTGAAATCGCATGACCATTTGAATCTTCTAAGAGTACGTATAATTTCAAAAGCATGATTTTATTATTTGCTATATTAATAAAATTTATCCCATGTAGGGATCATAAAACATAACTAATTTTGTATATTATTGCACGTGTTTATAACTTTGCAGTGTCATTATCCTTTGTTCGTGCGTGGGTGTGTGAAACATGAATTCCCTCAAGACTTAGGACGTGCCATATCTAAATTATCTACATTTGTACGTTGGATCACGTCAAAGGAGATTCATGTGGCTAGCATTCCACGGTGGTGTCAAGAGATAGTTGAGATTGTTTGTATGTTTGAGAAAGAACTGCCAATGAGTTTCATGGACTTGTAGGTTCATCTTCTAATCCACCTAGTAGATGAGGTTGAATTAGTTGGGGTGGTTTCTTGTCGTTGGATGTTCTTATTAGAGAGGTATATGAAGAAATTGAAAGGTTTTGTTCGACAAAGGGAAAAACCCGAGGGGTCTATGGCAGAGGGGTACATATCGTATGAGTCTTTATATTATGCCAGTGAGTGCATCAAGAAGATCGATAACAGACTAGGTGTGGTGATTTGGGGCGATGAAAGGGATGAAGATAAAAGAGAAGGGGAGTTGCTCCAGACGAGTGGAAAAAAGCACTTGATAAAGAGTAAGCGACTTATAATTTTTGAAATTTACAGAAAGTTAATATTCATGTTGAACTTCGATATAATGTATATTTTGATCTCTAAGTACTATATAATGTCGGTTTAATTTCATCAGTGAATGCAGAAATTGAAGCAATCAGTAAATTCGTTCTTTACAATTCTGAAGCGACACAACCGTGGGTCGCATTGTACGAACAAAAGAGGATGAAATGGGATAGTGACAGGAAAGAATTCAGATAGTTGAATGGTAGAAGTGTGCCTTATCCTGATCATTTAAAGAAAATATGCCAAAAATATGCCCCGACAGTTGGGTTGCTAACCAAGTCAAAGAGGAATACGGTGCAACTGGTCGTTACCCGAATGCTGAAGAGGATGCGCTAAATGTAGGGATTGGGTGCAACAACTCGGTAATAGTATTTTTAATTTATATGCAAATTTGAAACTTATAAGACATCTATATTTCATATTTTAACTATTGGGTTATTATAAGACACATGACACTATGATTTTTTTAACTTTTTTATAATAGGTGCATTTGTTCTCATCTATGTGGGCATATGGACACCATTTTCGCATAGAAAATGCCGATGCTGGAAACATGATAACGTAGGTGGATCTGGGTTCTATAATCTTACTTAATCTCAGGCTTCTCAGCCTTCATGGTCAAACCTAGTATGAGGGACATTGGGTTACGTAAGAAGAATCTGAATCATTGAATTGGATTTCTCTTATTTCCAATGTGTTATTTTAGGTGCAAGTGGTGGGACACCTTCAGTCAAATAATGATAAGGAAGATAAGTGATAGTAGGTTGATATGTATCAACTCTGGAAAGATGTAGGATGAAGCTAAGGATCCCTATATTTTCCCCAAACACTACAACTAGGTTTTTTTTTACCCAGATGTGTTGGATAGGGATTCATGGTTCGTATTGAGACATGACCATATATCAAAACATATTTTTGAGAATAATAGTGTTATCATGCCAATCGAGCTGGAAGATAATGAGGGTGATCATGAGAATCAACAGTGATAGGGTACATGTGTTATTTCATCAATATTTATACATTTTAAGATGGGTTTTGATAAAGAAGAGGAATCAATTACCTTATAACTTATAATAATATTTTTTTCGAAACATTATAATATGTATTTTGAATTAATTGGTAATTTGCATTGTGTGAATGTTAAACTCAATATTTCACTTGATAATTTGCAATTATGTTAATCTCAAAAACAATGTCATACTATATAAAGTTCTTTTTATTTGGTACGTAAGATCATAACAAAGTAATGATAATTCTAAAGTACATGAATTTATTTGCATTATTTTCTAAACTTTATTATGTTACAAAAATTCATATTATTCTAGATTTATTATTTTACAATTATTTACAAATTTAAAAATTTAAATAAAATAATTTCATATTAAAACAATTAGAATTTTCACATTAATACAATTAAAATTTTACAAATACTTTACATACAATTACAATTTTACAATTTTACATGTATTATACCATTACAATTACAATATTTACAATTATAATTTTAGAATTTTACATACAACTACGATTAAAATTACAATTTTACAATCACAGTCATTTCACATTAATACAATTAAAATTTTACAAATATTTTACATACAATTACAATTACAAATACAAATACAATTTTAACTTACAATTACAATTTTACAATTTTACATATATACAATTACAATTAAAATTACAATTACAATAATTTCACAATAAATTAAATATTAAAATTAAAATTAAAATTTTGCAAATATTTTGCATACCATTACAATTAAAATTAAAATTTCAATTACAGTCATGACATAATATTTAATAAATATCATTATTTAATATTAAATTAAATAAACATCATGATCAGGATAAATGTCGTACAAACATCATATTCAACTAAAAAACACATTCAAATTCACTAACATCATCTAATCATCATGATCATGATCATTTAACAAAACACAATTAGCATTGTATAACATCATCACACCACAAACATCAAATATACATCTCATGCCAAATAACTGCTATCACATACACATCTATCTGCAAGTTTCAAATTAGATGAACATATCTAACATGACCTAACAATATACACATTATGATGATCACCAAAATGTCAATTAAGTAAAACTGCAACATGAACATAAAATACATGGACCATATATATATATATATATATATATATATATATATATATATATATATATATATATATATATATATATATATATATATAATGTCAAAAATATACAACTGTAATATAAATATCAAATATCAACTTGTGGTACATCATAATCAATAATAGTACTAGCCGAGGCCTTCTTAGTCAATGGTGCAGCCTCGAAAAACTTAGATAGATGTCGATCATCTCATGCCTACTTATCTGGTGGTGCCTCATGCTGATCAAGATCAACCATCGGCTACTCATGATGACTCGACATGGATGGTCCAGCTTGCTCATGATCATGAGTACTGCTGGATACTACATGCTACTGATCATGATGACTCGACGTGGATGGTCCAACCTACTCATGATCATGAATGTTGGATGGTGCAGGCTGAGAATGCTTACTCAACGTGGATGGTCCAACCTGCTAATGTTCATGGCTTTTGGTCGATGTTGCAGGCTGCTCATCTACGACGCGAGGTGAGTGATGATCACTCCCCTGATCAAGATCATAAGATGATGTGTTGCTGCTCGACTGTCGACAGTGTACTGCATCTTGACCGCACATATGTGTAAGGGCCCTCCTCAACCACATAACTTAGTTTGTAGCTCTTACGACATGCCACATCAGGGTGAACATGCCATGAGTCATGCCTCTCCACATCTGTACCAACCTATGATCGGCCTATATATCTCTCATAGTGGCAGGATTGACTCCCACCTCCACAAAAAATTCACAGAGTTGGTCACCCAACTCCATCCTCAATCTACTGTCAGGCCTATGCCTCGCAAAAGGTGGTACCAACGCACCATGAGGAATATGTTTGTTTGCACTGGCCTGATCCTCGGCATCTCCCATCTTGTGATCGTCATCAGGATCTACAGCTAGATTATTTGGTGAAGGTGGCATCTCATGGCCATGAAATGACCCAATGTCTACAAAATATATATAAATACACAACAATAATTAGAAAATTTCATTAAACAGTTTAATAAAAACAAGTTAAATAACATGTTAGAATAAATTTAAATAAAATAATAATATTACCTCTATCATTCGATGGCTCATCATTCATGAAGAGGATGTTGGCACACCCTCTCCAATACAAACCAACATATGAATGGGGGACCAGAACAAAGTGATGCTCATCAACACTAGCTAGCAACTCGAGTGCACCATGTGATATCCTTGTAGAAAACAATGACTCGCCCGTATTGGGCATCATCTGTCTCCACATCTACATCCGTACATGCAGCAGTGGCCTACAAGGCTTCCAAACAGAATTAGGCCCCATATTTGGAAACCTCTCAAAAAATAAAAAAGTAGCTTTGAAGAAAAAGGGAAGTTCACTGTCCCTTGTGCTTGAGCAGGACATCTATCTAAAGCTATACATAACTACCACAAAAAAATGCCAAACCACCTCACAATTCATGCCGCCTGTAATAAAGAATCAGCATAACATAGAAGTGGGCAAATAATGCGTTGCCATCTCTGGTATGGTGTGCAATGGTGGAAATCAGTAGTGATATTCACCTCACCTCCTCTCCACCAAATGAAGCAATACGTAACTGACCTCCAGAGACCTGAAAATATAAAGGAGATAGTATATCCATGCTAATTTATCTCTGGTAGTACACCAACTGACTCCTTGTTGCATAACCAACGGGGACCTCTGGGAACGAGGGAAAATCCAGCCCTATCCTTGATAGGCTAGTACTGAAATAGGTTTCCTCCTCAGTGGGCGCATACCACTAGTTAGGACCAACCTGGAAATCTTGTAGGTGGGCATTCCACCTGCGAATAAGTTATCACAAAAACCCACCATGGCCCTTTAGGGATGTAGCCTCCTCATAGAACTTGAGGAGGCCTATCTCCCTTAGGATTCTCTAGGTGGCTAATGTAACAGGTCGAGGGTACGTATCTCTCTCTCTCTCTCGTGCCTCCTGTAGCCGAACCATGTTATACTAGTATGCTTGTTGTTGTTGTTTTTTCCTCTCTTCTCTCATTTGACGTCGCTAAATGATTGACATATCAAATAAATTTTTTTTTTTTTTAAATGAGACATGTATTTAGGAATATAAATACATAATTTTTTTTTTAAAACAAAAAAAAAATAGTCAGTGTGCCACAAAAAACAGGCATGCATTGGTAACGGTGCGTCTTTTTTTGTCACGCAACAGAGGTGATGCACCTAAAAATTTTTAGCGCACCACCCTCTTGGCATTGTTACAAGGTCAACGGTGTGGTGGTATAATAGACAACACTATTGACTATGTACCAGTGTCAGGAGGGCAGTGCACTGACCAAACTATATGCCCCGAGACGTATAGTTTAGGAAGGGTGAGTTGTATAGTTTAGGAAGCGAAGCACCCTCCTGACATCACTACATAGTCACTGGTGTGGAAGTTTACATTACTGCATCGTTGACTATGTAAGGTTCGGTGGGGCAACGCGGTGACAAAATTACTTGCCCAGGGGAAGATATTTTCATCAACGCACCACATTCTCGCAATTCGACATGGTCAACGGTGCAGTCGGGTAACCCACCACACTCCAATTTTTTTAATTTTAAAAAATCATCGTGCCTCTTTTAAGTACTAACCCAGAACCAGCATGGATACCATTAGCACCAGTCATGGTGCGGCCTGTAGATTTTCTGGAAGCATCGCGAACTCGTACAAGCCGAATGACTCGAATGCACCGCGTAGGAATTTTTATTTATTTTTTAAATAACCTGAATTTTAAGCTATTTTATAAGACTAATGTGCTAAAATTTTTAATTATGGAAAAAGAAGGAAAATATCTATACATTTGGTCGTCGAGGAGGCATATATGTTGAATAATTTGCAAAACAAAATTTTCCACTCATTTTGCAAAATTCCAAATGGAGATGGTGGGCAATGGACAATTGTAGTGTGCGCAATAGGAGCATCGATGGCAGGGTGCCTCACACAAGGTAAATTTAACTGGTGCTTGAGATCTCTGGAGCAATGAAAAGTGAAAAATTCAGATTTTTGGCCATGATTTTTTTTAATATTTAACCTGTTCAGGTGCGCAGGTTTTATAGGTGCACCAGTGTAGTTTCTTAAAGCCACATCGGGTTGTTCCAGTTTTGCGGTGGGGTCTTAGGACGCACCAGTGTGGAATATTTTCAGATCATGGGTGAGCTATAGTAATGAGATGCACCTGGCAGGTTTGTAGCGCAGAGTGTTCGGGCGTACTAATTTTTTGTCCACATTGGTGTTTTCTCTAGCTGAACGCACCTGTGCAGTTTAGAATGATAAATGCATAGGTAGAAAAACATCCACAAAATCCTCCACCCACCAACTTGCTCTATTAACCTTCACTACAAATATATGTCTAGGCTATTTTTATAAGGGGTTCCTCAAAAACATCCGCTAGAGGGTCTTTTCCTTGTAGCAAATTGTTTTAATTTAGCGTAATAGATATAAACAATGAAGAGCTAAAAAGACAGTAAAATACAATAATTTACCTTCTTCATCTCCTCTTATTCGAGATGTGTCTCCTTTTCCTTGTAACAAAGATTTTCTTCCATTCTCAGAGCAGTGCATAGAAAACATGATCATACCTAAAAAATTATTGTTTGGTTTACTATGAAACATTAAGTACTGAAATGGCTTGAAACCTCGACAATGCATGTACACAAAAAAATGGAAAAAAACAAGTGCAGGGACAATCAGATGAATATAAGAGAAATTCACATGATTACTAACTTCTTTCCAGGAACATCTGTGGGGGTTGTATGGTGTGAGGGTTCACAGTGGAAAGTAAACATTGACGTTTTTTTCTCTATAATGTTTCCAATTGTGTTTTTTGATCCCAAATCCCTTATACTTGTTGGGTCTTCGGGAATGACTCATGCAATGGAGAAAATGTGGAACCAATAGGTATATATTTCTAGAAAACCGTCGATAATTTTATAAAGGTAGCGAGAATGGTCTATAGGTAAGGTTTTGGTCACAACTCTTTGTTCCACAACAACGATAGCTATGAATAACGAAAATTCTATTACACTTTTATTTATGGTTCTAAAAAATAAATGTGTCCTCTTGAAACTCTATGCAATCAATAACGTTTTAGACCAATAATATATTCACTAAGTCATTAATGGAAGAGAGGGACAAGAAATTTCAATGAAAATACCATTCATAATAGTATTTTAAGATTTTTAATTTCTTAGTTCTTTTATTTATAGGGAGAAATTTCAATGAAAAGATCATTCTTGATATTATTGCATTAGGTTTTTAATTGATTGGGAGAAATTAGACTCTCCACTTTTAATATTATTTTATTAGTTTTTTAATTTCTTAGATTTTTAATTTATTGGTATAAATTTAGCTCCTCCAATTTTAATTATGGCTAGAAGCTCTCCAACCTTTATGGTAGAGATTTTTCCATGTCTAGATAAAAGTGTGATGTGTGGTTTTGTTAAACATTTAGACCCAATAAAAATTAAGTTAAATTTGTAATTAATTATAATTATTAATTAAGCTACTCTAGATGCATCTTAAATTTAGATCTACCAAGCAACGAGAGGGATCAAATACCTTGAGATCCAAATATATTTTAGTGTGAAAATAAATTTGATCCCTCTAAGTGCTTGGTACATATGTAATTGAGATGGATCAAGTTTGCACAAAAAAATAATTTTTAATTATTTAAAAAAAAGAGAAGAATAAGAAGAGAGTAAGAGAGAGGTGTCACAATGTTAAACTTTTTTATTTTATTTCGAAAAATTTCTACATAATTATAAAAATTTATTCATTATTTAAGGATTCTATAAAATTATGAAAATTTAGTCATTGCATAACATTGATGGGCTTTGCTAGTTAGGCATAACGATCTATGTTTAACTAACATGTTTTAATTGAATCCAATGGAAGCACCTTAAATTATGGAAAATGTTGAAATTTCCAATTAGTGGTAACTAATTCTACATCATCACGACCGAACCATATGCAACATTATACCACCGCCTCTAAGCCAAGTACTCTTGAACAGCTAACCACCCAATATAGAATTGTGTTGTCTCCATCAAGTCCAACCAATTGTAGTCCTGAATTATCATGTAACTAATGGAAACAATATTCCACTTAAATTTCACTCATCAATGATATTTCCTTTCCATTCCTAACACATTATGTAAGACATTTTTAATTTACATAATCCTCCCATAATCTTGTGTTACAATTCTCTATCAATGATCAACTCTTGATAAGGGATCTCCCAGTCCACATGAAACTAGTACACCATCATAATTATCTCCTGAAACAACCTAGGTTAATAAAATATTATACCAAACATATAAACTAATTTTCCACTCTTAGTCGTGTTTACCTGAAACACCTTCTATTGTGCCATTTCTTATAATTATGACACCTCAAGTAATATCCTTGCATTCTACCCCCACTTTAATTGTTGGCATCTTCATCAACGTGGCTCCATTGGATTCTCTAATGGAAAGCGCATTTATGGTGAAGATACACTTTTTATTTTTTCCATTTAATCGTGGTGTTGATACGTTTTTTCATGAGGATAAACTTTTCAATCCACTTAAGCATCTAATACCACTTAAGAAGCCTAGTTTTTTTATGGCACTGACATGAAATTACTAGTTGTGCATGGCCATAAGGCTCTTGTATCACTCAAACTATTCCTATCCAACATGTCCTAACCGAAAAAAAGTTAGGAACCCAACTATTTCACCGCGACTAAAACATTATGCTATAGGATTGTCCTATAGTGAGCCTAAAAGATTGATTATAATTTCTCTAGGATTATGATCGACATAGAGAGAGGGGCCAGATATTATATTTTACTTGGGGGAATGAAAAAATAAGTCTACCACACCTCCAATGTCGATCCTTCACACCATTTATTTACTTCGCCATCAAAAAACTCGTCTCTGTCCATGAAAAAAAAACATTTTTACCCCTTCTTCCACAATTTTCACCACAACCAAAGCTTGAAATCTTTGGCCATGAGTTTAACATGAATTATGAGAGAATTTGGATGCATTGTACAAATTTTATTATCATAAAAGTTGTTTTATGTCAACTGATACATGAAATAACCCAATCCTATAGCATTTTGCACAAACCCTCCAAGACCAAAGTCAAAAGAACTTGGGAACACCACAATGAAGAATTGACAATCATGAAGCATTGAGGGATAGTCTTCTAGATCTTGGGAAGCCACAAAAAATCCCCAGTGATGCTAGAAGGTCACTTTTCACCTTCAACAACAACATTTTATCCACCTCATGAAGAACCTATATTGTCAAGCTTCAATCAGTCAAGAATATTTCAAGAGAAAAAGATATAAATTTTAGAGCAAAGCCAATACATGAAGCAATGGGAATAAGAGGATGACACCTCAAGAAGACAACATGAAACTATCAAAGGATCATCACTAGAAACTTCATAACCATCAAAGAAAGCTTTAATAATAATATCAGCAGCATCAATATCACCTACAAAAACACATCGAGGGTAAGGCTCAAGTTTTCTATCCTCAAATACTCTCCTACAGAATTATTTTAGCTCAAAATCCTTTACAATTGTATGAAGGAAAATGTTTTTTATATCCAAAATTTGTAGCCAATCAACTTTGGACGTATCTAGTAGTTAACTTGACTTCTCCAGCAAGACATGCATATGTGTCAGAGAGGATCAATACAAAAGTGAAAAATACTGGAGAAACTAGGTTTTTATCATTTATATATGATAAAGGACAAGGACTGTGAAGGGGTAGGTTCGTCCAACTTACTTAACTCAAAGCACTCTAATTTTAGTTTTCATGCAATGAAAATAGAGAAAAAAAATGAAAAATATATAAAAATATATAAAAATAAATAAAAAGATAAAAATATGGACCCACCACCTCTTGGCATGAAAATATTAGCTGCTATAGGATTCAGTTTGTGTGCTACAATATTAGAATAGAATACCATACAATCATAACATGATGCTAGAAGATCAATTTGATACAAGATGCTAACAAAGTGCTACAAGAAGGACATTTTCCCCCCAAAAAAGCCCTAGATCCTTGGGAAGAAAGGAAATATTCAAAGGAAATGGCAATGGTACAAACAAATATGCTATAGGACAAAACCGAGCTGCTACAAGAAGGAACCGAGCTGTTATAGGAAAGAAGAAATTTGCTACAAGATGAAGAAAAAGTGTTATAGGAATGGACAATAGCAGCTCAAGAGGAGTGAGAAGGTCCACAAGTACTCTAAGAGCCCATTGCACTGCCAATTATTAGATCCTATTAGAAAATTATTGAAAGGGGGAGAATTATACCTACAAATTTTAAAATTCCCCTCCTGCTTGAGTTAGAAAAATAGAGAGTCATAACTAACCGGTACATGCAACATGAAAAATATAAGAAAGTAGAGTATGTGGGTATCATGGAGGAAAAGGTGCAAAAAATGGGCAAGGAATTAGATGACTTGAGGCTAAAGGAATTATTCAAGAAGGAGCTGTTGCAGTTACAAAACAAGAGGTTAAGAGAGAAGCTACAGAAAAAAGGAGTCACAACTTGCCACCATGGAAAGTTTGTCCATGAAGGACATCGAATGTAGTAATCCATCCAAATCATATGCCATTTTACTCAAAAAAAAAAAATGATCTAAGGAGGGGAATTGCATGAAAAGTCATCTGCGGAATAAAACAAGAACAACAAGGCAAGAAGATGGATGGGTTGGTGAGAGGATGAACATTAGTTTCAGTAGAGGGGTATGATGGGCCTTCAAATTAGAAACAAATTAAGGTCCATCTAACCTTTATCGGGCACATAAAGGCTATATTAAATCTATCATACTACAGTTAGTAATATTTTTTTAGCTTTAATATGTTCTTAGGAAGGTTTAGAGATAATTGCAAATTATGTTTCTAATATTTTTTTTTTTTTAGCAGAATATTGAGAGAATGTTGAGTAAATTATGAATCAGATAATATAGGGTCTCTCTCCTACTACAATATGGACCAATATTTTATAAAAAACAAACTCAATATTATGAGATTATTGACAAATTATGGAGCTCTACAGATTAAGAAAATCTAAGAATGTGTTCCCTATCATTTAATGAAGATTCCTAGTGTTGGGAACCATATCGAATTTTTGAAGGATTTTTGAGGGGAAAGATACCTCCTTTGGGGAAAGCTACCAGTTCAAATTTCCCTCTAGGGCCATGTATTTCTTAGTCGTATTGTCAAGAAAACTTGTTATTTAGCAACGCCACTTTCATTTCTAGTAGATATGTATTTGGATTGATTCAAACAATGAAATTTTGTGTTATTTTTAGCTTCTAAATCTTGATTTCCATCATAGGACTTTGGGTATACTTAGGATTTTCCATCCCAGGAGCCTTAAAGCCCTGTTGTACAATTTATTTATTTCCTTTTAATGTCTTTCAATCGCCTCTCATATTTATGAATTTACTATTTATGCTTATTTTGTTCTATGTCAGATTGGTTAAATTATTGAAGTGATTTTTTTGGAGGTTCTTTATAGAGTCACAATAAAAATTCATCCTTATAACATATTTGAAAAGTTATATTCATCATTGAGCTAGTTGGAGTGGTTTAGTAGTTCACAAATCTGGAATCTATGGAAGTATTTTGTAGCAAAATAATAGCAATTATATGTTATTTTTTATCACATTTTAATGAAGATATTTTTAGTTGACTCCACTTTTATTATTTCATAAGAAAAATAAAGTTAATAAAAAAATTTACCCCATATAATATTCACTTGATTAGGTTAGGTAGTTGGCAGGTTATATAGCTCAGTGATTCTTGAATTTCTAGTTTTGAGTCCTATAAAATCCTAATTAATAGAAAAATTAACTCCATATCATTTCCATTTTATTTTATTTTTCATTGGTGAGATAAACTTAGAGGACATACTAGCTCGTAGACAAGGTAATTTGTCTTTTAAAGTTTAAAAATCGTAATCCTTTTATGGTGTGTAGGTTCTACTGTTGATTCTTAGGGTTACAATTTTCATTTACGCTCCTTATTTTACCACAATATCCTTATTTCTACCTCAACAACTCCTCCAACACATTGTTCAGCAAGAGTACATTTCTAATTAGTTGAAGGCCACCATGTGCATTGTTCCTTGAGCAAGATGGGTCGCTGAAGAGTACTAATCTTGGAAAGTGAAATGTAGAACCTTATCCTACCTTCCACTACCATTTCCCAAATTTATGTCACGTATTCTATCCTTATTGTTCTCATGGATCCAATATTGTAGAAAAATAGGGAAATCATGTAGCATCTTGTAACAATCTTGTAGCAGTCATGTAACATCTTATAGAATTGAATAAAATTGACCATATTTTCTTTAAGAGCTTGATTTTTGTATATTGGGATTTAATAATGACCTCTCAACTTTGAATCCATGGTTGGGGAGGACCAATGACAAATTTAGACCCATCCTTCCTTACGCAAGTACAGAAACAACAATTTAAATTAGTAGGTCCAAATTTCCACATTTGCATCACAAATATTGTTCTCTTATGTAATGTGTAAGGAACTTGTTAATAAACCTAAATTATCTTGAACTCAGTGATAATAAGGGAAACTCTTCAATTCAATTAGATTAGACCTATTTTTTGAAGTTATGTTCTTATATTTTCGAGTCATACGCTTTAGATCAAGTTTCATTTTTCAAGCAATTTTTTACATTCTGCAGGTAGAGTAATGATTTATATTCCACAAGTATACTCTTGATTTGTATCTTCAATTAGGAAATCATATTTCATCTCTAAAATTAGTGCAATATTCTACCTTCCTGGAATTGTAATTGGTTAGTCTTTAGAGTTGGTTCATGCTATTTACTTTATGCAATTAGAATAGGTTTTCTTTCCTTGTCCTTTATAGGTTAAGGTTTATATTTCAAGAATTTAAATTTCTTCAATTCATGATATTCACTTCATCTCATTATATCAATGAAAGAAGGAAACATAACATGTTTCACATATTTTTCTGGCACCTCTTAAGTTTATACGAACCTCAGGTTGATCATTTAAGTTGGTGGCCTTGGGAGTTGCAACCTTATTCTTGCAATACTAGGGATCATCAATGAATCTAATATGAAATTAATTATTTTACACTAATAACTATTAAAGAATTTATTTGAGCATGATTGAATAATTTTTCATTATGTTCTTCCCTTCTAATATTTAAAACTTTATTCACTTTCATGTCATGTAGTCCTACTCATAATTTCCTTGTATAGCTTATAATACTATGATTTTATATATATTTTAATGAATTGAAGAGTTTCACACGCTTATCTGGACAAATAAAAATTGTGCCTCCTTTATATCATGGGGCCAACCTTGGCTAATAATTCCATTTGTATGTTTTTAAATGGCTCGGTGGAGGTTCAACTATTTATCCAAATAATTGACATTAGCTCTATTACATTGACAAGAAATACATCCTCACACTTCCACATTTCTCTCTTTGATGGAATGCATCAACACTAGACATTTATACCATCTACATATATTGGACATGTTACATGTGGAGACATCCAAGATGGCTCCATTGTTCTATTAAAAAATATATCTTTCGTAATTTTCCAAGAGTCCTCATAAAGCCCAACTTTTTCCTTCACTCTCTTTAAAATTTTATATATTTTCACTCTTCATTTATTAATAAGGCTAATGGATTCTACATTATTTTCTCCTTCTTTAATTTTCACAAGGTATATAATATTTCTTGAACTTGACGATGTGAATGATAAAGAAACATTGATTGGGGACTCATAAACTCCTCTACATGCAAAGCTAGGGACAATCCAAGCAAGCTCTTCATCGGAACAAAATGGCTTTAACTATATAGAAAATCTATCAAATTCTTGCACAACTACAACTATCACATTCAAGGCACTCAATCCCTACTAGAAATATGGGTTAATCCATGGTGTACCGGTTGCCAAAAAATCACGACACACATACAACAATATGTGTGGCCGAGGAAAATTCTTTGGCTTTGACCTCATTAAGTACGACAAAGGTTAGATCCATATTTCTGGATTTGCTGATTTTGTCGACTCACTTTATGATATAATATAAGTTGGGAAAATATACATTGTTTCTAATGACATAGTGAAAAAAACAAACCCAAACTATAGCCACCTTAAGAACAAATGAGAGATCTTCTTATTTCTTGCATCCACTATCAAGTCATGAATGCAAGATGATCCAAGATATCCTGTATAAATATTTTATTTTAAAACTATTAATGAAATAAAATATGCAAATATTAATTCCAATGTTTATTTTTTTTGGTGTTGGTAGTTCCACTAAACATTCCTTAACTATTCGACAAATATATGGAATCAAAGCACTTAGCAAAACTCTTACGTTAAAGAACATGTTAGGATTTTGCATTGATGTAACATTGTGGGGAGAGTATTGTGACTCTAAAGGAGATAACCTTGCTGAATTGTGCTCTTCTATCAACCCAAAAATCCATGCAATCAAAGGTGCTTATGTATCCAAATTCAACAAAACCACCATATGGACTATCTCCACTAGAAATGCAATCATTAATCTAAACATTGAAGAAACTTAGAAACTTCGATCATGCTTCCATGTAAAGGGCTTAAATTCTTCCTCTCCATCATTGAGCATGAACTATAGTAGGGCTTCTAAATGAGCCAAACCACATAAAATGATTTATGGAATTACATGCATTCAAATATTTGAGAAATAAACATGGGTTTATGTTCATGCAACTATAACTGTAATTCACATGGATGATTTCTGTTTTCTAGCATGTATGTTGAGTTTAAATGAAAATAAATGCATGAGAAAAGTTATCTATCATTGTAACATTATGTGGAATTTTACAAAATGTAATTATGATTTAAAAAAATGTGATTGTTGCTGAAAAATTAAAATTGAATTACATTGCCACACTAGGCATTTAGAAAATCTCACAATTATCAATGATGCCACAAATGAGTTGATGGGTATTACAATAAAAGACATGTTTATTCTTTCTATTGAACCATATAATGTGTAGTTACACATACATGTACATGTGTACAAGATTTAGACTACTGTGTCAAGGAAGATGGATTTGTTAGATTTATAGACAGGATATGTGTATCAGACGGTGATGGCCTCAAGAAGGAGATCTTGAGGGAGTTTCATGGGAAACCATATTCGGTTCACCAAGGATATCAGAAGACACTGACTGTAGTGAATATATTGTACTATTGTATGAATCTAAAGAAGTATGTGGTGGAGTTTTTAGCCATATGTTTGGATTTTTAGATGGTTAAGGAAGAGTGTAAGCATCCAGGTGGACTGTTCGACACGATTGTGATCCTGTATTGGAAATGGGAGGTAATTTCCTTGGAATGCATCACAGGTTTTCCTAGGACAACTAGGCAACATGATTCCATCATGGCTCTTATGGAAATGTTAACAAAGGTTACACATTTCATATCAGTGAAGACTACATACTCAGTTAGCAATGTGGCATAGGTGTTTATCAGAGACATAGTCAGACTGCATGGTGTTCCAAAGAATATTGTATCTGATAAGGATGAATATTTCAATTCCAAGTTTTGGAAGGAGTTTTTTGTAGTTTTGGGTACCGATTTGGCCTTCAGCACAACTTATCATCCACAAACACATGGACAGATTTAGAGGTTCAACAGGATATTGGATGATACGTTGAGGGTGTATTTGATGCATCAAAAAAACAAGTGGGAAGAGTATCTTCCACTGGTATATTTTTCCTACAATAACATGTATCAAGATTCATTGAATATGAGTCCATTTGAGGGTATGTATGGGTGGAGTTTCAACACTCTTATCAGTTGGAGTGATCCGGTTAATAGGGTACTGATTGGACCAGAGATGTTGGTAGAAATGGAATGAGAAATGTAGGTGATCAAGAAGAACTTGAAAGAAACATAGCATAGGAAAAATAATTATTTGTACAAGGACATATTGTTCAAGGAGTTTTAGTTTGGGGATCATGTTTACTTATGCATCAATCCCAAGAATATCTCCTTGCAGATTGGATCATGTGGCAAGTTGGCACCATGATTTTGTGGACACTTTAGAATCATTGAGAGAATAAGACCAGTGACCTATTGACTAGCACTGCCTTACATAGTGAAATTCCATTGTATTTTTCATATATATATGCTTAAGAAGTATGTTAAAGATGTTCATAAAGTGATTGACTAGTCTATATTGCAGGTGAAACCCAATGGAGAATTCTAGTTGGAGCCTTGGTGTATATTGTAGAAAGAGGTTCTCATGCTATAAAATCAAGAAATAGAGCAAGTTAAAGTGCAATTGAAACACTTTGGGCCTAATTAAGCTACATGGCAGATGGAGGATCAAATGTGGGTCATGTGTCCTTCCTTGTTTGCTAGTTGATGCAAAAGTCATTTTGGTGTGATGTTGGTTCTTGTTTGGCATATGTTTTGGTGATATTTTGATATATTTTTCGATGTGGTGTTTGGGTATATGCACATATGTATACGGATATAAATACAACAATGAGCTATGTTATAAAGCTCCAATAATCACTATGGGTGTCATTTCATTATAGTTATCATATCGTTATGTTTCCTTGGTGGGTTTTTTTTTTCTTTTTTCCGCAGGGTGATCATTGTAAATAATTCATCTAGCTATGATATAAATCTCCATGATAAGTATGTTTTTCTAAGGTATATGTGTGATTAAACACCAATGAATGTGTCCCCAAAGGGTGGGGGGGTTATGTAACAACCCTGGTAAAAATTCCATCTAATAAAAGTTAAAAATAATAACCACGGTTGATGGGACACTTAATCCAAGCTAAAGGTTTGGGAAAACATCCTAGTGGGTGTTAATTTGGTTTATTATGGCTAAGTAAAATGGAAAAAGGAAAAATAAAAGGATTCGGAGGGGTAAAATGACATATTTGGCACATTTATTTATGAAAATAATAGAAATTATGAGAAAAGGGAGATGAAAGGTCATTGGTTACATGTGAGGAGTGAGATGAAGGAAAATAATAGAAAATGAAGAAAATAGAGGCCTCATCAATAAAATTTCTTATGAGAATCAGTTCGTACCTTTTGTGAGTTCAGGTTTTGGAGTTGTCTCATTATTCTCTCTCTCCCTCTCACTCTTGAACACTTAGAGTTTT
Organism: Pinus albicaulis; assembly: GCA_034641835.2. Taxonomy (NCBI): domain Eukaryota; kingdom Viridiplantae; phylum Streptophyta; class Pinopsida; order Pinales; family Pinaceae; genus Pinus; species Pinus albicaulis. Next base: position 979,209,275 of record CM076571.1, on the reverse strand, counting down.
CATGGAGCACTTCGGCATTGGAGCAAAAAACACAAATAAATAAATAATAAGGAAGGAGAAAGCAAGGAAGACAAGGATCAAGAAACCACAATAGGCTTATTTAAAGGTTTGATTTTCATGTGTGATATCCTTACTAGATCTAGCATACATGGTATTTCATATGGTTCTTTTCTGTCCTGGCATGGATTTTTTCTAGGTTTCATAGTGTTCTCAGCCTAGCCTTGCCATTTTTGGATAGCCTTGATGAGATGGGTTCTCATATTTCGATTGAGGTGGATTGTCAAATTGGATTTGAAACCAAGCAATATGGATCTCCAAACTAATTTAACACGTGTCCTAGTAACCCCTGAAGTAGCATGTGGGTTTTGGTAAATCTGGATAGTGTGTTTCCTCAGTGGGCCTAGGAATCATTCTGTGTGAATGATAGGATATATGGTAAATCCTAAAGGTGGTTTGCCTCAGTTTAGGGCCTAGTGATCCATGATGGATTGCGATAAATCTTGAGAGGTGGGTGCTCTCGGTTTTGGCCTAGTAGTCCCGAGATGGGATGTACGATAAAGCATGGAGAGTATTTCTTGGTTTAGGTCCTAGTGGTCCCTGATTCAGACTATGGATTACAATAAAGCTTGAGAGACTAGGAGAGAGGAAAATTCCTCATGATGTAGGTGGAAAAATCTGGTAGCATTCATTATTTTTTGGTTCATTTTGGTTGGTTATGATTTCCACATTCATGCTTGGAATATGGCACGGGGGTGATTAACTAAAGAGAGATTTGGCTCAACCAATTTATGATCGAGTGGAGCATTGAAGTCCCATCTCTGGTTGGTTTTTATATCAATAAATGAGAATCTCATTCCTTTGGTATTTGATGTATAAATGTATTGGTTATTATGTAGATTTTATTTCTATTTTATCCATTGTATTTTTTTTTTTATTATGTTGGTTATAAACATGTATGTTGACAGTGATGATATATGACCCTCTCCATGTTTCTACTTGTAAATGAATGCACAATTTTTTTATGGTGAAATATATTGTATGGATGCTAATCATGTAAGGGAGAAATGATTCTTAGCGATTGTGAGATAATTATGAGACCCATTGTCTCTAGTTTGTTGTTTATACATGTAGCTTTCTTCCTTGTGACATGTTTGAAAAAATTCTTGTCATGCCTAGGAGGGGTCCAAATGAGTTCTTAATGATGTTATTTGTTCATTATTATTGTTGTATTGTTATTTATCGCCGTTGAAATTTTTACGAAGATATGGGAACAAAACTGAGTTTTGGTCCTTAAAATATCGGTCAAATCCCGGAGATGCGGGCACAAAATTGATTTTTTTGGGACCTGGCTACAAACATGCAGTGTTATGCCTATGGCTATAATGGCTCAAAGAGGTCAAAATTATAGTGTGACCGAAGGGTGAGAGGCCTGTATGGTTGGGTTACCTCGTGAGGGTGTTGTGGTTGTTTTACAAGGTGTGTAGGTTGTTTTTTCCATTGTTTCCACTTCCTTAAGGCCACATAGGACGTTGAATCTCATTATAGTAGCCTCTCGTCACATGTTTACCCCGGTTGGAAAGTTACTTGGGTATATGTGGGAAGATGATGTTACAACACTCCAACACTAAGTGTGGTGTAGCAATGTAATAATAAAGGTGCCACGCAAATGGTGTGACAACATTGTAATAGTCGAGGTGCTATAACATTAATGGTGATACATGGCCAAATATCTTTAGATGATGCCAATAATCCAAGTGTTTTCCATTTTCCTCACAATTATATATTTTTCATCATGTCCCATGAGTGTGTGATAATGATTAGTGGTGGGAAATAGCCACTAAAATCATCCTATAAACAAATACCATTATCATTAAATACATTCCCTTGAATTAATTAACCATCACACTATTTGGCTATTAGTCGGGTGGGTCCTCGATCTCCCACTTACATTTTCTATCATTTCCCTTAAAAACTATCATTCCAATTATAATTGACCACTTTTAATGGAATAGGGTGATCATCCAAATAAATTTTTAATCTTGTGCTATTAGGGGCTCTAGATTTGTCTCATTCCAACGTGTGTCAAAAGGCAGATTGTCAAGATTACCACCTTTGTTTGATGACTTATATTTTTACTTGTTTAATTTTATTTTAACATATATTAATTTGGTGGCTTTGAATCTAAAAGGATTTGTTAGATACTTTCCAATCCTCATTCTAATCTCATAAATTTTGAAACTTTAGAAGGGGAGCATCCATTTTGCATAAGATTATGATTCATATGATTAATTATGAGACCCCTTCTATTACGAGACAATTGTATCTAGTTTTTTGAAACCTATAGTCCAAACTCAAGGGAAATTATTATTTTTTTATTTATTTCTACCTATTCCTATCAAACCTTGCAAAAAAATTAATAAAATTTCCTCTCTCATTTGTAAAATATCCTCCATAACTAGCTAGTCATGGGTTTCCTTTTAACTCTCCATAAAATGAGAGTCCGATAAAACCTTGGGGAAGGATACTCCATTTTTCTAAACTAATAAAATTTGGATGAATAATTATGACTAAATGAGCTTTAGAAGAAGGGTAAATGCCGAGAGGGTTTAATATTCCAACATATTAAGGGCTATAGGGTCAGTCTTATGCAAACTAATTGAAGGCTAGTACTATGTATTCTATGGTTCCTATCACTTTACCCCACACTATTTCATTATAGATTTAATTTATTTTAAATATTTTCATTTTTCATTCATGCCATACCTCCCAAAGTATAAATCAAGGAAGAATCTACCCAACCAAGTTGATGACTAGGTTAGACAAGGAAAATTTTCTCTAGTTTGAAAGTGAAGATTTGATACTTTGTCTAGATCTCTCTGAATGTTGACAAGTGAGGGAAATATTATACCAAATAAAATAGAAGGGATAATCATTAATAAGGAGCTCTACTTTTTAATATTCTAAGGATAAAAAAAACAACGGGATGCACCCTAAAAATAATTGCATTGGAACCTATCCCAAGTTAGAATTTTACTGTTCCAAAAAATTTATAGAAAGAGAGAAACCTCCAGCCATAGATTCAGTTTCTATATTTTCCCCAAATATTATCATCTCATATTGAAGCTACATATGTTTATATTTTGTATGCTTATTTTAAGTTGTAGTTTCCATTTTTCTTATATCCCTATCTAATATGTTTTGTCGCTAGACGAACTTTAGTTATCCTAATTATAATATCCTCAGAAATTTTTTCCCATGTTCTGTTTCCATCTACCTAAAACCACGACTCTTTTTGGATCAACATTCTCCTTTTTGTTCCTCATCTAGATGTTTCCAATAGTGTCTTACTTTGAGACGCTCTTTTCTGATCATACTTTAGTATGAATTTCTTTTAACGCAGTTGGATACCAAAAAATGATATCTAATAAAATGCACTTCGAAAACTCCTCAATACTTAAATATTATGTATATATTGTATATTTTCTAGATCATTTAGTTTATGAATTTGATTCGATGAGTCCTTCCAAAATAAGACATGCTTTCCCTCTCTTACATCCCATAATTTATGATTTTGTATAACTAATCAGTTCTATCATGTTGCATTCGATATATATGAAACTTTTATTTCCCTTTTATCTTTGATTAAATTTTTTTCCTCTATGTTGGCGATATATATCTTTCTCCATGGTTTTCAACATCACTCATTTCAGGAGTTAATCCATGTACATTAGGTTTTGGCGGTTGACATTTCACTTAGTATTTTTAGGTCTTGAAGGCCCAAACCCTCCTTATTTTTTGGTCAACATATCCTTTCCTAGGAAACAAGGTCCCACTTATTCTCCAATGCCTCTCACCCACCATGGCCCTATCAAAATCACCTTTGAATATTATGATTTTTCTTGATGACTACTTTTGGAGCAGCCAAATTAGAGAACAAGTAAAGACACAAGGGTTTACAATTTTTCATTCACACAACAATTTATTTATTAATAGATGGAAATTGAATGCATCACTAGTAGTAACAAATAGGAAGTGGAATGGAAACATGGGGTGGGGCTATAGGAGATCCCTAGTTTTATTTTCATGTGATTTGATATCATATTACAATAATAAATTCTAGAAATGTTCATCCTTAAGGAGTTCCATCTAGTTTAGATATAAAGCTTTCAATGTTTCCATATCTCTTCATCTCATGCCTTCAATCGCAATATAGGCATATTGATTTTTTATTTCTCACGCTAATGGACAAATATAAACTACACATATTAATCCTTGAACTACTGACAATCTGGACAATTTTTGATCTTCTCTATCTATTATTAATATAGATTTTATCCCTCTAATAATATATTTTGCAGTTCACATCTTTCATGGTTTTGGAATAATATAAAATATACCAATATGGCATGGGATATGTGGTCAATTAATACTATATTGTTACATTTTTTAATTCCATGATAGAAATAGGGAGTTTCATGTTTTTATTGGTTTTCCATTTGATGCACATACATATTCATTTTATTTTCTAATATTTTTTAAGAAAAGGACATGCTCTTACAAATAATTATTTTCAAGAACTCATTTTTAATTTAGATGCATGGCACATTTTCATTAAATGGAAACCCTAAATAAATATGTCCTTCATGAATGAGTCATTTGGAGTTTTGTTAGGATAATTAATAAAATTTAAAGTAGATGCATTAATTTTAGTGTGATTAGATCAATGTGATGCATTGATTTGAGTGTATGCTAATTTTTGTTAACTTTAACTATATTATTTTAGAAGAAATAGAAATTGACATTAACATAGAATAAAAATTAAATAGAATTTTAGAGTAGAATGTATATTGAATTCAACAATTATGTATATATACGTTAATTAAAATAGAAATTGAAATGTATACTGAAATCAACTCATTGATTTTTTTGTACATTTTTTATCATTCAACACTATTACTTTTAGTTATATTCCTTAATCTTATTCATTATCGGCCTACATAAGGGTTTTGACTAGATAACATTGAGGTTTCACCAATGTTCTTTTATTCAACGTATTTCTCATGTAACTCTTGAATTATACCTCTCAATAATACTTTCTATGTTCCCCAAAAAATAAGGAATTGAGTAAATTTAAAATGACCAAATTAACCATAGATATATACACATATACATTTTATTCATCATTTACACATTTTATGTGATTTCCTATAAATTAAAGCATCTTAGATTCATGTTGATCCTAGATTTATCAAGTATCAAGAGAGATCAAACATTTTAAAATACAAATCTTTCCTCAAATATATATAAATTATAAATTGACATGTACAATGAAATCAAAAGGTATAATCAATATAATTACAAGAAAACAACTTCCTAAAATATATTAACATTGATCCATATTCAAATATATTTACAATAATTTACCTGAACCCCAAAGATAGGAGGCTAATCAACTTGATAAAATAGCATATTGTAAGTAACTCACGTAAATCATGTTTTAGTTATTTTCCAAAAACATATCTAGTTTGCTTCACATTTACTTTCTTTTCAAATCGACTTAAAACCATTTTTATCAAGTGTGTTTACAATCCTATATTACATGCAATGCAATGGCTTGACCCACTCTAAGCTAATTTGGAAGAAATTTCTCTTCAATCCGAATAAAATATTAAAAAGGGAATCCAACATTATTATTGTGTGCTTAACCTCCTATAGTGCATATGAAGGTAGCAGCATAACCTCTTACAACTCCCATCTTATCTTCAAGCCATTTCACTGCATATAGGGTAATATTGACTTATACATACACGGTAAGATTGAGTAGTAAATGGTCCTGCGCTTAGATGATTGGGAGTGTATCAACTATACATATACCGAAGGATTCATAGCTTCTTTGAGAAACAGTTATCATAACCCCAAGTTAACATTATAGGTGTGTGTTCTTCGCATTCCTCCGTAAAATTTCGAAGTGAATCATATGGAACTTTATTGTAGTGATTCACATCCTTCATTTCCATAAAAATATTACTACATTTCCATGGAAGACGCCCGATGTTAACTTGCAAAAAATAATACACATGGATATGAAGAGTAATGGTGGTTTGGTTGTGTGAATGGGAATTTGTAAAAAAATAAAATTATATTGATAGGAAATTTTATTTTAGAATATATTTTTTATAATTTTAATTTAATTATCAATAATTATTAAGTTAATGAAAAAGATTTAATTTCCACAGAATATTTTAGAATGTTTTTATTAGTATTCATAAATTAATGGTGGAGATTTATCTGCAGAATAGTTATGTTTATTTTTTCTTTTAATTAAATCTATCAGTTAAAAAAATGTCATATGAATAAGTGTCATATGAAATGACTCATCATTTTTTGGGCATGGTCTTGATAAGCCATGATATTTGACCATATTATTGCAGTAAAGCATATTTATAAATTAAAAATCTCCATTGTAAAATAACGTGAGTGTCCATAATTAGAAATGTTGCTAAATGTGTTATTAAATGTATATTATTTAACATATACACTAATTGTTTGTATAATTAATAACAACAATAATAATAATTGCCCCGAGAGGCTCATTCTAACATCCAATATGACCCGGATGTGTAAGTATGTCTAAAGCCAAAATTAAAAAAATTAAAGAAAATTAAAAAATAAAATCTAGATAATGTCGACTTAAACAATGACTTACGTAACCATACAAATAAACAATATAATTTCATTAAAAATAAATTTTGAAAATATAAATTTAAAATATGAAGATATTTGGGAACAATAAAAAACAATATATGGTTAATAAATATAAATATAAATAAAGGAAAGGTATGGTAAATAAATAAAACATCTTTTTATAGTTACCCACGAAGTATGGTAAATAGATATAAAAAAAATTTATATTTACTCCATAAACCTCTTTATATTTACAAAAAATCAAAGAAAGGTTTTATTTAGGTGAAGTCTATGCGCCAAATAACACGGGAAAAATTATTATTAATACCATGGGACAAATAGCATGGGCCAAATACCATATTTATAAAATATGTATGGGAAATAGATAAATATGAAAGATGTATAAAGAGGTAAGGTAAATAAATAAAAATATATCTCATAAGATTAGAAATCAACATCTAATTATATACCAACTCTATGGGTCAAATACCATCTAAAAAAATTATTATTAATACCATGCAAAAAAAAAATTATTAACCATAACCTTAATATTAAAATATTAATATTATTGTTATTATTAAATCTAATATTCACATTAATATATTATATAAAGTATTATTAAACTTAATAACTTTGGAAATACAATATTAAATTTGTTATATTATAATATATATTAATATATCACGATTTATATACTAACTCTAGATATATATATGGGAGGGAATAACAAAGACATATGTTAGAAGTGGAGAAATAGGGGGAGTGACAAGGGAGAGATGGAGATAAACTGAAGGAGAGGGGAGAGAAGGAATGAAGAGAGGGAGAGGGAGAGGAGTAAGAGAGGTAGAGAACTGAAAGAGAGGGAGAGGGAGAGGGAGACATAAATATGGAGGTGGGAGAGAGAGGAGGAGAGAAGGAGGAATAAGGAGAGAGTATTGGATGGGATAGAGAGAGAGAGAGAGAGAGAGAGAGAGAGAGAGGAGCGAGGAGGGAGGGGAGGTAGGAGAGAATGAGATAGAGAGAGGAAGGATGGAGGAGGAGGATATAGGGAGGGATAGAGAGATAGATTTGGAGGGGGAGAGAGGGAGAAAAGAATAAATACATAAAGAGTGAGAAGTGGAGAGAGAGAAAGTGACAAGGGAGAGATGGACAGAGAGTGCGTATGTGTAGGGGTGAGATAAACAGATATAGGAGTGATGGAGACAAGGGGGAGAGAAGGAGAGAGAAGGAGAAAGGGAGGGATATAGTAAACTATTTATAGAGAGAGATAGGCTGATGGGAGAAGAGAGAGGATTTAAGGGCAAGGAGAGAGAGAGAGAGAGAGAGAGAGAGAGAGAGAGATAGAGGGTAGGGAAAATAAAGGGACTATGAGGGAGGAGGGAGAGAATGGGGGAGATAGGAAGGACGAGAGAGAGGAAGAGAGTGATGGCAGAAGATAGATGATAGTAGGGGCAAGAGAGAGAGAGTCATATGGTAACAAAGCTAGAAGAGAGTGATGGGGGAAGATAGATGACAGTAGGGGTGAGAGAGAGAGTCATATGGTAACAAAGGTAGAAGGGAGAGAGAGAGAGAGAGTGAAGAGAGGTAGGGAAAGAGAGATTGAGATGAAGGGGGAAAGAGAGGGAGGTATGAATAAAGAGATACATATTGAAAGGTGGAGAGAGAGATAGAGGGAGTGATAAGGAAGATGGAGAGAGAGGGAGAGAGAATAGCAGGAGGGAAGAGATATAGATGTGGGAGAGAATGATATAATGGGAAGGGCAGAAGAGGGGGGGATAGGAGGAGGGAGCGATAGATATATAGATTGGAGAAAGAAAGTGAATGTTTTGGGGTTGATATAGGGACACATGGAGAGATATAGATATAGATGGAAGTTGAATGGAAATAAGAGATAGATGGAGACAAGGAGAGAGGGGCAAAGAGATTGATAGATATGGAGTGAGAAAGCGAGTGTGTTTGGCAGGTTGAGATAAAAAGACAAAGAAGGAGAGATGGAGGAAGATATAGATGTAGATGGAGGGAGGAGAGAGGGAAGAATATTTCTTACACTAGATGCATTGATTTAAGTGTAAATGGTGATTTATAATCCTATTTGATTTCTTACACTAGATGCATTGATTTAAGTGTAAATGGTGATTTATAATCCTATTTGATTTATTGCGCTAGATGCATTGATTTTAGTGTATATGTTGATTCCTAATGATATTTTGTTACTTGCACTAGATGCATTGATTTCAATGTAGATGTTGATCTCTAATCCTATTTCATTTCTTGCACTAAATATATTGATTTCAATGTAAATGTTGATTTATAATTATATTTGATTGCTTGCACTAGATGCATTGATTTCAATGTAGAATATTTCTTATCCTATTTTATTGTTTGCACTAAATGCATTGATTTCAGTGCAAATGGTGATCTGTAATCCTATTTGATTGCTTGTAGTCGATAAATTGATGTCAGTGTAGGTGTTGGTTTCTAATCCTATTTTCTTACTTGCATCCATTGATTTTAGTGTAGATCTTGATTTCTAATCCTATTTGATTACTTGCATTAGATGCAATGATTTTAGTGTAGGTGTTGTTTTCTAATCTTATTTGATTTCTTGCATTACATGCATTGATTTTAGTGTATATATTGATTTCTCATTTTATGTAATTGGATGTATGATGGTACATTTATTTTAATGTTATTGGATTGATAATGTGCACTGGTTTCAGTGTAAGTATACAAAATTATTGACAATGTACATTGATTTTTGTGTTATAGTAATTAAACCTATTAATATTGGAGAGCAAGAGAGACAAGGTATGATGTTTAGTACAACAACTTGAGATAGATATTTAAATGGTTTACGATTCCAACTGTCATTTTTATATATTCAATGTGAAAAGATGACAAAACTAACAAGGGTGCCATAAGAATAGTAGGAAAAAATAGATCGAGATTGATCACAATGAAGAATATTTGTAATTGAATACATTGTTATTATTCACATTTTCTATCATTCAATATTATTACATTATCACTTTTCATTGAATATTTTTATTTCATAATTTTTCATCATTAATGTTATTTTACAATATTTATCATCTCAACAAACTAAGGTAACTAAGTAAATTTAAAATTAAAATAACCCCATAAATCTCAGACATATTTAGCATATTTAAAATGGCTATATTAATATTAGAGGTATTTACATGTTATTGATAAAATTAATCATATGCTGCTCATATTTGTGATAGATTTTTGTTGGCCACACGCAATTGAAACCAGCCTAGATCCATCTTAACTCCGGATCTATCAGGTGCTACGCTGAGAGGGATTAAATATCTCGATGTAACATACACTGATAATTTCACATGGAAATGCCAAGAGTTAAAAAATTTATACAATTTACCCACAGATAACTATCCAAATCACTATTAAATATTCCTTACTCATCATTACATAGAACGTTCACCAGTTCATAGTGTAACCTTAGAATAAGAATAGTAAGTTGCTTAACCATTAAAAACCTCTATTATAGTACATTAACATAAAATTGTATGATGTAACCTTCCATTCATTTCATTACTTATGTAGTCATGACATACTTGACATTATGAACATCACAACAAGAAAGGAATCAACATCATCAATTTGACACAATAATAAATCACATCATTGAACACCAATATACCCTGGAAACCCCGTAGGGTGAAAACCAACAACGCTTAATCTATTATTAAATGCTCATGAGGGTGTTCAGCCCTCACTCAATGGATTATAAGGGATACCATCATTATAAATCTTACAAATAAATATACAAATATCTAGCTTAAAGCCATTACAATAAATAAGATATCATTTACCCATTAATCTTGATATCTTCATATCTTCATATCTTGGTGGCATAGATGTACCTACAATGGACCATCATACATTGGATCATCCTACATCTCACACTCATCTGCATGAACCATAATCATTTACCTACAATGGACCATCGTAGATTGGATCATCCTGCAACTCACATTCATCTGCATGAACCATAATCATTTACTTACAATGGACCATCGTATACTACATCATCCCGCATCTCACATTCATATGCATGAACCATAATCATTTACTTTCCACTATGTTAAGCTTAATATTCCCTTTGTACAAGTCACCTTCATTCGCTGCTAATGTTGCCTTCAACATTCACATGGATGTCAAGATTTATAAAATATTAATCAACCATTTCATAAATCTATGCTAGAGAAGCTTCTCCATATACTATGTATATTCATGACTTGAAATTTAAATACCTTGAAATTCTCCCTTTAACAACACATAATGCATATGTTCTAGTAATGAGTAATCACATTAACTAATGTTTCCCTCGCATAAGCACATATTCCTGCAAGACAATAGCTACATCTCCCAATATTTTCTTTAAAAGAAACTGATATCAGTTACAATATTCATACATGTGGTTTACATAAATTTAATCAAAATAACTAACCCTTAAGCTATTACTTCTGGAACATGTAAATAAAGCTAACACAACAAATGTTTTTCCTATGCATACAAATTCATATAGTTTCCAAAAGAATCTTCCGAATGGAATTCTTTAACAAAATCAAGTGTGAAAGCACACTTTTCCTTTTCGAGGGAATTTTAGCATAATAGGGCATGCATAACATGTTTCGTTTTCCATAAAAATTAGGTAATAAAACATACAAATACATGTATTCTTCTCCAAATATTATCCAAATATTACCCATATATATTCCAAGGAAACCAACACATTAATATGGATTGTTGTGCATGTAATTCATCTTCCTTTCCAAAGAATATTTTCCAATGTAGTCTAGCACAACATGCTATCATTTCTCACATACAAATATGTACTCTTTCCAATGAAATATAATACAAATCTTGCATGCATATACATGATATTATTCCAAATGACATCTAACATAATGGTTACGATGGCATAAAGTACTCACATATAATTCTTCCTAAAGAAAATTAAAACTTTGCACAACATATTGCCTTCTTTAGAATTCTACCATCATTTATTTATTATTTTCATGTAATCAAATACTTACTTCCTCTTCATAAAGAAGAAAATATAACCTAGTTTCTTTGTCTTTCTACATGTAGCTCCTCATGCTTCCTTTTTAAGAAATCATTGTAATAGACTTCTTTTATGCACAAAACTAGGAAAGCATAAGAAGGTTAACTTAACCTTTTCACGTAGTTCCTCATGCTTCCTTTTTAAGAAATTATCGTAGATAACCTTCCTTTATCCACAAAACTAGGAAAGCATAAGAAGGATAACTTAACCTTTTATACACCTAAGTCAAGAACTAGCCATCCAATATTTTCAAGAGGTTACCCTTTTCAAAAAAGTACCATAATTAACCCTTATTTTGTGCATAAGCCCTAGGAAGGAATTTTTTTAAAATAATAACAAAGTTAATCCTTTTATGCATTACAACTTGAAATTAACTCAAACTGTCGAGTATACAAAACAAAATAACTAGTCTTTTTACCCACCAGAACATGTATCTTTTTCAAACTCTTGCAACTGAATTAACAAAACAGACTTAACTTTCATGCACAAGATAAAGATATTCTTTCCAAAGAAGATCCTATTACTTATGTTGTCTATGTGTATAATTTTTAGAAAGTAATTCCAATTACACATTTCCCCTTAAAAAGAGAAATCCCACTTCTTATATCTTCCCATGAAAATATCTTTTCATATATTTATTTAATCTTGATATGAGAATAAATTTGAAAATAAGTCACGTAAATAATCAATGGTGAATTTGTTTCAGTCACATCCAAATAAACTAATGAAATACCCTTTTCTTTCATATATATAACTCATCCTAAAAAATTGAGAAAAATAATTATTACTCTTTACTACTTTCCCATAATCCAAGGAATATATATATATATATATATATATATATATATATATATATATATATATATATATATATATAGATAGATATATATATAGACACACACACACACACACACACACACACTTCTTTCCAAGAAAATGGATTCATTCATACCATGCAAATCCATACATTTTTGTCTCAAGATAAACGTAATGGACATCCTTACCTCTAAATAACCCTCTTAATAAAAACTTCTATTATGCCATAATACTGCATAGAAACTCCCACAACTCTCATATTTGTATCAACGAAGGTGGCCACGATGTGGGATAGATGCCTCTAGAGGATCAAGGAACCCTCTTTACTCTTTTCATCAATGCACATTATTTTTCTGGAATGAAAATGCTCATCCTTTTCTTTTAAACCCGCTGGTCTACCTTCCATTTTCACACTCCTCTCCATCCCAGTGAATGGAGAAAATAATAGTATATATTTTATAATGGAATATGTGTTATCATTTTCTTGATAGAGATCATAGGTTAGTTTCTAGCCAAATAATAACCCTAACAAACTTATAAATTAGTTTCTTGAAAACCAATCGATTCATAATTCATGACAACTACATGATAATTAAAATAGTTTCGTAATTTCTTTTTTTTTTTAATTGGACAGCTAGGTCAGAACGCTGGGTTGTGCTACCCAGATGACGATTGCAATATTTTTATTGGATTACTCTTTCAGAGAGGTGTAAGATTGATCTAAAGATCATCTCGATCAGATGAGAAGAACATGTACTTTGAATTTATTCCACTTATGTGCTAGGTCAACCTGGAATAAAATATAGACTTAAATGTCTTAAAGGACATGTCACACACCCCCAAAGATTCCTATATATTAGAGAGAGTTAGAGTTCATTTGAGACACTTTGGTGTGGAGGAATTCTCTCTCTCTGGATAGCATTCGAGCTGCGTAATATATGGACTGTTCTTTATTTAGGTCGTTCTAGGGTTATGTGTGACACGCTTGGCTAAATGACCTATTAGAGACTTTGCTGGTAGAAGCATCCTGCTGATAGCTGTAACGCCACCATTCATTATCTCTGTTTTGGCTTGCCTTCTATCGATCTATTGCTATGTTCTATCTGCTTTAGTATTGTGTACCCTAATCTAAAATGGCATAGAAGATTTTCTCAAATTAACATGGTATCAGAGCTTCCATGATAGAAAATTTTTACCACTATGATAAGAAGCCTAGCGATGGGAAATTTAAGTGCAGTACAACGACAAAATGATCGTGACCCTGAGACTGACTTTTATCTGCCGAAGAGTTGTATATCTTCCATTTTCTCATTCACTACTCCACGCGATGTTTCCAGATTTGGTAGTAGTTCTTAATTTTCAGATCTGTGGCCAATTCCGATTGTGCTTCTGCGGCCGATTCCGACTATGTCTGGAATAAATTCCTTCCTCCACAACTACGAGATCTGCCTAGGGTTGTTATCCATGTTCAATATGATTTGAAAGGAGAACTGTAAATAGTGCCACATAATTTGCGCTTGCTAATACATCTTTTAATTTGCCCTGTAGCCAGCGTTGTCTCCCTCTTCTCCTTGGATTATATGCCAAAGAACCTTGGCTCTAGAACAACCCTACGAATCTGACAATATATTCAAATTTGTCTTCCCTTCGCTTCGATACCATGTTAATTTGAGAAAATGTTCTATGCCATTTCAGATTAGGTTATAAAATACTGAAGCAGATAGAACATAGCAATAAATCTATAGAAGACAAGCCAAAATAGAGATAATGAATGGTGGCATTGCAAAGATCAGTGGGATGCTTCTACCAGCAAAGTCTCCAATAGGTCATTCATCCAAGTGTGTCACACAGAACCCTAGAACAACCCAAACAAATAACAGTCCATATATTACGCAACTCCAACGCTATCCAGAGATAGAGAATTCGTACACACCAAAGTGTCTGAAATGAACTCTAAGTCTCTCCAATATATAGGAATATTTGGGGGTGAGTGGCACGTCCTTTAAGACATTGTTCAATCAATCAAATATATGACGCTTATGAAACCAATTTGACTCATTCCGAGTTTAGTCAAACATTTCATGTGCAAACTGTTGTGGGTAAAAGTTTGAAAATTATTAATGCAACTCATGTTCAACTTAGGAATAATGTCCAACTATTCCTTGGCATATCCTAGAGATAAATGATTTTCTCACAACACATTGTGCAAGTATCAACAACATAATCTACTTGACAAAAACTCATTAATAGAAGCTCAAACATTACATAAAATATAACTCAAAGTTATGGCATACACTATTGACACAACGTGACCCTGGAGCTTTCGAAACAAAAAATGAAAGGGCTTGTTGTAAAGACAACATAGGCAACGGTCAAGAAAAGGTGAAATGGAATTTCGAGCCATCAATGGACAATTTGTGGATGAAAAAGGCCAAAGATTTTTTTCCTGAAGGAAATATCAAAATCTTTGATGCATTTATCGAAATATGAAAGTCACTGAAGTCACCACAGGAAGATGTGGATAAGCTGGTTGAGATTTTGTAGCAAAAAAAAAAAAAAAAAAAAAAATTATCGAATGACGTAACAATGCAACGATACAAGCATGAATCCACCTACGATCAGTTAACATGGAGAGGTACCAACCGTCAAATGGTTTTACAACTAGAGCATGGCATTATGAATAAATAAATTGCATGCGAGAGATACAAGATCCATTCTTCGTATTTTTGACTGAACAACATGCTGAATGACGGATCAACTCTGTTCTAGTGTAGATCCGAGATGAAAATTCAACTACCTATGCAAAAGGTCTAAGTGAAATTGTTGGACAAGACATGCAGACCAAGTGTATCAGTTCGATTTGGATCATCCTTGGCAATAATTTTCGGATCAATTCGTAGCTACAGAGGTATGGGCAGATTCATGTCGCGCTATCCCAACTTTATTCATTATTAGATTGGAGTCCAAGATCTAAAGCCTTGTTAACCTTGTTGGAACTAAATTTCTGGCACTCTGAATTTAAGCTCCCGAGAGATGAGAAGGGAGTTATATTGTTGCCATTGTGTATGTATGAGCCCCTATTAATGAGTTGTTGCCAAGAAAATTATGTTGTTGATACCTACGCGATGTGTTGTGAGGAAATAATTTATCTCTAGGATATGCCAAGGAATAGTTGGACATTATTTCTGAGTTGAACATAGGCTGCATTAATAAATTTTAGACTTTCACCCACAACAGTTTGCACATGAAATGTTTTACTAAACTCGGAATGGGTCAAATTGTTTTCATAATCATCATATCTTTGATTGATTGAAAAATGGGATATTTCGAAACCTCTCACAACCCTTTTAAATGAATTAACAAGATTGAACAATATAGCAAGGCTGTGTGGTAGGCCGTAGGCCATACCACCACATAGCGTGGGCCAATTTAGAGCTATTTTGTGTCCTAACATTTAGCATGGAGAAGTCCTCTCAAATCAGCGTGGAAATGTCTATGTTGGAGGCCGACGAGCTGTAAGTAACAGTGGATTTGTTGATGGACTGGTTTGGGATCAAAACAGATCTATGAAGTTGTTTCAAGTGACCAAGGTGCTAGGGCATACTTGCTAAGTTAATACTTACAGTGCTTTGAAAATATACTGTAAGAATTTCGACAAAAGAAGACGTATGTAAAATTGATTCTTACATGAAAATTTTGTCTATCTTTGAATATTGTTTAAGGAAATATAAGATGGCTGGTTGATAAGCCTTAGAACAATGACCAATGGAAAAGAATATATGACCTCACTATATAGGACAGAATATTTATGCACTTGGACTATGGTATCTTCAAAGGCATATAGAAAATCATATACACAACCATGAAGACTGATATCTTTCGTTCTGTATGGCTGTGATAAATATGATAGGAATATGTATGACCAAGGAAGTTGAAATCTTTAAATACTATATGGCAGTATGACCATGGTGAATAATATAGTGATGGGTATGATAAAATTATGGGATCATCATAATCAGCAATATGACAGTGACATAGACAGACACCCATGTTTACAAGATTCATAAATAGCACTTTCCATCATGTTGTTGGAATCTTGAACCATGATCAGAAAATCCTGTTGGATGGTTGTCACTATAGGAGATTAAGCACCCTTTTCCAAGTTGGTGTCTGGGATGCCCTCATTTAAAAATAGATGTCTTCTCTCACGACGGAAGCTGGAATTAAGAGGGAGAATACAACTGTATATGTTCCTGTGCAGATACCATTGTTGGACGAAAGAAGATTCTCATGGCTCAGAGACATATGGCTTCAGAGGGGGAAATTCTGGAGGAAAAACAAGAAGCCATATAGATACTAGGGGTATCTAGTTTCCATGAGTACAATATGAGCCTAGATCATTTGAAGAAGCTATAAAGTATCAAAATCTACAAGGATGCAAGGGTGATGTATGCGATATGGTTCCTAGACCACAGATCAAAGATGTTGTCAGCTCGATACAAAATCAAGTGTAGATCTGATGGGACTGCTGAAAATTTGAAGGAAAAATTCATTGCCCGTGAGGAAGGCATAGACTATGATGACACACTTGCACCTATGGCCTGATATACCGCCATTTGATCAATCATAGCCCTTGCTGCTACGCAAGGATGGAGTCTTCATCAAATGGATGTAAAGACTACATTTCTGCATGATGTGATAAAGGAAGAGGTGTATGTTGAGCAACCTTTTGGGTTTGAAGTCCACGATATGGACACCCTTGTCTGCAGGTTGAAGAAATCCCTCTATGGGCTGAAACAAGTAACCAGAGCTTGGTATGATAGGATAGATAGCTACCTAATGAAGCTGGGCTTCACTCGTAGTAATACTGATCCAAACCTTTACTTCAAGGATTCTGGTGCTGTATGACGATGACCTCTTCCTGACAGGTACTGACCCTCTCTTTCATCAGTGTAAGATGGAGCTCGCTGCTGAGAGCAAGATGAAGGACCTAGTACTGATACACTACTTCCTAGGCCTAGAGGTCTAGCAGAGACTTGGCGAGATTTTCCTTTCTCAAGGAAAATACATTGTGAAGCCTCTGAAAATATTTCAAATGATGGAATGCAAGTCCGTGTCGACATCGATGGAGCTCAACTTCAAGAAGTTGAGTAGCAACGCTGTTGGGCCTATGTTAGAAAATACTACTGAGTGTCGTCAACTCGTAGGGGCCCTGGTGTTCTTAGTAAAGACCCGTCGGGATGTATGTTGTGCAGTGAACACTTTGAATCAACACATGGTTGATCATAACATTCAATGGGTTGCTGCTAAGAAACTCTTGAGATATCTCCGAGGCATGATATACCATGGGATGAGATACACTGCTAGGAGTATGAAACTCCATGGATATACTAGTGTTGATTGGGCTGGAAGTGTGGTGGATCGTAACAGCACATCTAGATGCTACCTCACAAGTAGATTTTCTTCACGCAGGAAATGAAAGTCTGTTGCCTTGAGCACTGCTGAGGTTGAATACATTGTATCATGTATGACCCATTGTGAAGTCACTTAGTTGCGAAAACTCTTCAGTGAGTTGTTTGAGGATGCGCTAGATGCCACCGTTATCCTTTGTGATAACCATAGGGGGATTCATTTGTCATATAAAACTGGGTTCCACGATTGGTCCAAGCATGTTGATGGCTGGTACCACTTTATCTGGGATATGGTAAAACGAGGCACTGTAAGGCTAGATCATATAGGAACTAATGAGCATGTCACATATATTCTCACAATGCCCTTGGGGAAGGTCATGTTCCTAAGCTTCCATGAGAATCTTGGAATCATGGAACGACCCTATTCTGAGGGTCCTGTTGGATGATGAGCTCTGGGAGCTCCAAGGGGGTTTTGATGATAGCTTAGGTGCTATAAATAACCACAGGGCTAGGCTTTCCGAACCTAGTTGGTGTGCTTCTACCCCACCGTGATGATATTGAGATGGTTTACCTCTCTCTGATCTCTGCCCCATATCCATCCTACCCATGGAGTTTCGAACTCATGGGAAGTACCTCTCATTTGGCGAATGAGGTGGGAAAAGTGAATCGAGACCATAGCAATACCGATGAACGCATCGGAGATTGCTGTACTCTCTATGTCTAGGATGGCACGTGTCCAACTAATTGATCTGGGATCAAGTTTAGCGATGTTTCAGACCTCCAACTGACTTCGGGTCAGCGAAACTAACTTCGGGTTAATATATGACTCTCTTGAGTCCCAGTGAGGTTTCTGACCTCCAACTGACTTCGGGTCAGTGAATCTAACTTTGGGTTAGTATATGACTCTCTTGAGTCCTAGTGAGGTTTCAAACCTCCAACTGACTTCGTGTTAGTGAAACTAACTTCAGGTTAGTATATGACTCTCTTGAGTCCTAGTGAGGTTTCAGACCTCCAACTGACTTCTGGTCAGGTAAAACAACTTCGGGTTGGTATGAGACTCTTTGTGAGCCTATAGAGGTTTCGGACCTCTGGGCTGAATCTGTCAGCTGAGTATGATTTCTTTGTGACTGACCCACTTCCTTTTTGAAATAAAGAGGCCAACAAAGAAATTTAAGCCGAGATGAGACACGATGTTTGGATTGCACTTGTCGACAGAGTTCTCCCTAGTTGAGAGGGAGTGTTAAAATTGGAAAACTAGGTCCAAACTATGGGTTGTGTTGCTCAGGTGACGATCACAATATTTTTATTGGATTCCTTTTTCAGAGAGGTGTAAGATTGATCTAAATATCATCTCGATCAGATGAGCAGAACATGTACTTTGAATTTATTCCACTTATGTGGTAGGTCGGCCTGGAATAAAATATAGACTTAAATGTCTTAAAGGATGTGTCACACACCCCCAAAGATTCCTATATATTGGAGAGACTTAGAGTTCATTTGAGACACTTTGGTGTGGAGGAATTCTCTCTCTCTGGATAGTGTTGGAGCTACGTAATATATAGATTGTTCCTTGTTTAGGTTGTTCTGGGATTATGTGTGACATGCTTGGCTGAATACCTATTGGAGACTTTGCTGGTAGAAGCATCTTGTTGATCGTCGTAATGTCACCTTTCATTATCTCTGTTTTGTCTTGTCTTCTATCAATCTATTGCTATGTTCTATCTCCTTCAGTTTTGTGTACCCTAATATGAAATGGCATAGAACGTTTTCTCAAATTAACAATTTTAAATGCCAATGGTTCTATAGGGGTGTTACATACTCCCTCGTTAAGAGAACACCATCCTCATTGTGATTTTCTCACTGAAACTTAATCTTATACTCATGATATAATGATATAAACAACCCAAAGGGGGTCCTTTACTTTCACAATGAAACATTTTATTTTTCTTAAATGCCATTAATTTAAACAAGAATGTTTTTATGCATAGTTATAAGCATGTATAGCTCAAAAAATATTCCATTTCCATTTTTAAGTACTTATCCATTATTCAATTCATCAAAATATAGAAAAATATCTATATGAACTTACGATTACATACCAATTAATATTGGAAATAATGATGGCTTTTACTCAAGCTCTCTGAGAATGGTTGAACACCCCATCAACACTCCATGAAAAGAGTCTGTAATGTCTGACTAACAAATTCACTCACATTAGTCAGATAGTTTCAATCAAATGAAATACTTGCAATTATCAAACATTCATGCAATATTAAGAGATGTTTTAATGAGAGTACTTCCAAAAGTACTTAGAAAACACTAACCCTCTAATCAATGCACGATGAGCACACTATCTTAGCTCCTGCTAAAGACATCCACACATTACTTGAAAAAGTCCTAAGAGAGCACCTAGCTCTCTAATCGTACCAATGGTCAATCAACGCACATTCAAAAAAATTAGTATAAAGTAAATGAACTTATACATTCAGTAATTCATTTTCCGAGCACTATGCTCCTTTCCCTTTAATATCTACATAAGATATTTACAAAATCATATAAAAATTAATTTTAATATAACACATAACTTATTACTTAACTTGTTCTGCTATGAGAACCACAATGGTAAACAAAATTCTCCTCCCAACCCATGCGAGTTGGTTTCCACACCAAATCGAGTCATTTTCACATCTAGATAGTTATTTGACAAAAGGCCATTCCAGTTCTAGTATGGATTCCTCTTGGAAACATCATTCCTATTACTCTGACAGCATCCCGTCTATGAGGAATTTTAAACCTCCTCCAATAGGCTCTAAAATCAAATATATTTGCCTCAAGTTCTCCCCTCTTCACCATCTTGGCACACTCATTTCCCTTATTGAGATCATAAATCTCTTGGGAGAGGAAATCTGGGCAGATAAGTGCCATCAACCCCTCCGAGAAGGCAACCACCACCAACCCAAGGCCTTCTAGCCTTTCACAATTGTTCATAATTGTCTGGTATGTTAAATTTTCTCTTTTAGGATTGTTTTACCTTAGTAAATTACATAATGAACTATTTGCGCATTATACATAAAGAAAAAGAAGCTTTATCTACATCATACATCATACTTTCCCTTAACATGGGTCCAATGGATATCGATATTAATAGGGAACATGAATAACATACATTTTTTATACATTATCATTTCCCAAATAACAAAATTATGCACATTATAACATGATATTTATCAATTACCGTTGCAAATTTCAATGCAATATATTTTTTTTCTTTAGTTTTTTTTTTTTTTTTTAGTTTTTGGTTTCCATTAAGCTACCCATGATTAATATAAGCAACAATGATAATTGTAAATATGCATTTCCTAAGAACGTATTACCTTCACGATCATTTTAATTTACTGCATACAACTTTGTCATGCATACGATTATAAAAAAATATTCATTAATGTGTATATATCAATAATGATTAGAGTAACAGTCCTACGTGTACTGCTACCAACAGTCAGACACATGTAGTAGCTACCTGTTCGGGACTTGAAATAATCTTTAATCAAACCAATTCATAGATATAGGTTTTACTAGTTAGTCTTACAACACTAAGTAGTCAATGCCACTAATAATATTAATGCAGCCATGACATGACTCATTAAAAACTTAGTCATTCAATGAAAATAATAATCTTAATGCATCCATGACAACTCATTTAAAAATGAATCAATCAACTAGTCATTATAGTCAAGTCTCACTATTTACCCATTAAGTATTTTTTTAACATCTAAAAGGCTTCATTCAATTTAATTTTAAAACACTCTATCATATTATATAAGGACTTTCCTCACTTATTGCATTCATGCATTAGTTTCACACACCATCACTATACACATTCATCTTTTTCAAGTAGTGCATGGTAACTTTAGTTGTGTTCACTAAATGTATGAGTAATATGTCATTTAACCACTGTTAATAAATGCCTCTCACTTTCACTAGTGAGTACCGAGGTTGTTCATAAATGCAACAAAGGTTTATTGTCTTTCATCCTCAATAGGATTCCAATGTTATGAAAACCGTTTTGCAACAACATTTATTACTCGTTACTCTTTAATGTAGTTATAAACATGAATCACACATTTCATGTCAATAGTAGACTACTGCATATATCATTCAATATGTAGATTTCTAGAATCATACCTTAACTGATGTCCATTAGTAGCATACCTCAACTTCTTTTCGCTTAACAAATCCCAAAGGCACAAGTGCGGCAACCTTTAGCTCTGATACTACTTGTAACATACACTGATAATTTCACATGGAAATTCCAGGAATTAAAAAAATTTATACAAGTTACCCACAGGTAACGATCCAAATCACTATTAAATATTCCTTACTCATCATTACATATAACGTTCACAAACTCATAGTGTAACCTTAGAATAAGAATAGTAAGTTGCTTAACCATTAACAACCTCTATTGTAGTACATTAACATAAAATTGTATGATGTAACTTTCCATTCATTTCATTACTCATGTAGTCCTCACATACTTGACATTATGAACATCACAACAAGAAATGAATCAACATCATCAATTTGACACAATAATAAATCACATCATTGAACACCAATATACCCTGGAAACACCGTAGGGTGAAAACCAGCAACGTTTAATTTATTATTAAACGCTCGTGAGGGTGTTCAGCCCTCACTCAATGGCTTATAAGGGAGACCATCCCTTAACCATTCTTATAAATCTTACAAAAAAATATACAAATATCTATCCTAAAGCCATTACAATAAATAAGATAGCATTTACCCACTAATCCTCATATCCTCATATCTTCATATCTTGGTGGCATGGATGTACCTACAATGAACCATCGTACATTGGATCATCCTATATCTCACACTCATCTGCATGAACCATAATCGTTTACCTACAATGAACCATCATACATTGGATCATCCTATAGCTCACATTCATCTACATGAACCATAATCATTTACTTACAATGGACCATCGTACATTAGATCATCCCGTAGCTCACATTCATCTGCGTGAACCATAATCATTTACCTACCATCATGTTAAGCTTAGTATTCGCTTTGTACAAGTCACCTTCATTCCCTTCTAATGTTGCCTTCAACATTCACATGGATGTCAAGATTCATAAAATATTAATCAACCATTTCATAAATCTATGCTAGATAAGCTTCTCCATCTACTCATGTATATTCATGACTTGAAATTAAAATACCTTGACATTATCCCTTTAACAACACATACTGCATATGTGCCAGTAATCAGTAATCACATTAACTAATTTTTCCCTCACATAAGCACATATTCCTGCAAGATAATAGCTACATCTCTCAGGATTTTCTTTAAAGGAAACTAATATCAGTTATGATATTTGTGCATGCGGTTTACATAAATTTAATCAAAATAGCTAACCCTTAAGCTATTACTTTTGGAACATGTAAATAAATCTAACACAAAAAATGTTGTTCCTATGCATACAAATGCATATAGTTTCTGAAAGAATCTTCCCAATGGAATTCTTTAACACAATCAAGTGTGAAAGTACACTTTTCCTTTTCGAGGGAATTTTAGCATAATAAGGCATGCATAACATGTTTCTTTTTCCATAAAAATTAGGTAATAAAACATAAAATTACATGTATTCTTTTCCAAATAGTATTCAAACATTACCCATATATATTCCAAGGAAACCAACACATTAGTATGGATTGTTGTGCATGCAATTCATCTTCCTTCCCAAAGAATATTTTTCAATGTAGTCTATCACAACATGCTATCATTTCTCACATACAAATATTTATTCTTTCCAATGAAATATAATACAAATCTTGCATCCATATACACGATATTATTCCAAAAGACCTATAACATAATGGTTATGATAGCATAAAGTACTCACATATAATTCTTCCTAAAGAACATTATAACTTCGCACAACATTTTTCCTACTTTAGAATTCTACCATCATTTATTTATTATTTTCATGTAATCAAATACTTAGTTCCTCTTCATAAATAACAAAATATAATCTAGTTTCTTTGTCTTTCTACATGTAGTTCCTCATGCTTCCTTTTTTAAGAAATTATCGTAGATAACCTTCTTTTATGCACAAAACTAGGAAAGCATAAGAAGGTTAACTTAACCTTTTCACGTAGTTCCTCATGCTTCCTTTTTAAGAAATTATTGTATATAACCTTCTTTTATGCACAAAACTAGGAAAGCATAAGAAGGTTAACTTAACCTTTTATACACCTACGTCAAGAACTAGCCATGCAATATTTTCAAGAGGTTACCCTTTTCAAAAAAGTACCATAATTAACCCTTATTTTGTGCATAAGAACTAGGAAGGACCTTTTTTAAGCAAATTTAAACATTTTATGCATTAAAACATGCAATTAAGTCAAACTGT
Organism: Pinus albicaulis; assembly: GCA_034641835.2. Classification (NCBI taxonomy): domain Eukaryota; kingdom Viridiplantae; phylum Streptophyta; class Pinopsida; order Pinales; family Pinaceae; genus Pinus; species Pinus albicaulis. Next base: position 979,184,811 of record CM076571.1, on the reverse strand, counting down.
CCAGTATACAACACAAAATAACTTTTCTTTTTACCCACCAGAACATGTAACTTTTGCAAACTCTTGCAACTAAATTACCACAATGGACATATATTTTAGGCACAAGATAAAGACATTCTTTCCAAAGAAATCCTATTACTTATGTTATCTATGTGTATAGTTTTTAGAAAGTAATTCCACAATTACACATTTCACCTTAAAAAGGGAAATACCAGTTCTTATATCTTCCCAAGAAAATATCGTCTCACATATTTATTTCATCTTGATATGAGAATAAATTGGAAAATAAGTCATGTAAATAATCAATGGTGAATTTGTTTCAGTCACATCACAATAAACTAATGAAATACCCTTTTATTTCATATATATAACTCATTATAAAAAATTGAGAAAAATAATTATTACTCTTTCCTATTTTCCCATAATCCAAGGAATATATATATATATATATATATATATATATATATATATATATTTCCAAGAAAATGGATTCATTAATAACCATGCAAATCCATACATTTTTTTCTCAAGATAAACGTAATGGACATGCTTACCTCTGAAGAACCCTCTTAATAAGAACTTCTATTATGCCATAATACTGCATAGCAACTTCCACGACTTTCATAGTTGTATCAACAAAGCTGGCCAAGATGTTGGATCGATGCCTCCTGAGGATCAAGGCACCCTATTTACTCTTTTCATCAATGTACATTATTTTCCTGGAATGCAAGTTCTCATCCTTTTCTTTCAAACCCTGGTCTCCCTTCCATGTTCACACTCCTCTCCATCCCAGTGAATGGAGAAAATAATAGTATATATCTTATAATGGAATATGTGTTACCATTTTCTTGATAAAGATCATAGGTTAGTTTCTAACTAAATCATAACCCTAATGAACTTATGAATTAGTTTCTTGAAAACCAATCGATTCATAATTCATGGTAACTACGTGATAATTAAAATAGTTCCGTAAAAATTGTGAATGCCAACGGTTTTACAGGGGTGTTACACTTGAGGTGCAAACCTTTCCTCAAGTTTTTTTTCTCAAAAAAGAGGTTTTCACCAAGAGAGATCTCTCGTCTCGTCGCTTGATAAATCTCGAGTTAAGATGAATCTAGGCTCATAATAATAAACTGAATGTTATATAATGAAGTGTTTTGATGTTTATTATGAATTGATGTTTATAGAAATTTATTTGCCATTTAGTTTATATATTTTTTCTAATTATCTATAAAATTTTATATAAATTCATACCAACTATTAAAAAAAATGTAGTCATTTACCTAAACTAAATGTATAAGCTTGTGAGCATTTGAAATTTAAATAAGAAAAGGTATTAATTTTAAAATAAAGATATAAGGATTTTAGCCTTTTAATTTGGAATGAGAAAGGGATATTAAACTTCACATATGCGTGTCTATGTCATTTAAATTAAAAATGTGAATTAAGAAAAATAAGATAACATTTATGGATAGATATTCCGGAAAAAAGCAAAAAACAAAAATGACTTTAGATGTTTTTTTTATCCGTATGAAATTTAAAATTATATTAATTTATTATCATAATTTTAGTGATGAGTTAAGGGGAGAATCGAGAATCTTGATTTTTATTTAGAGTGCTTTTTTACATTAATTATAACGGTATGAAATTTAAAATTATATTAATTTATTATCATAATAAGTTAAAGGAGAATTTAGAATGTGGATAATTTTAGTGATGGGTTAATGGAAAATCTATAATATTGATTGTTATATAAAGTGATTTTTTACATTAATTAAAATTTATTGTAATTTTTTTTTTTTATTAAATTTATTATTATAATTTCAGTGAGGAGTTAAAGGGATAATCTAAAATGTTGATGGTTATTTAAATACATTTTTACATTAATTAAAATTAATTAGAAATTAACAAATTGTTAATCATATAGTTTTAGTTAAGAATTTTTTTACTAATCCAAAAGCCCATAAGAAAGGTAAAAAATATATCCAACATGATATTTAAAAAAATATATTTAGTTTAAATAATATTTTTTAGAAAAATTATTATTATTATTTATAATTATAATTATTGTTAAAATTATATCATATATTTTGATAAGATTTAATTTTATTCAATTGTACTTTTATATATTTATATATAAAATAATTAGGTTGATAAATGTAAATAGACATAAAAGAATTTATCTTTTAATAAATTTTATACTAAAATAAAAATAAAATTTATAAAAATTAACTAAATTATAATTTTATTTTAAATTATTACTATTCTTAATTATAAAAAAATTAATATATAAGTTATATATACATTGAAAAAACATATAATAAGATTTGTAATCATTAAAACTCATTCTAACTTTATCGAAACAATTTTTAAATAATTCTTAATTTGTAAACAAATTCAATTATAATCTCGTAAATCAATATCATAGCTTATTAATACCATTCAGCAATACTAGTTAGTCCTATTTTAAAATAGCTCAGTCCAATTTCAAAATAGACACAGACAATTTAAAGTTGAAAATATCTAATAACTATACATGTAGATTGGTAACTTGGCTACTCACTAATAAACACCCTTCATCCTCTAGTAGCTATTGGTGTCTATGTTCCTCTCCCATAAAATAATGGAGTTGTCTTTATAGATATTTGGAGTTTCTAGTGGATTTTCTGTATAGAATCTTTCTTGCTGAAAATTTTGAGATGAAATCTTGATTTAGGTTATTTAAACTAGTCTTTTAAATACATATATGGATTTACCACTTTGAAAAACCTCTATAATACTTCTATACTTATCAAAATTTTAATTTCAATAAATTTCTGTAAAATTTTAGACAAATTAATTTCCAAAAATAAATTAGAAAACTTTTGAAAAAATCACATTAAAACAAACAACTGGTAAAATACTCCCCAACACACAGAGATCATGTGGGTTTGGTTGGCCTCAATTATTTGACTCCTCATGGACGATTCCAAGCCAATATAGCATGCTATAACACCACATTCTTGCCCGAGAAACTTCAGATATGGAGTAAGGGGTTTGACAGACTTTCAAATTTTCACTCAGAAAAGCAACACGAACACAAACATAGAATTTATTTAAAAAAAATACCAGCCAACCAAATTAAGTCAGCGGAATGTTAACATTGTTGCCATTCCGCCCAAATTATTATCCAAAAAATCTACAGTGGTATTCTTACAGGCCGATTTCTCCATGTATAAATTTCTGTCAGTGGTTGGCCCACTTTCAAACGTCTCCCGGGTCTGTAATTGTGTGGGGGCGTAGGAATCAATATTGACAGCAAGATTCTGGCACGCCAAGTCTCTTCATAGATAAAGTTCGATCAGCAGTTGGCCCAAATTTCAGATGTTCCCACTGTATCTTATCGTCAAGGGGAAGCATCACTAATTGCAATATTAGGTATATGGCAGGCTGCTCTCAAGCTTCTAATAGCTACCATTCAATTCATTGTAGCGTTGCAGAATTCCACTTAATCAACCTTGAAGCTACTCCACGCATTCTTCAAATCTCAAGCCAAGCGATTGTTCCCATAAATTCATGATTACAGACATTATAAATCTCACCCCTTTCACAGAGATTCACACCAAATCTGTAGGATGGTTACCTTCATCCCGCACCAGCGCAAACGCTGTTTGTATTCTTTCATAAATTACTGTGTTGAGATAGATGCTCATCATTGAGTGCAGCATTGCCCTTTGAACTGAACAAGAATTTGATGGGTCAATGCTGCATTCAATCATAACTTTTTATTAATGGCGACCCAAGTTACTAGTGTGAAGAGAAAGAACTTTTTGTTGGCTAGTCGCTGGAAGGGAAAACTTATATTATACACGATCAGATTACTCCATCTTATATTTTGGTGAGTATTTCAGGTTCTAATTGTGTTGTATTTTAATTTTTATATTTTTAAGTTAATTGAGATTATCTTGGGTAGTTTGGTAGAATGGTGACAATTTGTTTGGATGGTATTATAATATGATGATGATGACCATTCTTTGGTTTATCGGACCTAAAGAAAAGAGTTATTTAATTTGATTTAAGATTTTATTCCTATGCTCAAAAAGCTTGGAGAGAAGCATCCCGGGCTCACTATAATTTTGACATCTTAAAAGGCTAGGAAGGTCAATATTGCAACAAAGATTATGAAATTTAACTCTAATGTGGTTGTATGTAGGGCACTCTAAGAGGAAGTGATTTTCCTCCTCGATGTTTATATTCTCACACAGATGGTAGATCCTTTCCATCCATGGTGTTTTAGGAACTGTCCAACGACCTCTTTCACTATGGAGCTCATGAGAGTTCGTTCTAATCTTGGCTATATTAATTTTCTTCTTTGAGCTAGTTAAAACAGAGAGATACTTTTTATCTTCTAAGGTGGGGTTGATGACCTCCTTATAATACCTTAATTTCCTTTTAGGTGCTAGATCTTTCTCGCACCACATTTTTTCTTTGAACTTAGAAGTAACAATTTTTTTAATGTTATTGATGTTTTGCAATGCAACATTCTCATCGATCTCCCAATGGTTTAACCAGGCCCTGGTGTCTTTATACCAACCTCGTTTAAGCCTTAGGTGATTTTGGCTAGAATTTAAAGCTAGCTTAGGAGGTCTATGGTCTCCTATGCTATTGAGCTTGTGCTTGTACGACAGAAGCCTAGTCATAGCTAGGCTCTCGATAGGGGAAAGATCCACTTCTATAAGGAGAATAGGATAGAGTGTATTGCTTTTAATTTTAAGGTTATACGTTATAAAATGCTTCTGGATTTGCTCAATCTTTCTCCAAGATTCTCTAGAGATGCTGCAACCCCAAACCTCACATCCATATAAGATAACAAGAGTGACTAAAGTTTCAAAGAGGAACTTCTTACTATCACATATTATGAGGTTTGTCGTTTTACAACTATTTTCAAGACCAAAATAAACTTTCCACCCCCCATTAATCCTTTTCTGAATGCTATAGTTCCAGTTGAGCTTTTGATGAATATCAATTCCTAGGTACTTGTATGAAGACACTTCCTCCAAGTTACTATTGTAATACTTAAAATTAGCGTAAGTGTCCTTCTTGGATTTGATAATTATAACTTTTGTTTTGTTACTATTAACAGAAATACCCATGGTAGAGAAGAAATCCTTAAGAAGTCTAAGTGGCTTATCAAGATCAGATGGGCACCTTGTGATAAGAACAATATCGTCAGCATAGAGAAGAACGATGATGACTATCCTAGCTAAGATCATGCCAGCACATCCTGCTTCCTCTTAACAACCTTCTAGCTTGTCGATGTAAATGCCAAATAGGGTAGGGGAGAGGGGGCAACCTTGTTTAACTCCGATATTACACTTAATATCTTTCGGCCACCTGTCATTGCTCTTTAACTTGGTAATTACATTCTCGTATAACCTTATAGCGGTCGCTCTTAACTTGAAAGGAACATTTAGCTCTTCTAATCTATTCCATAGGTTATTTCTAGGAACCGTATCGAAAGCCTTTATAAAGTCCACAAAGAAATAAAGGAGATTGGATTTCTCATTGTGGCATTCTTCCACAATGATCCTAAGAGTAACAAGGTGATCCGCTATTGAGTGCTACCTTCTAAAACCTGCTTGGCCTTTAGCCTAATTACCTTCACTTTCAAGCCAAATGCTCAACTTATTTTCCAAAATAATACCATATAGCTTGGCTAAGAGAGGGCTGATCATAATTGTTCGATAATTAGACGGGTTATTTGTATCCCCACTTTCAAAAATAGGGATAATGAGGCTCTGAGTCCAAGGTTTAGGGAACTCTTTCTTTACCGCTTGGTTGAAAAGCTTGTGGATGTGGGGCATGAGGACATGACCTCCAATTTTTAAGATTTATTCCTGGTAACCTTCAATGTCTTTAGCTTTCCCATTTGCCAAGCGTTTAACCCCAAAATCAATGCCTTCTAATCAAAAAGCTTCTTTTGTTGTGAGCAGGGTTTCAAAATCCCTGGAATTTGGAGATTCATAAAGCTTTTTAAGATAGGAATTCCATTCGTTTAAAGGAATTTTATTATTCTCTTTAGTTTTCCTAGTTAGAATCTGCCTCCAAATTTCTTAGGAGCCACCTTAGAGAGGTGTAAGAGATTCTGTTGTCTTTTACGAATATACTGTATTTTTTTCCTTTTAGTTAGGGCTTTGTAGATTTTTATCTTGTTAATTTTGAGAGATTCATCAACAACTTTCTTAATTTCTCTCCTCACACTTTTACAATCTTTTTCATACCATGGGTTGGTTTTGCTATTTCTTTAATTACTTGAGACTTCAATTGAGAACTTGTTAATAGAATATGAGAGGTTTGTAGTAAAATTATGATAGAGTTCATATATGTTGTCTATACTAGATAAAGGAAGCAAATTAGTTTTTAATTCATTTGGAAAGAGCTCATTTTTATTTCTATCAAAGATTAAGTTATTTTGACTATAAGGATTATCTTCTATGAGATCTCCATGCATGACAAAATTGAGAGTTATGTGTAAAGACCTATGATCAGAGTCAGGCTCGTGGTCATCTAAGATGTTAAAATTTATTGTTTCATTGTAAAAAGGGAGATTGGAAATAACATAGTCTACCACACTCCTGCCAAGCCCATGGATGCATGTTATCCTGCTAGAATTAGGCCACTTCTTTAGACTGTTGCAAATTATGAGATCTTGAGCACTACAGAACTTGACTAGCTCCGACCCAAACAAATTATCCCTGAGGTCTTCAGAGCTCCTTTTGTACCGGCTAGCTAGAGTAAGGTCTTCATCTAACCAAAGAGGATTGGGGTTGGAATGATTGCTTAGAACAATAGCTTGGTTGCTTGAAGTTTGAGCATTAAAGTCACCCATTAAAAGGATATTACCTTCATCCCTTAGGCTAGAAATATCATTCTCTAAACCATTGTAAGGACTATTTTTATCTAGATTCTTTTTCTTATAGAAGTTATAATTAATGGGGGGGGAATTAAAGATTGCTATGTAGGTCCTTTTTTCATTAATTTTAGTAATCTCAATCCAAATATATTGGTTGTAACGGTTATTTTTATAAATCCTATCATGGGGGGAGATGTTCTTCTTAATGTAGCAAGCTATGCCCCTAATGCCTCTACTAGAGGATCGCTTGTTCCAGGTAGACCATAGTTCAAAGCCATCTATGTTAGGGACCTTAGATTCTTCGTGCTCCCAAGTTTCAACAAGAAATATAATATCAACATCATTTGAGATCTAACTTAGCTTGGGGCCTTTGTTGCATGGAAAGCCTTGACAATTCCAAGAAAGAATTTGGAGCATGTTGAATTGCTATTTATTACTATATTTTCGGTTTCTATCTCAAATAACGGCTTTTCTATTTCTAATTATTGCCCATTTTCCTTCCTTCCTAGCTTCTTTTACCTTTTGAACCTCCTTTCTTAATTTTTTCTTGATCTTCTGGAATGAGATCTTCATTTATAAATATTCCCATTCCTTTTAGACATGAGGTTTTACTAACTATTTCATACTTTTTTTTTTCTAAATAAGACTAATTCTATTAAGATAAGAAACATATAGTACAATCAAGCTTGCATGCAAGAAAAGCTGAAAAGCATGGGGGCCGTAGGTGATACGCTATCTACCTCGATCCTGGATGAGAATCAAGGAATGAGAAAAAGAAAACACGGGAATGCAGTGAAGCTAGATCTAAACAGAGGTATCTACCCAGTGTGGGTGGATACTACCAAACGACATTGTTTCCCTTTTTGCTTGCTTACTTTGACCCAGCCAGTGGAATTTGCATGAGCCATGACAAGTTGTAGACTATTCTACTCTGGGGGCGGAATATCCTTATCAGAGTCAGAGGACGAAGACACGTGAGAACGTTTGTGAGAGATCGAAAGGGCAGAGGGTCCTGTAGGACTAGCTGAGGGAGCGTCCAATGGAATCCTAGCATTTTGCCCATCTTCTTCAATTTCCTCCTCATTCGAGCTGGAGGAGTTTGTATCATCCATAGGAGGGGGAGGAACACAGGGATTCCAGCCCTTGGATTTGGGTTTGCGATTCAGATTCTTCTTTTGTCAAGGAACTAGGAACATGCATTTTGGAGGTGCCCCGTTTGATGACAATGGTGGCAACGAAAGGCTGTATTTTCGTAATCCAAGGTTTGTGTCCAATGGAAATCTCCAATATTGAGTTTGATATGATATGGCAGTCCTTTTCTGATATCTATTTCTGCACATAGTCTTCCGTAGGTGTAGAGTCCATTCTCCTTTCTTGAGGAATTTGTAGCGAGATAGCGTCCTAAGGTGTCTCCAATGGCTAAGAAAACAGAGACATGCCATAGATGCGCCGGAAGATTCGAGAGCCTGACCCAAATGAGAATTTTGGTGATGATAGCTGTGGAAGGCTTGAAATCTGGAAACAATGGGGTAAGGAAAAGCCCATTCGTACCCCAGAACCAAGGGCCTCCCATTAAGGCTTTTTGGTAATCACCATTTAAGTCAAAAGCCACAATGAAGAAGCCTTTTGAGCATAAGTAGATCTTGCTTCTTTTAGTCCAGTTGGTATGGATCCATTGGTATAAATCTGTTGTGTGAGGCCATAGACCATTAAATCTGCATATGATTGCAGATTCTACAAATTTCTGGTAGTGATCGTCAATCGCAGGATGAGAGAATTCGATAGAAGGAATTTCCTCTGATTTATCCACCAAAAATGCTTGGGAGCCATAGTTGTTTGAGGTGCTTTTGTAGAGGACTGAGGATGGGCAACATCTTTGTGGACTACATCTTTATAAGAGAAAGCAGGAGCAGAGGAGGTCTACGCAAAGGATCCACCTCTTAAACGAAAGGTAACCACAACAGAAACGTCCCTTTGAATACTGTAAAAGGAGAGGGGAAGGGGGTCCTTTATTTGTTTACCTTTATATAGAAATTTCTGGTAAGAGGACGGGATTTTGAGTTTTTGCAGAAGATCCTACACAAGATCTGTTGCACACACCCATTGCATCATCGTCTTGCAAGAGATGAGTGTGACTTGGATATGAAATACAGGTGCTTCTTCTAGAAGATCTGGCTGGTTCAAGAAAGAAATCTGCTTCCGACAAGCTATGGATATGGAGTCTGATGACTCACCTACTTGGATCGCATGCTCTGAAGCATCCTCTATCCAGTAACTAGCCACCATTTTGCTGTGGAGATATGCATTAGGTCGAGAAAACTCTAATGTGGCTGAATCACTAACAAAAACCTCCATTTCATTCCTTTCAACAAAGTCGGCGGCAACCCAGAGAGGTGGAAAAAAACCCCAATAATGGGCTCTAGCTGAAATCCTTCGCCATAATGTGAGGTTAGCTATTACAAAGCTGTTAGAGGCGATTACAAGAAATGGGACCGCACCCACAGCATCCACCTCTGTGCTGAGGAGAAGCCGATGTCGAATTCTGCAGCCCCTTAGAGTTTTGTTTGCAACCAAAAGCATGAACGTGCGAGGAACATCAAGCAAATCTGAATAAAAGGAGCTAACCTCTTTATCGCGGAAGGCTGTGCAGAAATCATGGGCTGCAGAGGGCAGTCGAAACCCCAGGCAAGATCAATCTGGAGATGAGCTTGAGTCTGAAATAAGCTCATGACATCTGACTCTACGGATACGCGGTGTTTTGTCGATTGTGAGGAGCCTCCTTTCTTCAACGCGCATGGGAGAGGCTGACCCAGCGCCACAAATGAACCCATAACAATAAACCCTAAATGTTGCGCTCGCCATCGTTTTTCAGCTCTCCAACCCCAAATGAACATTAAGTATGTCATACTTATGGTCAATAGAGCTCACCTTTATTTGGATCAGCCTTCCTTTATTCTCAGTTAATTTTCCTAACCTTGTTGCTTCTATGACCTGCAACCTAGTTTCCATTGCCTCCATTTTATTCTCCAATAGTTCTATTTTATTTTCTATTTGTTTTCGGATCTTGTCTTCAAGCGATGTGCATTTTTTTTCTAGCATGGCTTCTAACCTGGTTTGTAGTTTGACTTCTCTTTCTTCTCTATGTTTCTCTAAAGACTCTATATACTCATAAAGGCTCTATAGAGTAACTGTGCTAGGTCTAACTTTGGTAATCTTTGGTAGCTGTGGTGAATTATTCATACTTGAGAATATATGAGGAGAAACGTATTAGAAAAAGATAAGGAAAGTGTGCACCTAAATATCAGCAAATCGGACTACAGACCTCAAGTGCCCAGATCGAAAAATTTATCGAGAAACAATCACAGCAGACCCAAGTAGTAATGGAGGAAATTCACTGCCAAATTTTCACCGCAGAATTTCACCGTAGAACCAAGTATTAATCCAAAAAATTCAAGGCAGACCCAAGTATTTATCGAGAAACCCAAGTAATAATGGAGAAAATTCATTGCAAAATTTTCACTGTAGTTTCAAGTATTAATCCAAAAAATTCACCGCAAAATTTTCACCACAAAATTTCACCATACACTCAAGTATTAATCTAGAAAATTTATCGCATACCCAAGTATTAATCCAAAAACCAAAGTATTAATGGAAAAAATTCACCACAAAATTTCCACCGCAAAATTTCACCATAGACCCAAGTATTAATCCAAAAAATTTACTGCACACCAAAGTATTAATCGAGAAACCCAAGTATTAATGGAGAAAATTCACCACAAAATTTTTACCACATAATTTCACCTAAATAACTAGCACAACCACATTTACCACTCTGGTTGATATATACCCATAGGCGTATATGAAGCACATATACAACAACATTAGTAAATGTGGTTGATAGACGCCGATAGGAATTTATAAATCACATTAATAATTATTAGTTGTATATTTTTAATGTGGCTATTAGAAATTGATTATTTGTACTTATTAATTATGTAAATAATAAAAACAATATATATATAATCATTTATATATTTAAAAATATTCAAATTAATATAATATAATAATACTAAAGGGTTATCAATGATTAATATGAATTTATTAACATATTCATATAAGTATCAATATCTTTTATACATGATGATGGAATTATGAACCAACATAACCAAATTAAACTCTAGTATTAAATCAATTTTTATAAGCCTTAATATTATAAAATCCAACATTATAAATGGTAGGATTAATATTATATCCTTAAAATTAATATTATAAATCTTACAATAAATATTTTAAACGAGATGATTAATATTAAAAATGACACAAGTAATATTATAAACCAAAAATTAAAAACTGCAATATCACAAATCCAAGGGAATTATATTATCAACCCAAATCCAAGGGACTAATATTATAATCCCAAGGGGAAATAAAGTGAAGGTTTTAATATTATATACCAAAGGGACAATAAACACAAGGGAAAAATATTAAGCCCTAAGATGAATAATAAGAAACCAGAAGAATTAATAAACCCAATTCAAAATAAACCTATGAATTAATATTATAAACCGAACTCAAAATAAACCTAAGGGGAAAATATGAAAACCTTCAGATTAATAAAACACTAAATAATACAATTAAAATGTTACATTATTAATATGAACAATGTGATACATCATGATATTAGACTGAATATTATAAATCCTAACACCATCAAACCCAATATCATATGCCCTATCATTAGTATCATAAAATATAATAATAAACACAAGTTATTAAGGATATAAACCAAACACTAAGATTAGTTTTATAAAGTGTAAAAGTGATTAATTTTATAAACCATGAGGAATAATAGACCCAATGGATTAATATTATAAACTCTATGGATTATAAATATTATAAATCCAAGGGATAAATATTATAAACTCTTAGGATTAATAAACATAAGGGATTAATATTAATATTATAAACCCTCGGGATAAATATTATAAACTCTTAGGATTAATAAACATAAGGGATTAATATTAATATTATAAACCCTAAAATCATAAAAATCAATATTATAAACTGAACATTTTAAACTATTATATTAGATGTGCTATTATAAAACCAATATTATAAACCCAAAGTATTAATATTGTAAAATCTAGGGGAATTAAACCCAAGGGATTAATATTATAGACTCCATGAAAAGTAAATCTAAGAGAAATATATTAAGCACTAAGAATTGTGTTATAAGCCCAAGGGATTATAAACCCTAGGATTAATATTATAAACCCAAAGGATGTAAAACCTTAAATTAATATTATAAACCATAAAATTGTAAATGGAAACGAATAATTATAATATTTATAACTAATACTTATAATAATTATTACTTATTAATAGTTTAGTAAATAGTAATAATTATTAGTAATTATAGATTATTAAATATTAATATACATCATGATATTAAACATTATTAATAAGACCAATGTGATACATCATGATATTACACTTTATTATTAAACTCAATATTATAAATCCTAACACCATCAAAGCCAATATTATAATCCATAAGATTAGTATCATAAAATATAATAATAAACACAAGATATTAATGATATAAAACAAACACTAAGATTAGTATTATAAACTACAATAATAAACCCTAAATATTAACGATATAAACTGAAATGATTAATTTTATAAATTCTATGATTAATATTAGAAGCCCTTGGAATAATTATATAAACCCAAGGAATTTCTAAAGCAATTGCATTAATATTAAAATCTCTAGGGATTATAAACAAAAGGGAATAACATTATACACTAGGATTAATATTAAACCTTACAAATATAAACCCTAATATTAATATAATGAGTCTTAAACTCAAGGGATTTATATTAAAATCAATGGATTTATATTATAAACCCAAGGGATACAGACCCTAAGATAAATACTATAAACCCTAAAACAAAAATCACACCATAAGATTCATATCAGAAACCTCGCGATTAATATTATAAACCCAAGGGTTAATATTAAAAACCCAAGGAAATAACATTAAATCCTAGGATGAATATTAAACCCTAGGAATATAAACCATAAAATTAATAAACCGAAGAGATTAATATTGAAAACACTAGGATTAATATTAAACCCTAGAAATTTAAACTTTATGATTAATGTTATAGACCCACCGAATTTATGTCATATATTTAATAGATTATATACCCAAGGCATCTATATCAAGCCCTAGTACTAATATTATAAATCATATCAATAATATTATAACCTAGGAATATGAACCCTTAGATTAATAAACCGAACACATTGATACTATAAGCCCAAGGCACTAATAAACATTATACCATAAGATTCATATCATGAACCTTACGACTAATATTATAAACCCAAAGGTTAATATTAAAAACCCAACGGTATAACATTAAACCCCAGGATGAATATTAAAACCTAGAAATATAAACCCTAAAATTAATAAACGTGAGAGACTAATATTGAAAACAATAGGATTAATATTAAACCCTAGGAATATAAACCTTATTATTGATATTATAAACCCAAGAAATTTATATCATAAATGCAATGGATTATAAACCCAAGGAATCTATATTAAACCCTAATATTAATATTATAAATTCTATCAATAATATTATAACCTAGGAGTATGAACCCTTAAATTAATAAACCTAAGAGATTGATATTATAAACCCATAATAAAAACAAGGACTAATACTAAAAACCTAAAAAATGCGAAGGATTAATAGTATAAAACCAAGGTGTATAAACCCTAAGATAAATATTATAAACTATAAAACAAACATGGTTGACCATTGTTTACCATGGTTGAAAATGATTTACCATGGTTGACGATGGTTTAATATTATAAACCTCAGGAATAATATTAAACTCTAGGATGAGCATTAAACCCTAGGAATATAAACCCTAAAATTGATAAAATCAAAGGACTATTATTGTAAATAGTAGGCTTACTATTAAACCCTCAGAATAAAGACCTTATGATTAATATTATAAACCTAAGGAATTTATATTATAATCCTAATGGATTATAAATTTAAGGGATCTATATTAAACCCTAGGATTAATATTATAATCTGTTTTAATAATATTAAACCCTAGGAATATGAACCCTTAGATTAATAAACCCAAAAAATTGATATTATAAACCCAAGGCACAAATAAAAACAAGGGATTAATACTAAAAAATCAAGAGACCAAGATGATTAATATTGTAAACCCAAGGTAAATAAACCCTAAGATATATATCATCAAGCCTAAAACAAACATGGTTGACCAAGGTTGACCATGATGGATTTTCATATTTAGAAAATATTTATCACAATGTGACGTTGGACCATGGTTGACCGTGATTGATTTTCACAATGACAATCTTTGTCATGATGCGATGTTGGACCATGGTTAGCCATAAATGACCACGTTTATGACAATGTGTCATTGGACCAGGAGACAATCTTTGTCACGATGCAACATTGGAGCATGGTTGATAATGGTTGACAATGGTTGATTTTGATATTGAGATCATGGTTGACCATGGTTAATTTTCATATTAACCATGTTTAATCATGACTAAGAATGATTAACTTTCATTTTGAGACAGTATTTGTAAGAATGTGGTATTTGACCATGGTTAACCATGGTTGATTTTCATATTGAGACAATATTTGTTATAATGTGACATTGGACCATTGTTCACCATGAATGACAATGGTTGGTGATTGTTGAACATGGTTGATTTTCATATTGAGACAATATTTGTCACAATGTGACATTGGGCCATGGTTGACTATTGTTGACCATGATTATAAACCTAAGAGATTTATATTAAACCCTAGGATTAATATTATAAACCCTATGAATAATATTATACCCTCAGAATATGGACCCAAGGGATTCATATTATAAACCCAAGGGACTAATAAATGCAAGGGATTAATGCTAAAAAATTAAATGATTATAAACCCAAGGGACTAATAAATGCAAGGGATTAATACTAAGAGATCAAAGGATTATAAACCCAAGGAACTTATAAACCAGAGGGATTAATACTAAAAAATAAAAGGATTGTAAACCCAAGGGAATAATATTAAACCTAGCAGTTTAATATTATATACCCAAGGTTAATAAAGCCTAATTTTAATATTATAAACCCTAAAATAAACATGGTCAGACATTTTTCACCATGGTTGATTTTCATATTGACACAATATTTGTCACAATGCGACATTGGACCATGGTTGACCATGATTGATTTTCATATTGAGACAATCCAAGTGTCTGTTATTATAAACCCAAGGGACTAATAAACACAAGGGATTAATTATAAAAACTCAAAGGATTATAAACACAAGGGAATAATATTAATCCTAATGGTTAAATATTATAGACCCAAAGTAAATAAAACCTAAGATAAATATTATAGACCCTAAAATAAACATGTTCGAGCATTTTTGCAATCATTGATTGTCATATTGACACAATATTTGTCGCAATACGAGGTTATACCATGGTTGACCATGATTTATTTTCACATTGAGACAATATTTGTCATAATGGACCATTAGACCATGGTCGATTTTCATATAGAGACAATATTTGTTGCAATGCGACGTTGGACCATGATTTACCTTGGATGACCAATATAAAATTATAAAACCCATTATATTAAACACAAGGGATTAAAATTATAAACCCTAAGATTAATACTAAACCCAAGAAACATAAACCATAAGATAAATACTAAAATCCCAAAAGATTATAAATATAAATAATTAACATTCAGATTAATATTAATATTAATACTTAATGTTAATATTAATATTAATACTTAATATTAATTTTAGTATTAATATTAATATTAATAAATTAAAATTACCACATTAAATAAATTAAAAATAAAATAACTTAAATGTATATTATATATTATATATTAAACCTTAATTTTTAAATTTTTCAATGCCACATTGAATAAATCTGAATCTACTCTAACAATGTGATAATAATTGTGAGATTTATTATAGCATAGCATAGAAATACTGTTTGTCACAATGAAATGTTGGATAGATTTTTGTACCATTCCAATGTCACAATATAAAACTATAATACAAAATTATAAAATTATGAAACCCATTATATTAAACCCAAGGGATAAAGTCATAAACCCTAGGATTAATATTAAACCCAAGAAACATAAACCATAAGATAAATATTAAAAGAGTTATACTAAATCCTAATATTGTAAATTATAAACCCATTATTAAACCTTACTAATATAAATATTAGAAAACCCTAATTTTTTAAAGCTAATACAAATTTTAATCACTTCGGTTAAATATGCTTCCCTTATATTTATAAATCTTTAGATTTATAATAATAGAAACCCTAGAATTATAAATACTAACAATAATATTATAAACACTAAGTTTATTCTATTAAACCCTAAAATTAATATATTAATATTATAAAACCCTAACATTATAAAACCTTATTAGTGTAATAACTAGATAAATTATTTGAACATTTTTATATCATAATGTAAAATTATTTTATATTATTTATATATATAAAAATTATAATAATTTTAAATTACAAATAAATTTTATTTGTATTTAAATATTTAAATATTGATATTAAAAATAAATAAAATAATATTTTTTTTACCATTTTCATAATAAATTATCAATTTTATAGAAAAGGAGAGATCTCACCATTTAAAAAATATACACAATCATATTCAAAATTTTAAATTATATTCTTAAAATATTAATTTTAATAATAAACAAATCCAATTCTAATTTTTATTAAGTATTTCTATTTCTAAATGTGGGAATCCATAAAAAAAAAAAAAAATATCATTAGTTGGCATTACTACTACCAACCAATTATTAATGAAATCAATTTCAATTATCATATCTATCCATATCTACTCTATAATTGACTGTGTATTATTAAATTAAATTATAGATGGTTACTTTCAACATGCATTGTGATGTATTAGGAGAGTTTTATAATTATTGTTATTATTGTTATTATATATTTATCTATTTCTTAATATGCTACTTCATAAACATGAATGAAAAGCATGCTTTAATCAAATGATTACCAATATAACTATCCATATTTGATTCAAGTCCGACAACCACTTCTATATATATATATAAATTAGTTCACAATTCAATGTGTGTCATTCAACCATATTTTCATAAAACTTTTCCATGTAACCATTAAACTTTAAATTTTTTTAGTTAAGAAGATTTACATATCAAAATTTAATTTTAGATGATAATATTAAAATATTTAAAATTTCAAAAATAGACATATTAGAGGTTATTCCTAACACAATTCCAATAAATATATAATAACTAATAATATCAACTTGTTATGTACTTGTTAGGTTCATTAACCAACCATATTAATTATGGAGAATATGGTGTTCGTAATGATATAAATAATAATACAATATCATTATTGTCAATGAAATTTATAGAAAAAACATTGAATTTACAATTGCATGCAATAAAAGTGTTTTGGTTATTAAGTACTCTTATGAGAAATTAGAATTACCATCATTAGTGAAATATAACCCGTACGTTTCAAAACAACCATATTTCAACCATTTTATTAATATGATTCATTAAGGGGCATTTTTCAAAACAATCATATTTCAATATTTTTATTAATATGATTGATTAAGAAGTGGAGTTAATAATAAAAAAAAATTAAAGATTTATAATAATTTATAATATTATTAACATTTATAATAGTTTATAAAAATTTTTTCAATTAATTTTCCATAATAAAACTTATTGTTATTTGTCCACTTTTTGTTTTGTCTTTGATATGGCCCAACCGTTGTAAGAGAATATGAACCTACAAACTTTACATAAACAACCCAAGTTTCTAAGAATGCTTCGAAAGAAACCTTCACCTTATTTATCCATGATGCCATTTATTATCCAATTTTCCAACAACCATACATTTGAAAATGTAAATCACCATTAGTTTCATTGGCATAAAGAATATTTATTTATTTTAAATTATATTAGAGGATCAATATTTGTTCTTTGCATTGGAAATTTCAATCAACAATGTAATCCTTTAAAAATTGCCATTTATTAATATAATTTTAAAGTACTCAGTTTTATAAATTAACTTAATGTCAATGTATTATTATTTCAAATTCTATTTTATTTTATTGCTCAACTACAATATATTTATTTATTATATATTGCAGAGGCAACTAAAGTATCCATTAAAATCTCTGGAATCTGGTTAGGTTAACTAATTCATAGTTAGTATCTATTAAAATCCTTGGAATCTAGTTAGGTTAACTAATTCATAGTTCTATTAGTATTTTATTGAGAATCTATAACTTTATTTTTGGAGACTAAATAAATCATTTTTAAATCTATAATATTGAGTTATTTAAATTCATAATATTGGGTTTATAAATAATTAAGGTTTGTAAAAAACTAATCGACAATGCACTAAATTAAAAGTTATTTGACAATCTACTCATTTCAAAATAGTCAATAAAATTTTGATGTAAGAAGAATCATAAATGATTGTATTAAAAATTATTTCAAAATCTACTTATTTCAAAATAGTCAATTAAATTTTGATGTAAGAAAATTCATAAATGACTGTAATGTCAATTGATAGTTTATTTATTATTATGTAGCTATGATACATTTATCATTTCCATATTTCAAACCCATTTAAAGTAGGGTCTTAATATTATTACAAACTCCAGATACAAAATTTGAAATAGATTCACTAATCATTCTTCAAATGGATCCATTAAATAATTCAAGTGTGAAGTTTTATTAATGGGCAATGGCATCTAACATTCAATTTAAATAAGACATGAAATAGTACATTGCACAAATAAAATTTGCAAAATCTCCCTAAAAGAGACACGAAAATGAACCTGGCTACACTGACCCCACAAGAAATGAACTTAGATGCAGGTGGGTAGAGCTTGCAAAAATGAACATGTGCACATCAAACCTCCAAAATCTGAACTGGCTAAATAGCAAGAAAGTGCAATCACATGGAAATAAAAAATGGAAAAGGGATTTTATTTGCTCATGTAGAGGCCTCACCAATTTTGACCACCAGATACATTCACCTAACCCATATTCCCATTGAATTAAATTCCATAAATTTGTTTGCTCCTCAGCCATTTTCCCAAATATAATTAGATGATGCACATTTTCTATTTTTTTCAAATAATTAGTATCTATTAATTTGGATCACATTATATAACAAAAAAAACAATTTAGCCAAATGTACAACCAAATAATTTTCTATATAACTATAACGCGTTGAAAATTAATATTAATTTTCTATATAAATATAACGCCTTGAAAATTAATATAGTAATGGAATTCTTTTGATGTTGCAATTAGTTTGGGAGGAGTAGCTTTCAACGAAGATGCTAAGTTATGTAAAAAATTACTTTATTCCCATTCATTGAGAGGGAAGTCACCGAAGCCACATTCTTTTCATGGAGCATCTTATCGTTCATTCTCGCCAGGTGTTCTTAGGGACACGGTGTTTGCAGCCTCAGAATCTGCTCAATCTCAAGAGAAAATGAAAACGAATGAATCAAACTTGAAAAGAATGATCAATTATATTGATAGGGCGTTTATGATTTTTGAAAAGAAATTTCAAAATAAATCTTCTTGAAATGTAACGGGTACGTTTCAAAAGATCCCTGTTTCAATTTTTTTATTAAAATGGTTGATTAGGGAATGGAGTTATTAGTAAAAATAATTAAAGATTTGTAAGAGTTTGTAATATTATTGATATTTATAACAATTTATTAAATTAAATTACAAATATTTTTACAATTAATTTAAGGTAATAAAACTTATGATTATTCATTCAAGTTTTCTTTTGTCTTTACACATTCCGAGTGGCATAAGTTCCAATTTGCATGGATCAGCAAAGAAAATATGAACGTATAGCCATTCCATAAAAAAACCTAATTTTATGACAATGCTAGGAAAGAAACTTAAATGTTCCACGTTTCCATTTATTCTTCCATTTTACAACAACCATATGTTTAAGAATGCAAATAGACATTCATTTCACGGACAAAGTATATTTAATTATCTTAAATTTGATTTTCTCTAATCTCTATATGTCTGGCATAAGTTCCAATTCGCATGGCTCAGCAAATAAAATATTAACCTACAACCGTTACATAAACAACCCAATTTTAGGACAATGCCTCGAAAGAAACCTAAACGTTCCACATTTCCATTTATTCTCCCATGTTCAGAAACCTAAAAGTTCCACGTTTCCATTTATTCTCCCATGCTCCAACAACCATATCTTTAAGAATGCAAATCGACATTCGTTTCATGGACAAAGAATATTTAATTATTTTAAATTTTATTTTCTCTAATCTATATACGTGTTTATAAACAAGAGGCACAGTAAAATTTTAATTAGGATTTGGTAAAAAATTATTTTAAACATGGTTTAAACACTTGATTTAAATGTGCAAGGAAGTTATCAGTTTTAATTTTATTCATAGATGGAGTGGCTATGATGAGAATATACTAGCATCTCTGAATTTAGACCTTCTGATCAAAATGATTAATTATCAAATGTATTGAAGTGGCCAATTCCAATAGGGGGATGCCTATCGGCGTAATAAGAAATATTTTTTTTACTCTCAATTTGTTCTCTGCTAAGTGACATTCACTGCTAGTGTTATCTCTATGAGTTGAGTATGTACTCTACACTAATATGAGGAACTGTGGTTTAGCACTCATCTCTATTTATCCTGCTCAGCTAGCATAGGGTTGCCTAATATATTTCTATTTTCTATAATTTTCGCTCTATTTCAGTCGCTGGCCTAGCGATTTCACTGGGCTCCCTGTGAGATTTATCCTCTCATAGACAATTTTTTTTTTTCCTTTTGTTGGGTGGCTGAAGAAATATATATTTTTTTCTATTGTTGATTCTGATACATGGTGGGGTTAATTTGGGAGATTTATCCTCTCATAGACAACTTTCTATTTTTCCTTTTTTTGGGTGGCTGAAGAAACATAAATTTTGTTCTCTAGTTAATTTTGATACATGGTGGGGTTAGTATGGGCTCGGTGGGTAATATGTGTCAACCTTTTCCTGGTTCTCTACCTCTTAAGGGAAGGCTTATCTTGTTGTCTAATCCTCTCATCAGCGTTCATTTGTGCTCCTCCAATGTCTCTTGTGCAATGCATTTTTCAGCGGTTGCAGCTTCTCGAGTCAGCGTTAGGTCTTCTATGTGATACTGCTCTGTGATCGATACAACTCCTCGATACAACTCCTCGTCTTTGATTTTTTGTTGTTTTAAACTAATATCAAAATCCTATGTATTTTTTTCATTATAAAGTTTAATATCGAAATCCTATCTAGTTTTTGCAATATAAAGTTTGTAGGGTAAATATTAAGGAAGGTGAGTACAAAATTAAAATGTTTTTTTTTCAAATAATTAGGGGAGGATTTTAAAATGATATAGGAATTTGTTCTTTTAATAACTAGCAAAATCACAGATATAAATTCATAGATATATATCCACCACTATTCTTAATTTTTATTTATATAATTATACTTATCATATTAATATTATTTTATATATTAATATAATATTAATTATTATATAAAAAAATTCTAGTATTGATAATTATATTTTAAATTATAATATAATTCACATGTCATATATTAATAACATTTATTATTAATAATATATATTTATTTCTACTATTATATTATTATAACAAATTATTATATATTTATTAATATAATTGTCAAAATATTTTATATATTTACTCGGAGTATATTAATAATATTAATTATGTGTAGACTATATACTAAACTAAAATAAATTATACTCCTGTAATATATATATATATATATATATATATATATATATATATATATATATAATTTAAACCATAGGGTTTAAACTCTAAGTTTTATATTAGTTACAATGGTTTATTAATACCTTGTGCTTTAATATTGATCCCAAGATATTAATAATCCCTAGGAATAAATATTTTAAACCCACATATTAATAAGCCAAGGGATTAAATTAAAAAAAAAAAAATATTAATATTATAAACCGAAAAAAGATAATTAATCCAAAGGTTTAATATTATAAACCCAATGAATTAGTAAACATAAGGGATAAATATTCTAAATATAAAGTATTAACAAACCCAATGAATCAATATTAAAAATATATGGATTAATTAAACCTAACAATTAACATTTCGATCCTAAAGGATTAATATTTTACCCTCAAAGGATTACTAATCCATAGCAATTAATATTTTAGACCCAAGGGATTTAATTATAAACCCAAGTAATTATTAACCCAAGAAATAAATATAAATCTAAGAGATAAAACCCAAGGGATAAATTTTATAAACCAAATTTATACATATTATAAACCCAAGGTATATAAACCCTAAGATAAATATTATAAACCCTAAAATATACATTGTTGAGCATAATTTACCACCGTTGATTTTCATATTGAGGCGATCTTCGTCATATTGTGACATTGGACCATGGTTGATTTTCATATTTAAACAATCTTTGTCACAATGCAAACCCTTATATTAATAAACCCAAATGATTAATATTATAGAACCATGGGATTAAAATACCCAAGGGATTATAAACCCAAAGGAATAATATTACACCTAAGGGATTAATATTATAAACCCAAGGTATATAAGCCCTAGCATAAATATTGTAAACACTAGAATTATCATGGTTGACGATGGTTTATCTTCATATGAAGAAAATCATTGTGACAATGTGATGTTGCATCATGGTTAACCATAGTTTACCATGATTCATTTTCATACGCATAAAATCTTTGTCACAATGCAACATTGGATGATTTTTCATATTAATAACCCATAGGAATAAATATTTTAAACCCAACGGATTAATAAACGAAGGGATTAAATTATAAACCCAAGGAATTATTAATATAATAAACTAAAGCGACTAATAAACCGAAAGGTTTAATTTTATAAACAAAATGAATTAGTAAACCAAAGAGATAAATATGATAAACATAAAGGATAAAAAAACCCAAGGAATCAATATTAAAAATACATGGGATTAATAAGCCCTAAAAATTAAGATTTTAAACCCAAAGGATTAATAAAACCGATGAATTAATATTTTATACTCAGGGGATTAATAAACCCTGGGAAATAATTTTTTAGGCTCAACGCATTATTAATATTATAAACCCAAGGCATGAAATTATAAACCCGGTGAATTATTAACGGAAGGGATAAGTATAAAGCCATGGGATAAATCCCAAGGGATAAACCCCAAAGGATAAATATTATGCACCCCATGGATAAATATTATAAACCCAAGTTATATAAATCCTACGGTAAATATTGTAAATCCCAAAATAAACACGGTTAACAATGACTTATTTTCATATTGAGACAATATTTGTCACAATGTGACGTTGGACCATTGTTGAACATGGTTGATTTTCATATTTAAACAAACTTTGTCAGAATGTGAAACTTTGGATTAATAAACACAACATATTGATATTAAAAACCCATGGGAATAGAAAAACCCAAGGGGTTAATACTAAAACTCTAAGGATTATAAACTAAAAGGAATAATATTACACCCAAGGGATTAATATTATAAACCCTATGATAAATATTAAAACTGCTAGAATTATCATGGTTGAGGATGGTTTATTTTCATATTCAGACAATTTGTGTGACAATACGATGTTGCATCATGGTTGACAATGATTCATTTTCATATCCCAAAAATATTTGTCACAATGCAACGTTGGACCATGGTTAATTTTCATATTGAGAAAAACTTTTTCAAAATGCCACATTGGACCATGGTTGATGATTATTATTTATATTAGACTCCAATGATTAATGTCATAAACAATATGAATAATATTAAGCCCTACAAATAAGAACCATTAGGTTAATAAACCCAAGGGATCAATATTATAATCCTAAGGTAATAATAAACGAAAGAGACCGATACTAAAAACTAAAGATATTATCAACCCAAAGGAATAATATAAAACCCAAGCAATAAATATTATAAACCCATCGTATAAAAACACTAAGATAAGTATTATAAACCCATGGTATATAAACCCAAATATAAATATTATAAACCCTAAAGTAAACATGGTTTACCACGGTTGATTTTCATATTGAGACAATCCTTGTCACAATGTCACATTGGACCATGGTTGACCATAGTTTAGAATGGTTGATTTTCATATTGAAACAACCTATGTCACAATGCGACATTGGACCATAGTTGACCATAGTTGACAATGCTTGTTTTCATATTGACACATACGTTGTCACAATGTGTCATTGAAACATGGTTAACCATGATTATAAAGACAAGGGATTTATATTAAACAATAGGATTAATATTATAGATCATATGAATAATATTTCCTATTGATACAATATTTGTCAGAATGCAATGTTGGACAATGGTTGACCATGGTTTATTTTCATATTGAGACAATATTTGTGAGAGTGTGGCATTGCATCATGTTTGGCCATGATTCATTTTCAAATGGAGACAATTTCTCTCGCAATGTGATGTCGGACCATGGTTGATTTTCATATTGAGAAAATATTTTTCACAATGTGAGGTTGGACCATGATTGACCATGATTATAAACGAAGGAGATTTATATTATACCAAAGGATTAATATTATAAACCCTATTGATTAATAGTATACCTTAGGAATAAGAAACCTTAGGTTAATAAACCCAAGGGAATTATAATAAATCAAAAGGATTAATACTAAAAACCAAATAGATTATAAAATGAAGGGATAAATATTCTAAACCCAAGGTATATAAGCCCTAAAATAAACATGATTCACCATGGTTGATTTTCACATTCAGAAAATCCTTGTCACAATGTGATATTGGATGATGGTCAAACATGTTTGATCATTATTTATTTCCTTATCGACACAATATTTGTCATAGTGCGACATTGGACGATGGTTCTCCAAGGTCTATTTGCATATTTAAATAATCTTTGTCACATTGCGAACCATTATATTAATAAACACTAGGTATTATTATTATAAACCCATGGAAATGAAAAACTCAAGAGATTAATAATAAAATCCGAAGGGATTATAAACCCAAAGGAATAATATTGCACCCAAGGCATTAATATTATAAACCCAAGGTATATAAACCCTAATATAAGGATTGTAAATTCTATAATTATCATGGTTGAGCATGGTTTAGAATGGTTGATTTTAATATTGAGATAATATTTGTCATAGTGTGATGGATCATTGTTAACCATGGTTAACCATGATTGATTTTTATATGAGAAAACCTTTGTGACAATGTAATGTTGGACCATGGGTGATATTGAAAACCCTTAGGAATAAATATTTTAAACCCAACAGATAATAAACAAAGAGATTAAATTATAAACCAAAGTGGATAATTAACCAAAGGTTTAACTTTATAAACCCAACGAATTAGTAAACCCAAGGGATAAAAATTATAAACCTAAAGTATCAACAAACCCAAGGAATGAATATTAAAAATACATGGGATTAATAAACCCTAACAATAAATATTTTAAACCCAAGGGATTAATAAACCCTGGGAATTAATATTTTAGAATCAAGCGATTAATATACGGACGGGATTATTAAAATTATAAACCCGAGGGATTAAATTAAAAAACCCAAGTAATTATTAACCCAAGTGATAAATACAAACCCAAGGGATAAAAATTATAAACCCAAAATATTATAAACCCAAGGTATATAAACACTGTGATAAATATTATAAATCTTAAAACAAACGCTATTACAAAATGGCTAATTAGTTAACAAAAAAAATGAATAAAAATTCCATATAAATGACCATATTCCAGTGAGTGACCAATAGTGGCTAATTTACAGTGTCTTATAATGCGACCAAAGTTTAGTTATTTTGAGGTTACTCATTAATTGATTGTCTCAAATTTTTCATCTGATAGTATATTTAGTAATAAATTGTGCCATTAATTTATTCATTCATTTACTCATTAATTGCCACAATTAATGACCAAATACAAAACAAAATATACTTTTATATGATCACACGATAAAGCCAATTAATGAAAAAAGAAATATGAACAAAATATTGGTCGTGTTACAAGATACTATAAATTAGCTACTAATAGTCACATATATGAAAATTTTAGTCATCATTTGAAACCAATTAATGAAAAAATAAATACGACTAAATTTTGATCATGTTATAAGATGCAGTAAATTAGCTACTAATAGTCGTATATATGCAAAATTTAGTCATCATTTGTAATCACAAATTTATAATTTCTAGTAGTCATTTATCATTTTCCTGGTAGTTTCATATTCATTATATAAATGACTCATTTAGTAGTTTATAATCATTTCATTTGCTTTCATTGATAATCATTATAAACGACTAATTTATTCATTATATATTCATTTTATTTGTGCTCATATTTAATAAATATAGACTATTGAGTTAGTAGATTTAGATTGATTTAACGTGTTAATTACTAATTAACTTAAGTTAATTAGTACAATTTTTCCACTAAATTAAAAAAAAATCCATACAATGTGCATGTTCATCTAATATTAAAACCCAAAATTACATATGTTAATGAAAATACTAAATAATTTCAACTATAACTATAACTAATTCCAACCACATAAATTATATTATATGATATGTCAAGTATTACAATATGTGTTTCCAACTTACTATTGGCTAGACTACAATTTACTCATGAAATATTGTTTCATCACTTCAAAGCATTAACATTGTGTTTCCAAGACATTGCAGGGGAATTCCCCAACTCTAAAGACTTGAACATTAGTCTAGATCTCATGCAGGATATTAAATTTAAGGGTATCACTAGACTAGTTCTCTTCTCTCTCTCTCTCTTTATGCATCTATCGCTCCAATGTTATTGTTATCCTCTTTCTTTAGTTCCTGTTTTTTACCATCAATATTAAGTTTCTCTTCCGAAAATAAAATAAGTTACAATTCCAAGTATAAGGCTAATTATTGATTAATTCCTCTCTTTTCCACCTTCTCCAACTATAAAAAATGTAGGAGTGTACACCTTTCCACAAGTCCAACCAACCAATGCTATTACTATATCATATAAGACAAAAATTCCAACCTGCATGTATGGAAAGTAGATGTATTTCAACATACAGTTAAGCTGACCTTCATTCCAATAATTTGAATTTAACTTTGATATATGCACCTATCAGCATTCCAAAATAGTACATTTTTCATCAAAAAATAGTATATTGAAGACATATGCATAAATACCTACATATCATTGCATTTGATTATGATATTAGTAATTACCATAAGTTTCACATTCTACTTCAATATCATCCTAGATATTTATATATTATCCTTTCTATATTAATATGCCAATTATTAGCAATTATGACCTAAATTTGAACTTCTAAAATTCATCACCTTGAAAAAGGATTCTACTGTAATAGTTACACATTATGAGATTTAATCAAATAATAAAATAAATACCATAAATATACATAAACCAAACATGTCGGAAAAGGCTTCAGCCTATCTACATTCCTCTCATTCTCATTATTGAAAAAATGTGTATAATACAAATATAAATACTAGAGGAGAATGTGTCTCAAGATAGTTCTCTATCTTGGACACTTTGGTTGAGGAAAATTCTCAACAACGCACTAATCTAGGAGCCTAACTAGTTGGAGAGAATCTCTCGACCAACTAGGCCTAAACTGACTTCTAATTGAGACAAACAAAATCAATGTAGAAAATTAGGATAAAATCCTAATTTTAATGATTTAATTAATTTAATTATTTTTGGACTTTGAATTGTTTTTATCACATGAGATTGATGCTAACATTCCCCCCATCAATGATAAGTTCAATGTAAGAACATGGAACCATATCCAAGTCCTCGTGCTGAAACTAATGAGTTGATCCTCTAATAAAAACACTCCCTGAAAAACTTCTAAAGTTGGATGCTAGAAAAACTTTAGTCTGAAGAGAACATGAGTTAGCTGCAAGTCTGATTCATCTCTGAATTTTTCTTGACAACTCCATCAAAAGCCAAGCTGAAAAATAATCCATCTGCCCTTTTCTTGCAATCAACATCGTTTCTCTACTGACAAAATTTCATGATGCACACTGGCGAATTTTCTTTTCCACTAAAAAAATATTGAGAATACCCACCGGAGAATTTGTTTGTCTACTGACGAAATATTGAGAACGCCCACTAGCGAATTTTTTTATGATGATCGCCCCCTGGCTGATGATGTTGATGATGTTAAAAAAAACTCATTGTTGATTTTTTTGATGTTGTTGAAAACTTCTCACTGTTGGTGTCGAAAAATGATCACTTTTTTTGTCAGAAAATGCTCACTATTGTTCTTGTTTTTTACTTCCCACTGGAGAATTTATTGATGCTCACTGGTTGATTAATATTCCCACTGCCTACTTTTGTTGATGTTGTTGAAATTTTCAGTCTGAAAACCACCTTCAATTTCATTATCATTTCCCCCCTTTGTGAGCTGAAGGGAGAGACAATCATCGTCATGTCATTTCAGAACTTCCCTGCTTCAAGTGTAGGAGAGTTTCACCATCTTCATTGTACTGGAAAATTTGTCTTCATGTGAGACTGAATCTGTTGATAACACATGGAAAATTATTTGACTATAGATGACCACTTCCGAGGATCAATCCATGCATAATTGATATTCACTCTGGGTCATTGATTTCTCGTGCTACATATTTCTAATGAATTTTTTTTCTTGCCACAATGGTGATGAGGATGGATATTAAAACATGTATTCTCCATATGGCCATTTCTCTTACAATTGTTAAACTTAGTAGGAACATTTTCTAAAAAGCCTACACTTACAAACTGCATTGGTTTTGAGTAATCTAGAACATAAAAAATGTTGTCTTTGGTGTAACCTAGGCCATGGAAATATTTGTTGAAGGAGATTTCTTCCCAAGGTTTGATCAATTTCTTGGAAATATCATTGTGTCTTTGTTCTTGAAACCTTATGATACTACTGATACGTTGAGTTGGATTGATTAAATCATCTGTATTACACTGAGAAACAACCATTTCATTTAATGGTTCGTCTATTTGACATGATACATCAAACTGTTCAATTTGATCTTTGGTACAACCCGTTGCATCATTAAGTAGTAAAATTGGTTGAATAAGATCAATTTTGTCGAAACTGACATCAACTTGATTGATTAGATTTTCTGTGTCACAAACTGCATCGCCATGCTTAATAAGATCACTTGTATCACTATTTTCATCAACTTGCTAGATAAGGTCTTTAGTGTTGCAACTTGCATCTATATTCTTTGTATAACATGCATCAAGCAGATCTGGTTTTTCACTTAATTTAATTTGGAGTGCATGAATGGGTTTTTATTTCATTTTGAACTCAACTTGAAAGTCGTTCATTTATTCTAATGTGATTTTAATTTTCTCTATTAAGTTTTGATTTTGATTCAACTTCCATTCCACTAACTCAATAGTATTTTGTAACTCATGATTAATCTCTTTCATCTCTTTAATCTCCAGCTCTACACTTTGGAGACGTTTACCACCTTTTCCCATTTTGACACACTTTCTCATACTAGCCCGGTTGATTTGTTGCTTGAAAGACACACTCCCTTGATTTGTTGCCTGAATTACATTCTCACTTGTATTGTCTCCCTTGCTTATTGCGCTTGATTCCAACACTTCAAATCATGCTCACTTGTTTGATCGCTTTCTTGAACTATCTTGATTGCTTTATGCTCATTTGAATAATTGAATACTCACGATCACTTGAAATCTTTGTTAACAATTCATTACTTATGCTTGCTTGAATGCTTGCTTCAATCAGTTTTAGGCTCACTTGATGTTGTGAACTTTGTACTTTCTTGAATTCACTCACTTGATTGATCAAAATAAGGGTGTTGAATACTATCGAAAATTCACCCAAGAGAAACACTTACAATTATTTGAATACTCTTTTAAAAAACAATGAACCCACGTCGCTTAATTGAATGAAGTGAAGAGAATTGACTCACTTTATTTCCTATCAATTCAAAAATTGGGTGTCGGTTTCAAGCAAGAATGCACCCTTACAATTCCAATCAATTTGAATTTTATTACCAACTGACTTACAAAAAAAAATATTTTTGACTAGTTGTCGTTGAACGTTGATATAGATTTTTGTTGAAACTCTTAAGTTTGTAACTTCATTAACTTCATTTGCTTGAGTGAATGATGTTGAATTTCGTGTTAATGTTGATTATGTGTTGCAACTTATGAATTGTTTGTACTTTTCTTATGTTTTCTTGATTTGAAGAGAATTTATTATGTGCATATAATTATTTAACTTGTTTTGTAATTCATGTGTACCATATGACAAATTGAGTGTCAAAAATTAGATACAGAAAACATAAGCAACATCAATAATTATGCGGCATCACACTCATGGTGTACCTAAGATCTTCTTAATAAATTTTGGGCCCATATAGGACACAAGCACCATAAAAAAATATGTTTTATTAAGTATTGAGTACATAATAAATTTTCACCTTCAAGTAATGAAAATGCCAATTTGGCAACCCTTTGATGCATCTCGTCTTAAAAAAATGAATGTTAAGTGACTCAGTCTCTCTCAAAGTAAAAAAAGTACTTTGAATTTACAATAATAAGTTTCCCTACAAAAAATTACACTTCTCACTCCAAATGTACAAAATATGCACCTTATAATCCAAAAAATTCAAAAAAATAATTCACCTTATCACTCCACAAAAGCACTTCAAAGAGATTCACACTTACACCTCCACTAAAAAAATGTACATTCTCACTCTATTAATAAAATTTAATAAAATAATTTAAGTTATTTTTAAACTCGCATTTAAAATAATTTTATGGAGTCCATTTAATAAAGTGTATTAAAAAGTGAATTCAGGTTTATGGAGTCACTTGAAAAAGTGAACGAACCTCTTATTTTGAAATGCACCTTTAAAAAAATTCTTTGGAGAAGTGGCTCAACCCAAATGTTCTTAAATGTTGTTACTTCATTGGTTATAAGATTTAATACTTTCAAGTAGAATATGACACGATATTACATTTCACTAGTATTCAACACTTTCATGTTGGTTTGTTCATGTTTCTATGCCAATGCTACTGGTGTGGTTTCTTCACAATCACTCCTTTTTCTAGCCACGATCCATCGCTGCAAAAAAAATCCTTTCACTATGTAGTCAAAAATGATCTGGAAATCATTATTTAACCAATTAAAAGCATAAAACATTTTATCTGATCTACCAAATAATCGTTTAACATCTACAATCAAAATAATTTTACATTAATTACATCTTTAATTGACCAATCTGAAAGAAGAAAGAAGTATTGGTGTGGATTTCATTTCTCCAATGCTTATTTATTTCATCTGTATCGAAATCTCTCGGAATTTCTTTCTACAAAATCATATCCTAGTTTTCTTTTATCCAATTCCTTGATCCATCTAAACGTTGAAGGGGCGGGCTGAAATTTCCTCTTTGTTTGACCCTTGGTGAACTTATTGGATAATTTCATTCTACTTAGAATAGCCAGCAAATTTGTATTTCAAGGAAAATTCATGACAGCGATTTCTCCCCAGAAAGGGAAGAAATTATTCCAACTACTCGTTCATCTCTTGGAAACCTTATTTTCACATGGATTTGCTCCATATGAAATCAAACAATAGGCTCTAATTTTTTCATTGAACCATGGTCAAAATCCACCCCAATGCTCCTCTTTCTCCACCATCTGTATGGCTCCATGCATAGGAAAATCACCTAGGCTTCCCACACTCAAATTGACTCCCATTCACACCAGATCCAAATTCGTGCACTAATGCATGGGGCTTTTGGTAACGATTTTGAAAATTTATGATTAAATTCACCAATGTTATCATGATCTATGTGAATGCAAAAAAACTTCAATGATTGTCACCAAAACCAATGTCTTCTAATTCACAGTGATTCACTTGCATAAACAACTTTATACACAGGTTTATAGCACAGCTACTTACATATATATTTCAATGCACAGTGATATGGTAATAAAATCAAGCCATGAGAAAAATGTTGTTCTTATAATCTCATGTACACACCATCAAAGAACTCTTCATGCAACAACAAAAACCCCATTTTTCTGTATACATGAAGATCCATTTAATGCATCTCTCCAATAAGGTCGTAACTCCTATGCATATCCTAAAAAATGATGTATATGATCCACTCTCATGTTACAGTAGGAATAATTTTAATTCACATGATGCTTCAACAACTAGACAATCAGGAAGCACTCGACCGACTTGAGATCTAAGTTACTGCGAAAAGTGACCAATCAAAACGTTGTTTTCTGCTGAAACCATAATCATGATTGTGCTCATTTCTTTGAGTTTTAAAAGAATGATGATCGCACTATCGTTGGAAGCATTCCCAATAGTCACACCATGCTTCAGTTGCGTAGAGGTTTGCATTTAACTTACAACACATCCACTCATTGGAAACACATTTTACATTATTTAGTGCCCTTCCATGGAAGACTACCATGGAAAGATCAAGCCCTAAAACCATTAACTATGATCTGATATGACATGAAGAGATTTAATCAATTAATAAAACAATAATAAAATAAATATCATAAACATACATAAAATAAACATGGCAGAAAAGTCCTCAATCTATATGCATTCCTCTCATTCTCATTATTAAAAAAAAATTATGATACAAATATAAATACAAGAGGAGAATGTGTCTCAAGATAGTGTGTCTATATTGGACACTTTGGTTGAGGAAAAATCTCAACAACGTACTAATATAGGAGCCTAACTAGTTGGAGAGAATCTCTTAACCAACTAGGCCTAAATTGACTCCTAATTGAGAGGAACAAACTCAATGTAGAAAATTAGAACTAAATTCCTAATTTTCATGATTTAATTAATTTAATTATTTTTGGACTTTCAATTGTTTTTGTCACATGAGAGTGAGGCTAACAACATCATATTTCAAAATCTAATAGATTTTTACACTCATCCTTTTCCAATGACCACAATATTAAATATGTGAAAAGGGAGTTTCAAAAACCACTAATAGCATGAAACAATTCTAAGATGAAAAACATTTTCTAGCAATGTTCGCCTATAAGTTGTAAATTTGTACTCAAATATTCTTCAAAGATTGATATTTCAACAATAATATAAGCTCATGAGACTCAATTTCTCTTACAAAAATGGAATAATACCTTGATTATGTAGAATATATCATGGTGCCTAATGAAATCGCAATTTTCCTCCATAAATTACAAACAAGAATTGTCAATAAGGTTTAGTAGCTTGGGTTATTGGTAGGAAGAATAATTATTTTCCCCATATGGGTTTAAATACCACTTGTCACATATTCATAATATTCATTATTCTTGAACTATTTTTTGAATGAGGCTTTTCATGAGCTAAGAGGAATATCTTGCTCTTTCATAGGACGAGAGAGTGAGGAAATTGGTTACATGTTGGAGAAAAAAAAAGAGTACAATCAAGAATTGTCCCCACACCATGAGAATAATTTCCAAGAAAATGTATAATTAGGGTTCCCACTATACCATTTAAATTATTTAATTGAGTCATTGAAACCACTAATTACATTTACTAATCTCATCCAAGTTTTTTGAGAATAATAAAAAAAAAATGTAAATTCATTATCACTGAACATTTTGGAAATGAATCTCAGTTACATCAAATCCTCATCAAAAATTTTAAATAAACTAAAGGCTGAAGGGGAATTTCCTTCAAATTTAAGATTTCTTGCTACACTAAAAAGGATAGAATTTAAAATTATTTCACTAAGGATTCCCTTGGTGTTTCACTGTCTCTTAGTTGTGTTTGCATTTGATTCAAATGTTTCATAATTTTTATAGATCAATATAAAATTTTGGCATCAATTACATTTCTCAAAATTGGTCTTCAATCATCATTTTTTTGTATTCGTGTACTTCAGAACCTTAGAAATGATATTATGATACATAAACACTTTGCCTATGTGATAGTGTTTCATGGTGCACCATGAAAATTTTTGAATAAGTAAAATGATTTTTTTTCAAACATATGGACAAGGAGATCTAGAACTAGAAATCATGCCACAATTAAATCACTAAAGCAAAACAAAATAGTTGAATAATCAAAATAACAATCACTTCCATATAATATTACACAATAGAGCATGACTCCAAATACATATTACTTATACATAATGAAACATATAAGCCATGAAAACAATAACATACAAACACTTCAGGCCACATACCTTTGTAAAACTCTAGTGAGGAGACATGCCAAGTTCTTCTTGTGAGACATCTTTTATGTCTCATTTTGTATGTAAACAAACCATTGGTGAACATATAGTAATGCATACTGTAGTCCCATTGATATAACCAACTTCAAGCCATTTTGAAAGGGAAAAATCAACCCATATTTTTTATTTATCTGGGAAACACATGCATATAAGGTTTTAACTTTTCATCCACTGCTGGTAGAATGAGACATGAAAAATACACAGCCTCTAGAAATGATTTTATTTGGATATTCGTACAAGAATTTCATTTTCCAATTTCAACATAACAACTTTATTTGAAATTTTTTTCTTTGACGATACCATAAAGAGACTGAAAAAACAATTGCTTAAGAATAATGAAACAATATTGTAACTGAAATATTGAGTCTACAGACAATCTTCATAATTTCATACATGAAACTTTCCAACTACAACAATTATAAAAGTTGTGACATACCCTCTATGATGCATGGAAGCAATAACACCTCCAAAACCATACATTCCAAAGCATGGCTCCATGGAGAATATTTTATTGGAGGAAATCTCAAGAAGCAAGCCACACATAAAAAATTGGTAAAATTGATTTTTTGAGACCAAGTAATGTACCTATCAACCAAATAGAGAAATAAAACAAAAATAGTTCAAACTTGGCACAAATTTCTGAAAGAAAATTATATTTACAGCTTGATCCTAATATATTCTCTTCAGTTAAAAGTTAGGATACTCTAATTCAAAATTCATACTAACGTTCCTATGTTTCTCAATTCTTTAGTGAACTTCTACCATGAAATGTCCAATAGTGATCAGAATTCCTTACGAAGAAACCCCACATAATGTAATTGGCTCATTTTCATACAAGCTAAATGATTTTGATATTTCCTTAGAATGCATAGTTGTATGTACATGCAACTTTTCCATGCACCTACTTTGCTATTAAATATCATGAATATAAAAATTTGGGTCCCAAATTAACATGATTTTGTTAAAGGTCGACAAGTATAAGCCAAATTGGTAATGAGAGTGGAAAATAAAATGGAAAATAAAATTAAAAATATAGTAGCAAGGTGAAAAATTTAGCCTTAAATTGTTCCTAAGTACTAGTAGACAAGAATGATGAAAAATGGCAATTAGAAACAAATTATTGAGAAATTCAAATTTCATTTCAAGCTAAGTGGCAGAAAATAAAAATTTACAAAAATGAGATATAAAATAATAAAAAAAGCTTAGTTTTCTTAAATATTAATGGATTCTAATATTTTACTTCATAATTCCTCCAGCTTATATTTTCCCTACATCATAGGATGCCTTCCTCATTTAACCAATAAAGACCAGATACAATTTTTAGTGATATTTATGGTTCAACCACTAAATTGTATAGTCTATGTAAGACCACAGGAGCTTAGTTTTCTCAACTGTGAATAGATTCCATATCTTTTACTCCGTAGTTCGTTCAGTTTCTAATTTTTCTCAATCTAGGACATTTTCCTTACTCAACCAAAACTAGAGCTCAGAAGGTGACAGAATCTTCTAACACAAGGAAGATACAATTGTTTGAGATATTTCCTGTTAAACCCTTAAATGAGAGTTAATGTTTTGAAGGTCATGTTGTGTATTATACTTGGTACTTTCTTCTTTCATTAGGGGGGGTATACACCAAACACCAGATTGTAAATAAAGTTGAAATACAAGGACAACCCAAAATTTCCAATGAGTGAGAGAAAACCATAGACCCCAAGTCACCAAGAATTGTTGCATGCCAATGCAGTTATCCTTGAGGCAACACATAATATCAGTCCTGCACCATCTTCCATCATATTCTAGAAGACTTTCAATGGCAAATACTTAGTTTTCTTGTATTATGAGCATTAAAAGAAGTAAAGTTATTTCAACATTTAAGAAAGTCACGTTTCCATTTTTCATGGTTGCATTATGTAGTGTTTCTTCTCTACCATATATCTCTCTCTCAAACATGTATCATTTTTTATGGATAAATTACACACATTGAATAACACATCGTATGTCTCTCCTCTCTCTATAAGTTTTCTTCATATGTGCAAATGCAAGTTTGATAGGGAAATGATGCCAAGTTACACAGTTAGCATCTCAGAGGTCAAAGTCCTTAATAAAAATTGATATAAAAACAAGGACCTCAAGTCACCGAGAAGAGTCGCACACTAATCAAGTTGTCCTTGAAGAAGTACAAAAAAAAGTCTAGTACAAACCATCAACATGACCTAGAAAACTTTCACTGGTAGATACTAACTACTTTTGATTTACGAGAATTTATGAAGTAATTTAAGAATTTAATTCACATCTTTTTTAGCTATGGATGCATTTTCGAGTGGCACTGGTCTACCTTACATCTCTCTCTCATGGAGATATCATTATGTATAGATAATTAAACATTGAATACTATATCAAATTTTCCTCCATTCATTACAAGTGTTCTTCATATGTGCATGCCCAACTTTAATATGGTATTGATGCCAAGCTACAACATCTATCATGTAGCTCCTTTCTGAAGTGTTGATCATAAATATTTAATACAAGTCTCTTTTTTCTACCACATTTGCTTAAGTGGTATTTCGTAACATTTTTTTAACAAAATCATCCTTTATATATTCCAAATTTAACTGAAAGTAAGCTCCAAGAGAGAAATTTTGACCCCTTATCTCAATAAGATGCACTTTTCTCCAACCCTTCATTATGTATTATACACAAATTGTGTGAAAAGAAATGATGCCCACGTAGTAGCATATCCAAGTACTTTTCGCTATTTTAATTGTGCTAAAAATGTTCAGGCCTTGGTAGAATACCCTATTGTGAAGAATGCATCAAGGCCTTTAATCCATATATAGAATGTGCTTTCCATCCTTGTGAATTTCATCCCATTAATATGGCTGGAAATGATCATAGATTACAGCCCATAAAGATTGTCTTCTTATCTTCCATGCATAGCAACCAATCATATTTCATCAATGTTATCAAATTTTTTCTTCAAGAACCCACAAACTAATGAATGAAGAAGACTTCCCAATGTGAAGATTTTGAAAATATGAGTTGCGCATGACACAAAATAGGAGCTTTTTTTTAGGGTTATACAACTTATCAAATCCCAAAATGTGCTTCCTAGCAATTTCAAGAGTGTGTGAAGAAAGATTGTTGCAATCTTCTTCTTGTGGATTTGTACTCATCATTTCTTGGCTACCATTAGAAATATGAATATGAGCAATATAAAACATAATTTAAGTGCTCAATGTACCTTTTGATCATGTGCTACAAACATGTACCATGAGGTCAATTTTGTAAAATAATTTGTTTTCTCAAGAACATCATGTTGATGGACCATTAAGGAAAGCATGGATTAACAAGAAGAGAAAGTTTAAACAAGAGTGGTGAAAGCATAGAAGAACATCATTATGACTATGGAAAACAATGATATGATTGCATGGGTGACAGGACTTTGTTAATAAAAATCAATCATAACTTAAGGGATTGGTTGTTAAAAGGCATGACAAAACATAATGGGAGAAAAATTTGAACTATGTGTTTACAATAAATTTTCATCAAAATTTCTATAATTTCTAACAAATTAAAAAGTTTAAGGCTAGTTTTACCTCAAGTTTACCTTTTGGAATTAGAGAATATAACATGATCTGTTTACTGATTTGGTGTGGATTTGGCTCAAGTACTCTTCTCCATGATGCGTTGACCTCCACTTTGACCTTGCTCCACAAAATGCATGTTTTTCATGTAGCCGATTTGTTTTTCCAATTTATTACAAATGGTGAATCAGATTCTCCTGAAATTTTCTGAGGTTGTTACTATTAATATTATGCATCCTCCCACAAAAAATCTCAACCAATGAGTGCAGGGATCGCGAGAAAAATGAGAAATGGTTGTAGGTGAAAGTGGTCGATTTCTTGAAACATACACACTGGAATTTTCTGAAATTTTCTGAGTTCATTTACCCTACCTTAATGCACTTACCATAACATTTTTAGGCCCAACGGATGCACAGTTTCCATGTTATGATCAAATAAATTTTTTCCATGTTTCACCCTTCACGTTCTCCAATGTTGTAACAAAAAAATATGCCACGAATTCATTTTAAGGAAAAATTGAGTGATTCAAAAGGGAAAACTTGTATTGTTACCTTTTATACTTTCATATGCCTTCATAATCCCATTTTGATGAAGAAAAGGCGTTGCTGTGCAAAAATACCGAAATCTGCCCTAACTTGTCCAAACTGATGAAAAATGAAAATATGCCTTAAAGGCCCGCTTGAAAAACCCTTCAAAATTGCTTGTTTTTTTAATTTTGTCCACGCCTTACTCAATTTATCATATTATGAGAAAACCCAGAAGCTCAAAATTTTGTATTTCTACTCCAATATCTTGCAATATTTGTGCCAAAACTTCCTCTGCAAAAAAAACTACTACAACAAAAATAGGTTGCTACAACAATAGCTGCAGAAACTGCAGCTTTCCATAGCTGTTACAAAAAATGTCAATTTTTGCAAAAAAAATATTTTCTCCGATTTTGAACTGCTGATTTGAATTGTGTACTGCATGCTGACGTAGAAACCGTGAAACATATGACATAATGCCTGCAATAGACCCAAATTTATTGTTCTACCTGAAAATGAAAAAGTGTTGTAATGGTGCCTTCATGCTATTGTTGAATGAAGAAAAGGATTAACATGCTGCTACAAGAAACCAATAAAATGTATTGCTGCAAGTTGTTGTTGATTCCATAAAACCATTTGTCTTCATCAAAGTGAAAATTCACGGTACAATTCCTACCATGCAAATGAATGTATCGAATTCGGGCATGGGAAGAAATCATTGGATTACCGCTCAATTATGAAAATCATTAACCAATGTGAGACAACTCACTAATTATGTAAATGAGTGTCAAGGTACCTGAGTGCATCTAGAAATGGAAGAATGAATGTTTTAAAGTGAAGTCACCTGGAAGATCTGAAAATCAAGAGGCATTGTTGTATTCCCATTCTTGTCAAGAAGGAGGCTTGCCATTTATGTATGCAAGTTCCAAGGAACTTCAAATAATCTAAGATCTTGATCCCAGATAAGGTGTTGAGGTCAATGGGACAAGATCTATTGGAAGGTGTACCTTAAGGAATTCCACATCATCCAACTCGAGCATGGAACCAAAAATTATTTGAAGAACCATACTAAAATATTGAAACCATCATGAAATTGTAGAAATTATTATGAACTTTGCTCGCCAATTCCCTAGTTTTCATGCAAAGCTCATGTCCAATTGCACCACCAAGCTGGTTTTCACAATACGACTTATTTTTCTCTTTACTTTATATATATATATATATATATATATATATATATATATATATATGTCCTACTCTACTTGAAAAAAAAATCTTATTCAAGTATATGAATACTTCCAAAGGAACCATGTCTATAATAGGATGATATATAAACTCATATCCAAGTTTGAAATATAATCTTTGATATGTACCACTATATGAGAGACCAATTGCCTTGATTGAGATGATGTCAGAAGATACTGAAGAATTGAGCATTGTGATCCGATGACTCCCCTCAACGAAGATTCAATATAATATTTTATTCCTTGGCTCCCTACTATCATGTCATGCAATTCTTCAGAGATGTGATCTTCATTCATAGAATCTGGTGATAGGAAGTCATGAAAATTTTCAATCTCCGATTCCAAAAACTTATTTTTATCGAAAGGCATCCATGATTCTTGGACCTTATCTAATTATTCTTCTTTTGGTTATTGTTCTTCAATGATAGATGGTGAATCATTTTGCAATACCTCAAATTTTTAAGTTGATTGAGGTATTTTATTATTGGGGATATGAAACAGTTGTGCAAGTAGTGGAGTGGGAATGGATCTTTCGGGTGCTTGTGTGGATGGTAATGGGAAAGGTTGAATTGAGGTCAAATGAGGGTGATATTGATGTTCTGGTGGAGGTGAATGGTACGGATAACATTGATGCTGGTATCGAGGATAGAGAGGGAAAGATTCAAGATATGGTGTATTTACTTTGTAGGGCCTTTGCCAACTTTGTTTCCATGATTTATTTTTAGTTTGGGATTGAGATGGCCAAGGTTTCCAAGGTTGGTTTTGTGGTTGGGATTGAGATGTCCAAGGTTTCCAAGGCAGAGGTGATTGCCAATTACTTTAATATTGTTGTTCATAACCCTAAAATTGAGAATTGAGATTTTGCATCATACAAGGTTGATGACGCTTCGCTGGTCTTCTTGGAGCTACATAACAAGATTGTTCTAGTGTTGTATTTTCTTCTTGGTAAACTTCCTTTAACCCCGGTAATGATGGACAATATTTAGTAGTATGTGATCCTGCACAAATTTCACAAATTTTAATGTTATCAAGTGGAAATTCATGAAAAGTATGTTTATTTATATATTTAGGGAAAAATACAAACGAACTAGCATTCTCAACTTTTTGTTTGTTTTGCATTCTTAGCATGTCAATTTGTTCCTTTAAATTACCAAGGATGTTTAGAAGATTGTTAAGTTCAGCTTGCTTTCCAATACTGATTTCGACTTACTTACTCTTGCCATAAATAGATCTTGAGGGATATTACATAATTTTCTTTTCCTCTTAATATGTTCTTGCACAGTTCACAAATCTCTTGAAATGACAATTTATAGACATCTCCTTTTCTGATCAGATTAAGAAGATCAATCCATTCACCCTTTATAGAATTTAGTAGAAAAGTTTTTAATGCGTCTAATCCTAAATTATGCAATTTAGATATTTTGATATTATAAGTAAATCTCTCCACTAAATATTCTAGGCTTTCATCCTCTCTTTTTTTCATCTTAAAGACTTAATTTCTAAGGTCATGGTGTATGCAATAATATTTATACTTTTCCGAAAATACTCTTTTCATCTTGTCCCATGTCCTTATATATTTTTTTCCTCAATTCATGAACCATCTAATATCTCTATCCTTCAATGTTGTCAGAAACAAATTTATTTTTTTAATGTGCAATGAGTAGTCATAAGATCTACAAATTATTTCAAATTAAAAAAGAAAGCTTTCTGGCTCTTCTGATCACATACCTTTGAATTTAGGAAGTATAGATGGAGGGATGTTCTTCATTTGAACGTTGATATCAATTTCTTGAATGGGAAATCCAAAAGGATATTCCTCATTGTCATCATCTCCATCCATTTCTTCAACCTCATTTGTCGCCTCTTCTTCTACCTGCAAATGTAAGAATTCATGATGTGGATGTGTGTCTCTTCCTACACCACGTGATATACTGGGGGTAGTAGGTGATTAATTTTTATTTTTTTAAAATGAAAATAAAATGACACCTATAAACATTTCCCTAACAATGGCGCAAAAATGTTTGTTCAATTTAATTTTCTTAAATTGATTACATAAATTATCGACCAAAGTTGATAAACTTGTGAAGCGCAAGTGCACAATATATGCTAGAAGCCTCTTTTATTCATTTAGTTTATTTTGTGATGATTGGATTTGTAGAGATTACTTCTAAGGATGTTTTTATTCTTATGTTCTTACTAAAATTGGTAAATTTAAATTACAACTAAGTTATAAAAATCAACACGCTTTCTAATTTGTAAAAAATGAAACAAAATTTCTCTATCTTATGAAGAAATCTTAACTAATTATTTGTTAGTCTCTAAAAATTCTTATTATCTAACATTATTGTGCATGAAGATAAAATTGAATTC
The DNA here is from genome assembly GCA_034641835.2 of Pinus albicaulis. Lineage (NCBI taxonomy): Eukaryota > Viridiplantae > Streptophyta > Pinopsida > Pinales > Pinaceae > Pinus > Pinus albicaulis. The sequence continues at coordinate 979,142,671 of CM076571.1, read as the reverse complement.
TAGAAAATGAAATTTATACATTTTTATGTTTTTGAAATGAATTGTTATGGCAATGGAACTTGTAAAGAAATCACTATCGCTATTGAAAATAAATCACTCATGAACACAGAAGAATGCACTCATATGCTGAAATAAAATCTATCAATGACTACTGTTTCGAAAATAAATCACTCATGCTCTTGTAATAAACCACTCATCAATTTGTAAAACTACTCTAAAATAAATCACTGTTGCTCTAGAAATAAAACTATAAATCTTCTGCAATTTGACAATTCGAAAGGAAATATTGATGAATCTACATCAAATTATAAAAGAAGACTTATGAAAGCATCTACATCAAATAGAAAAAATGAATTTTGGAAACAACTACAGCAAATGACAAATTGGAATTCTAAAAAAAACTACAGCAAATGATAAAATGAAAACATGAAAACTACATTAAAAACATAAAATGAGAAACCTTCACTATTTGCAAGGGCCCTCCACAAACAAGTGGTCTCAAAGCTTCACACGAACAGTCAGCTACACATCAAATATTCAAGGCAGTTCTTCATTAAAAAGGAATGAAAAATAGAGTTTGAAAACTTCACAATATGCTTCAGAAAATTAACTTCCCCTCTTTGTTTCAATGGAGTGCCTATATAGGGGTTGCAATGTAACTTCATGGATATTCATATGGTTAAATATTAGAACTGAATGGACACCTATTTTCCATGAATTTGATGAAGCACAGTCCATTCCAACCTATGTTTGATTGATTGGATGTTTATTGACACATGGGCATAATTTTTTCTCACGCAACTACAAATAGGGCTCCAAAGAACCTTCAATATCTCCCAAATGGTAATGAATTTTAGAAAAATTCTCATGGACAACTTAATTCGGCCCATGCTGAAAAATCCCATGTTTATTTTTTTTCTAGATTCATTTTATTTTGTTCATAAAACACGTTTGACGTTGACTGGTCAAAAATGTTTTGATTTTCCCTTGATCTTTGCCTTGAGGTCCACATGTGTGATATGGGTGGAATTTGACCAACAAAAATACATATTAAAGCATCTAGAAACAATTTACATGTGTTGGATTTCATTATAGAGTGGTGCTACTACCTCAACCATGGAGACAACTGTGGAAACTATTGAAACTTGAACTGCCAAACTATAATTAGTAAAGCCATGCATAATTGTCTTTAATTCATTAAAAATAATAGAAATAATAATAATAAACCATGCAAACATGTATGTGGGAATTTAGTGCGTTTGTGAAGAAATATGGTTAAAAATGATGACAATGTGTGAATGGAATGATGTGAAAATGAATGGTTTCATCAACAAAATTATGAAACATTGGAGGCTCAACAATGTTTCTAAGTGCCATAGGTTGTGGAGGCACAATTCCAATTCTTGGAAGCAGTCAAATTTAGTATTAGTTCACTTGGCTTATATTGTTTTGGGTTTCTCTGGAAAGAATATTATTTTATTAAGAAATAATAAAATTCTTTTAGAAGTTAGTAGAATGACAAATTAAGTCAGTTATATGCCTTGGGATGTTCTGGGGGCTTGTTGCATTAATTTCAAGTAGATTTCATTAGGAGGTATTAATCTAAAATAGTCGAAAAATTCTTATGTAGCATAACATGATAGATTTTTCGCAATGTTAAATGTGAAGTAGCGAAACAAGACTTCCATTGTGTGGCAGATTCTTCACTTCTAGTATGAAATACTCGTGTTTACCGTAATTTTGAGTCCCAAAAAAAGGAAAGATTAGAAATCATGCTTATGTTCAATATATGGTTATCCTTAATAAATAAGTGTAAAATAAAATTTCAGTAACATATAAATCCTTGTCTCTGACAAGAAATACCTTATTATTGCTTTATATACAAGGAGAGTTCTACAAAATGAGCTACTTAGTTTTGAAAAATATTTATGCGTTCAATTTCAATACCAGCTATACAAGTACATCTAATTTTCATCTCCCATGTAGCATATGCCATAAATAAAAATGACAGGGTTTCTCTTTCCTAACCATACTTGTGATTAACGTGGTTATTATTTTTGAAGAAAATCCCTGAAATCAGTTATAATTATCAATGCCTTGTATAAATAGGAAATGAGTATTCATTTTTCAATCTTACAATATATACCCTTGTCAATGGATCTGGGAAGCTTATTTCTATTTATTCACCCTTGCTAGATCTTATTCAAAGGGTTATCTTATTATAGACTTCTAGGAAGCTCTCATATACACATATTGAAGCCTTGCTTTCAAGGGATTAAGGGAAACAACAACAACCTTGTTATAAATGTGTTCTCTCAAAGGAAGACAAGAATTTTTTTTTCCCTTGTGGAAAGTAAAATTCTAACCAATATTTCTCCTGATCGTGAAAGAGTTAGATGACTGTGCTACAATTTTGCGGTGTGATTTGGTTCTTCTACATTTATTTTCCTATAGCAGCTTATATTCATAATTAAGACTTCCCAACTATTATATAATAACATTCAATCTTGTATGTTTCTTCAGAACCATGCTATAACTTTAGAAATTTGGTTTACATTGGTTTCTCTCGACCAATAAGCCCACCTTTGATGTCATCCAGCATCATTATTGAAATTTAGAAGACATAAAGATGGAATTCATGAAGTTGGGAAGTGACTTTGTTATCTTTCAAAATTCCATGGATCCTCATCCATTGAAAATCATGAAAATTTTCTCTTGTAATCTTTGAAGTTGCATCCTTGCCAAGGATTGGCTCATGTTCATGCCTATGTGTTGTTAGCTTGATGTGTAGAATTTATAGCCATTTTTGCTTCTTATGAATAGAGAAACACCTTTAGAATCAAGAATATCAAGGAAATATCTTGCTCTCAGCTTACTAATTTAAGAGTGTTTTTTTTGGTGCAGTAATGAAACTAAATTTTCAGTACACATTTAAAGAGATTTTATATTTACCTTGTGGATACAGTTTTCTTACGATTCACTGTAAAAATGTTGTGCAAAATTCAAATATTGTTGAGTAAAAACTATTACAAAATGAATATAGAGCGACAAAAAGTGACTATCATGGCTCATGGCTACTCAAATATGGGTGTAATGTTACTCATTATTGTAATATTATCCTTATTTATCCTAGAAATATGCATCCCTAATTTCGATTGAGGGTGTATGTTCTTGTACAAAATTGAGTTGCCTATAAAGGCTTAGCATTACATTGTTGGCTTTCTTGTCCTCTTATATAAATAGAGGAATGAGAGATCCATATTATACATTGTTTTTATCGTATTATCTTAGATATGGGTAGCATGTTGGACACACCCCTTATATTGATACTCTTCATGACTTTACCTTCCTATCCTAGGGTACTAGGTCTTGGAGAAGTTCAAAGTTCCACTAGATATGGTATTTGATCCTAAAGGAGTTACACCCATGATAATGGTGATCATGCTAACCCTAAAGGATATAATTGACTGAGTAGGTGTAGGATAGAAACAATTGAAAAGCTTAAAGAAGAAAAAAACATGCATTCAATAGAATTGAATGTCATACCTAGACATTTGCAGAATGGTTGTGGGAATGATAATTTTGTACACATATATAAAAAAAATAAGAAAAAACTTATTCTCATATAGAAAAATATGGTAGTGTTGATTCTAAAATTGTTTTGGGTGGGAAGAGTATGGAAGTTTAGAATTCAACTAGCTACATGAGAGAGACTAAGCTAGTTCTGGTAAATTTTATTTTTTAAATCCAATTTTCGGAATGTGCATTAGATAAGCTTCTTCAATTATTTTTGTAATATTTCAATGTGCTCTAGAGGATGCATGAATTCATGTGTTTGCAAGAGTTAAGTGTATATATCAGGTATCAGCTTAACGGATTCAGAGGTGCAATCACATAGCTAATAGAAATGATACGTGTCGTCCTCAAATATTTCTTTCGAGGAACAAAGAATTCCTAGTTGCAGGACGTACAACATAAATATATGCACCAACATATAATCCATCAAAACTATTTTTTGATTAAGTTATAGTTGTTTCACTTAATAATGTGCATTAGATAAGCTCCTTTAGTTGTGTTCGCATTATTTCAACGTGCTCCAGTGGTTGAATGAATGAATGTGTTTGTGAGATTTAAGTGAAGATATGGCGTATCACATGGATGGATTCATACATGAGATAAAATAGCTAAGAGATACAACGATATTTTCCTCGAAGATTTCTTTCGAGAAACAAAATATTACTAGACACAAGGCTTCTAAGAGAAAGAGATACACAAGTTGAACATATGGAATGGAATCCATAGGTGATGCAACTATAAGGCCGCAAATGCTCAACTTTGCAGATCTAATTTTTTTCGTCTGCCCAAAACCCAATGGTAGAGTCATACTATCTCTAAATACGTTTTCAAGCCCACCTTAGTCATTATTAAATTTATATAATTTCGCGGAAGCTCCTTAAAAGTTGTTTTGGGTTTATAATTCATATAACCACAAATTTTTTACTTTTATACCGTGGTTGCCTTCTTTACCTTACCCGATGCATACGTGGCATCACATATCCTTTTTTCTGATATTTCACTTCAGAAAAATTAGCGTTATCGTGCATCGCATACCCAAACTATATTGCTTACATCACAGAACATAGATTATGTGATATCGTAATACATGTATATTTGCAAATCACAGCTTATATCACTTCGCACCTTATCGAATATAACATTTCGCAAATCATAACAAATACATTTTGCACATCAGCAATTATACCAACGTGATATGCGATGAATCCTTCCACCGCCACGTATCCTCATCATCACATCGCCTCGCTGAACCTTTTCCTGAACGCTTCATCACAATCGGCATTTCTCACACTTAACTTCATGCCGTTAACTACTAATCATATCTCATGTGCTATGCAATATGCGTTTGGTTGCGCCGCTCGACACTTGTCCACTTCACAAATTCCATAATTTAACTTGTGAATTCAATTTGTTCCGTCAATCTTTGCTCGGTCCTTGCGATGTAATCCGAATTGTGGATGATTCTCCTTCCTTTGTAAATCTTCTAAGGGTTTTCTCTAAATTGATTTCTTCTTTTTGTCGATTTCCACTGCTTCTGCAACTCTGTTTCCTTCACGCTATCCTTCCTGAGCTTTCTATATCGAACTCTCTAAATCCAAAATTTATGATTTGTTTCTCTTTTCAACTTGCACACAAGTTTTATATACACTTATTTGTTCTCATTAGCTTCACACATAGTTTTTTAATTCCCAGACTGGAATCATATAGATTCTACCCATCCACTAGTTCTTGTATAACACAGTAAGACTTATTCATTCATCTGAATTCATTCAATCAGTTAATTATTTTAGAGATATCAATTTTGTTCAATTACAGATCACTCAGCACATAAAAGAAACAAAACACAGTCGCCCTGAATTAAATTTCTCATTAATCAATAAATGTAAAAATATAATAAAAACTTTCTTACAATCTCACTTCGGCCTGATGTGCCTTTACATGGCCCTTTTCTCTTCCTTTCTCTATATGTTTGTAGGCTTACAAATAAAATCTCATATCTATGAATGTTGATCTTTATGCCTTTGAGGCTTTACAATTATATACAGAGGGTTTTGTAACAAATTCTGGTTTAGATCCATAGGTTACTCAACAAAATCCTAAAAATCCTCCAAGTCCTAAATTAATCCCTAAAATCTCTTCTTTATCCCTTGAGGATCTCAACATTCAACAAAATCCTAAGGATCCTCTCAAATCCACAAAATCATGAACTATTTTCTAATCTAAGATTTACAATATTTCAGAATATCTCAATCCACACCATGTAGAACTTATGCAATATGCATATATATCTTGAATTCTCCTGATCTAACAATGTGCTACTATTAAACACATAATCGTTCCTATAAATATTGCAGAATTAAAAACACAATTGCCAATTACAATATCATGAAGAAATATCAATCACACACAACACAGATAATTTCTCGGGGAAATCTTACAGCATAAAACCCCACTATCTTCTATATTATATTATATCATGGATCATGAAACAATTACATATGAAGCTCCAATCATAAGAGCTCTCAGTACATTATCTAATTGTCTCACACTCTCATACAGAAATTTCCAAATTTGTTGCTCAATTTATTGTCTCCAGACAACCTGCCTCCACTGCGCAGTCCCTACTAATAGAAATCCCTGAATGAATGCAATATTTTCTTCCTTCACTCCACAATCCTCATGCACACATCCAATTTCTGTGCAGTTTCATGTATGCAACTGGATAATGCCACAACTGATAGTTTACTTCCCTTTCACCTAGAACTCAACTGGGTCTTCCCTGGATCTGACATGCATGTAGTTAATAATAGTAAATCTTCAGTTTCATGTGATACCACTATTTTTGAATTAATTAATAATTAGTTCACTTGATATCTCACCAGTGTATCTTCAGTTACAACTAACACAACTAAGTTTAACTCACTTAACCGAGTTAAACTACTTTACAACTTGCACAACTGCACTTCGAACTCGGTTACAACTTCGAATCACTCAGTTACAACTAAGTCAACCTACATGTCCCACCAACCAACCACTTCACTCGAAATTCATTTAGCTAATTGATTTTCCACTTTAGTTAACTATTTCCAAGTGCTCATTGAGAATAGATTATATTTTATTGTCCAAGCAATATTAATAGATAATAATAGTAGACATGCATCTATAAATATACATGCACTCTATAAATAGATTATGCACATACATCTATAAATATACATACACCTAAAAATAGCCTGAGGCCCCATCCTAATGTGGGTGCTTAATTTTCACTATGATCTTCTTGTTGAATCTGAACACTCCCTCTCAACAAGAAATGGATTATCCTTCACCCTGATCCTGTCTCTATGGCATTCGAATTTTCTCCTCGTGAGTGTCTTCGTCAGTATATATGCATCTTGATCTTCCATGGGAATGTATTGAAGTAACATGATTCTCCTCTGCACACAATCTTTGAAGTGATGGTACCTGATATCCATATGCTTGGATCTATCATGAAACACAAGATTAATCGATAGTTTAATGCAAATCTAATTATCTCAATGAATCACTGTTAGATCCATATGAGAAACAAAAAAACCAATGAATATCTTTCACATCCAGATAGCCTCACATGTAGCTTGAATCGCTACCATGTATTCCTCTTCCACTGAACTGAGTTCCACATATCTCTTTTGTAATATTCCCAATTATTTTTAAGCTAGTTGGAATATTAAATTTTTTTCTTCTTCTTAGTTAGAGGAATAACGGTATATGGAGACCCATAAATATCCTTAGTAGGAATAAAATCACTACTAATGTGAATGGAGATAATCATAGTAGCTTGATTAAGCACTCTTGTGTGTGAACAGATGTTGGAGGTTGGAGCATGTAGATTGGGTCAACTTTGACCAAATCAAAGACACTGGTATGGAAGGAGTGCCATTCATTGAGGGACAATGCAGTTTTGGAGGGAGACTCCATGCATGGGAGTAGTGGCTTTAGTGAGTTGGGCCAAGGGTGAGGAATATCACAAAGAATATAAGGAAGGGGGTAGTAGCCACAAAAGGCATGTTTTGATTATTATTTTGTCTATGGTCTGTATGACTTGTTCCTCTTTTTAGCTGTTTAGCTAAGAGTGCAGTGTTGTTTAGCACAAGAATGTTCCAAAGTGGGAATCCCACCTTCATCCATGAGGGACCTTCAGTGCCCACTCAAGAGAAGTAATTGAGTTTTGTTTCGACATTCTGGCATCAGGACAAAGATTCAGTCTTACTATATAGTGCATTTTCTTCCATATTTGTGTTGTGTTGTAGGGCAGAAGTTGTGGAGGGTTTGTAGGGCCATTTTATGAGCTTTTGTTTCAGTGGAGGTATAATTTCCATTGGAGGACCAGTAGGAGAGTTCCTTAATTATTTTATGACCATTTTTCACCAGGCCAAGCTACCATCACCATCTAAAGTGCAGTTTCATTCCATGACTGCATAATTTTAGAGATCAGTCGCAGGGGTAGTTTATGTGCATGATTTGGGGAGTTCGTTCTTCAGTGGAGGGATTAGCCTTTCACCTGGCAGCCTATTGGAGGAGAGCCATATATTTCTATATCAGCTTCAGCCATATCTCCCAGTTATTTTTCTGCAGTGAATCCTAAGCCTTAGGGCTTTGGTTCACCATTTGTATTTTTGGGTGTATTGCCGGAAACCTTCTTGGGCTTGCTAGGAAAAGTGATATAGAGCCTTGTTCTTTATGTATAGAATATTTGCATGCATATATCAGTTATTTTATTATCTCATGTTGTAGCTATTCTCATCATGACTGCGCTATAGCAGATTTCCGACATTTTTTATAGTAGCAGTACCTCACTTTTGAGGGGGTTTATTCATTGGAGGCTTGTTGGCTTATATTGTATGATTTGTGCCTCATTATATTGTACTATTTTTATGCCGTTATGATTAATGAAATGGCTCCATATTTGTATCCTATGTTTATGCATTGATATTATACGTTATTTCCATGTTTATGTCCTATATTGTTGTCTTTCCTATTTAGGAATATTGCAGTGGTATCAGAGAAATCTCTTGGCTCAGCCTCTACACATAAGCCAATATGTCATCAGAAGAAGGAGATCCTCTCACAAAGAGAAAAAAGTGATATCTCAAAAGAAAATAGAGGTATGATTATACAGATGATAGAGTAGACAAGGTTAAAACCCCTTTATCAAGAGGAGATGAGGAGAAGGAATTCCCTAAGCTTCTTCATCAAAATATGCAGGATATTGCAAGCGAAATAAAGGAGATGAGGAGGGATAGGCACAAATAATCCCCTAAAGGGTTGCTACATTGATAAGGCTTCAAAATTTCTCATCACTGGAATGATCAACGAGTCAAGCAGCAGGTTTCCCAATGCTCTACAATTCCTATATTTTTAGCAGTGGAAAATGGAGGGTCTCAAGAACAAGAAAATATTGAAGATTATTTTCTTGAGTATGAGTATCAATCTTAGAGCTTCAAGGACAATTTTAGATTTCAATATTTCTATAATATCAAGGACAATAGGATACCTCGACATCACAATAGAGGTGGAGAATTCATACATCATAATGATCTTCACTAGACTATGGGCAGATTTTTCCTACCCACTTTTGATGGATCATCAAAATGCACTGCCAAATCATGGGTAGAGAAGCTAGAAATCTACTTCCAGTTGAACCAAGTATCGGATATGGAGTCCATCAAAATAGCAGTGCTGCATCTTCTGGGTGAAGCACATGATTGGTGGTTTCATGGTCTTTCTACATTGGTTCATGCCAATGTGACTACATATTCAGATTTCACAAGGTTAGTGGAGAGGTTTGATGGAAGAGACCCGGAGGCACCTTTAATTGGGCTAGCTAAGCTTAAACAATCAAGTAATCCAAAAACTTATATTTATGAATTTCTAAAACTTTATGTTATGGTTCTTGATTTATCTCTAGCAAGAAGGGTCTATATGTTTATTGATGGGCTAGCAGAACCTCTACATGGGTTGGTTAAATATACCAATCCCATTACCCTTCAAGATGTGATTGAGAGGGCTAGAGATCTACAAGACACATTGCCAATATCAAAGGCAACATTTCAGCAAAAGCCCACTTTTCTATCAAAGGGAAAAGATGAGAAGGCTCACCCTTCAAAGGAGGGCCAAAAAAAATTACCTCTTAGTGATGATGTCCAAAGAGACTTGAGGAGAAGGAAGCTTTGCTTCACATGCCAAGAATCATGGGAGCCCAGACATAGATGTGCATCTAAGGAAAGGCACACTATATAGAGGTATTTTCAGATGATGAAGAGGAACAATAAGAGGAACCAGAAGGGGGTCACAGTGCTGGGATAGCATGAGAGGATCCACCACCACTAGGAGGTGGGAATGGAGCATTTTCTCCAATTGGAGGGGCCCTTGCATAATTGAGAGGAGTCCCCAAGTAATTTACCTTCACGGTTTAAGGTTCCATTCATGATCGAAGGGTTTCAGCTTTTATTGAAATTGGGGATACCCACAACATTATTGATGCCCAACTAGTGCAAAGGAGGGAAATACCCACTAATGATTTTGAGGGATTTTCAGTTTTGGTCCAAGGATCTAGAACTATTTAGTGCATGCATTATGGTCCATATTTATTTGTCACCATGGGGACATATACATTGACTGATCACTTTTTTGTGGTTGACATACCTTACACCAATGTGGTATTGGGTGTGCAGTGGTTGATTACCTTGGGGAAGGTTACCAAATATTGGGAGACTTTGAAATTGGAGTGGTTGGATAGAAAGAGTGGAAAACATCAGATGATTAGGGACATGCACACATATCCCTCATAGAAAGCTTCCACACAGAAAGTTGAGCTGGATTTGCATAGTGAAAGAAAGGACATCACAATCCTATCAGTTATATAGATGAATTTCACCCATGAAACATTACTATTTAGTGGCATTCGACCTGGGAGGCCACCTAATGAGGAGTTGGTGAGAAATGTATCACAACATGTTACACCCATCATAGATACAGGATGAGTGGGAACATTGGGTGGTCATGGTATAGTGCAGAGAGTCTTGGATAGGATCAAGGAGGAGGGAGACATTCTCCCAATAACATCATTACCCACTCTCACCCCACATCTTGCAGTGAGAGAGGATGCTTTGGGGATGGAGGATGGCACCATCATGGTGCAAGGAGACTAGTCCTTGACTTTGGAGGCTTAGAAGATATTCTCACTTGGGAATAAATCTTCCAGACATGATAGAGGATGGTGGCCACTCATGCATACATTAGCCAAACTCAAGAGTTTTTGGATAAGTGATAGCTTCCCATGGATGACTAACCTCCAAAATATTCAACCTTTACTTGAGCATGAGCAACTATAGGAGGAGGAGCAGAGGAAGGATATCAGTGTCCCAGTATGTTACTTTCACATGGGAGATGTCAAAGAAAGGGGAATCCATATGAAAAATGCTCTACATGAGAGATCATCAGCGCTATCACTATGGAGGATAGATCCTTATTGGAAATCCTAGTTGTTGGTGGATTACTCCAAGGATCGTTTTACATGCATGATATTTGATGACCAACTATTAGATGAGGGATATTTAGTAAGAGATGGGGTCATCTACTATCAGAGTAGGATCTTCTTGTCTAGAGCATCCGAGCTCAAGGAGAAGTTACTACATGCAGCACATAAATATTTTCTCTTCAACCACTCTTATTCCATGAGAGCATATCACACCATCATGGAGGGATTCACTTGGGAAGGCTTTGAAGAGTATATACATCAAAATATTAGGAGATGCATTGATCATGTGGAGATGGAGGAGAGACATAACTCTTTTAAGGAGTTATCAACCACCTCTTTCCTCTTTGGGAATGAGAGGGGATCTATCTATGAGCCACTCCATTGGTGTGATCAAAGTATATGGTAAGGATAATTTTTTTATCCATAATGATTTACTTGATGAATATTTGCATTCCTTTACCATACATATGCAGGCCATTTCTCCAATTGAGGGCACTCTACGTTAGAAACTTCATGGTCAACTTGGGGCCATAAACAGTGTTGAGAATGGCCACTCCCTAGGAGGATATGGGGAGATGATATATCATTTAGGGTGTACTCCATTGGCACCAAACATTTTTCACCTTCTAAAAGCTTGTGAGAGGGTTGTGGAAGCAAACAAGTGGTGGGGAAACCACTTATTATATCATGTTCTGAGGCATTCATGAGACATAGTGCATTGGTTGCACATGTGGAACTCCTCTAGTATTACATATGGTAGCTTATGTATCCTTGGTTATGATCCCATACATTGATGATGTCCTTATTATTATTGTGGGAATGATTGGAGTAAGGAGGCAATGATTTAATGTGCCAATTAGGAGTGAGGTTCCCCATGTTACTTATGATTCATGCTTCATGGAGGACATTGGGAAAACCATGATTTCTACATTGGATCTTTTGATTCCTTATGAGGGGAGTCATTAGCATGTCATGAGTACCTAGGAGGAGCATTTCATGGAGGGATTGATTGAGAGAAACTTGTTTCACGAGGATATCTTATCACATGGAGGTGTCACCAAGGAAGGAGGAGAAGAGTTGCACCACTCAAAATTACATTTTATTGAGGACAAGCAACATTTGGGAGTGGAGAACTATAATATTCTGAATTAACTTTAAGCTAGTTGGAATATATTTTTTTTTTTGCTTCTTAGTTAGAGGAATAAGAGGGTAGGAGAACCATAAATCTCTTAGTAGGAATAAAATCACTGCTAATTTGAATAAATATCATCATAGTAGCTTGATTAAGAATCCTTGTGTGTGAAAAGGGGCTGGAACATGTATACTGGGTCAACTTTGACCAAATCAACAATGTTGGTATGGAAGGACTAGCATTGGTTGAGGGACAAGAAAGTTTTGGAGGGAGACTCCATGCATGGGAGTAGTGGGGGCCAAAGGTGAGGAAGCTCACCAAGAATATCAGGAAGGGGAAGCCATGCATAGAAGGCATGTTTTGATTATTATTTTGTATATGGTCTGTATGACTTGTTTCTCTCTTCAGTTATTTAGCTAAGATTGCACTCATGTTTAGGACAAGGGTGTTCCCGATTAGGAATCCCACCTTTATCCTCGGGGGACTTTGAGTGCCCACTCAGGAGAAGTAATTGACCTACATTTCCACATTCTAGCATCAGACCAAAGCTTTGGTCTTACTATACAATGAAGTTTCTTCCAGATTTGTGTTTTGTTGTAGGGTGGAAGTTGTGGAGGGTTTGTAGGGCTATTTTGTGAGATTGTGTTTCAGTGGAGAGGTAGCCTTTCCATTGGAGGACCAGCAAGAAACGTCCTTGATAATTGTATCATCATTTGGCTCCAAACGAAGCTACCACCTCCATCAGACCAATCATTTTAGTGGAGGGATCAACCTTTCACCTGGGAAGTCTATTGGAGGAGAGACATATTTCTATATCAGCTTCAGCCATATCTCCGAGTTATTTTTTTGTAGTGAATCCTCAGCCCTAGGGCTTTGGTTCACCATTTGTATTTTTGGGTGTATTGTCGAAAGCCCTCTTGGGTTGGCTAGGCAAAGTGATATAGAGCCTTGTTCTTTATGTATATCATCTCTAGAGGAAAATATCAGTTATTTTATGTCATTATATGATCTCATTTTGTAGCTATGCTCATCAAGACTACGTTGTAGAAGATTTATGGCATTCTGTATATTATTAGCACCTCACTTTTGAGGGGTTTTATTCATTAGAGGCTTGTTGTCTCAGATTGTATGTTTTGTGCCTCATTATATTGTACTATTTTGCTACTGTTATGATTAATGAAATGGATCCATATTTGTCTCCTATGTTTATGCATTGATCTTCACTTCTATTTCCATGTTTATGTCCTATATTAGTGCTTTTCATCTTTAGGAATATTACATCTGCTTCCTGTTGTGCCAAGAAACAGTTGTAGATCCAATGTTAAAGATCCCCCTTGATGTGCTCTTTCTGTCCATTGGACTTCTAGCCCAACTTGAATCCATGAAGCCATGCAACTTCACTCCATCCATCTTTTTGTACCATAAAACATACTCTGATGTGCCCCTTAGGTATCTCAGGACATGCTTCCCCACCTTCCAAAAGAGCTTGGTAGGCTTAACCATAGCTTAACTTAGTTGTTTAACCGCATAGAAAATGTCTGGTCTTGTGTTCACTAGATACATTAGCGAACCCACTAATTGTCTATAGACAATAGCATCCAATACCTCTCCAAAAGTAGCATCCTCTTTCCTCCAATTCCTGGAAGAGGAGTATCCATGGGTTTGCAGCCCTCCATGTGAAACTTACCTAGTATCTGCCTTGCATACTTGCCTTGAGACACAAAAATTTTACCATTTCACTGCTATATTTCCAATCGAAGGAAATAATTAAGGAGGCCCATATCCTTCATTTTGAAATCCCTTGCAAGATCATCCTTGCATGAGTGTATCAGCTGCTCATTACCAGGTCAATATTAAATTGTCAACATAAAGAAAAATGATCAAAATCTTACCCTCCACCACAATTTGGTATAGGTTTTCATTTGCTTCACTTTTGTTGAAGTCCAGTTCGGTAAAATAGTTGTCTATCCGAGTTTACCAAGCACGGGGTGCTTGCTTCAACCCATACATCACTCTTTTGAGTCGACACACATGCCACTCACTGTTGAAGATCTTGAAACATTATGGTTACTCTATGTACACCTCTTCCTCAATGATCCCATTGAGAAACACAGTTTTCACATCCATTTGATGAATGTTCCATCCCATATACACTGAGAGAGCAAGGATGTTCCTTATGGAAGAATAACTTACGACAGGTGCAAAGGTCTCTTCATAATCTATCCCCTCGATCTGTGAGAAGTCCCTAGCCAAAAATCTGGCCTTGTATTTCTCCACACTCCCATCAGCAGCTTTCTTTACCTTCTAGATCAATCTTGAACCTACCACTGATTTGTCGACTGGTCTTGGGAAAATTTCCCATGCATTGTTTTTTTACAATGGAGCCATATTTCTCCACCATTTCATCTACCCATGTGGGCACCTGCACTGCTTCCTGAAAGGAATATGGTTTAGTTACAATACATTTTCTCATGAGAACCACGTATTGAGTAATTGATCAGGAGACTATCTCTATCTACACTGTGAAGTATGGGCTCCTACATTTTGTGCAGCATCAAGTCACATCCTATTAGCTTTTGTGGTACACCATCTGCCATTTTTTATGGATGGTTCTGCATGAGTGGACTCCTCCACTCTATGAACCTCCTGCTATGATTGATCCACATATAGAGACTCATATTTGGGAACCAGTAGTTCCTCCTCCTCATGCAAGTCCAGCTCCCTCTCAAGTGACAACTACATGGCTTTTCCCTCATCAAATTTTGCATCTCGTCGTACAATAGTAATTATTTTTTTTGGAAAATACACACGATAATTATGGGGTGTTTCTATGTACCCCACAAAAATCCAAACTTCAGCAGTTGGGTCCAGCTCCTTCCTAGCGTCCTTGGTCACATGCACATAAACAAATGAGCCAAAAATCTTAAAGTGTGAATCATCCAGTTTCTTACTAGTGAAAGCTTCTTTAGGTGTACTCATGCCAAGTACTCTATGAGGAAAATGTTTTTGCACATAAAACGTAGTGTTACTTGCTTATGCCCAAAAAATCATTGGTAAACCCTGGTCATGCAACATCGCTTGTGTTGCACCCATGATTGCTCTATTCTTCCTCTCTGTGACCCCATTCTATTATGGTTTATGTGGTGCTATTATTTCTCTTATATTTCCTTCTTTGCTGCAGAAGTTATTGAATTTGTTAAAGATGTATTTTCCATGATTATCACTCCTAAGAGCCTTGACTTGCTTCCCCGACTCTTTCTCCACCAATGCCTTGAACTCACAGAAATTTGAATGTTTAATCCTTCTTTTGCGTGAAGATGAACCAACATTTATGAGAAAATTCATCAACAAATATTACTTAGTACTTATGTTTTGATGTTGAAGAAACTGAGAACGGCCCACACAAGTCTGTGTGAACTCTCTCAAGGATCCACGAAGCACAATTCTCCTTCTCATGGAAGGTGGAATTTACATACTTCTAGATGGTGTAACCCTTGCACTAATCTAACTGACCAAGTGTTCCCATTGGAATTCGAGTATATATTTGATGTATGAATTTAAAGGATCCATGATGAAGATGGCCAAATTGCCTGTTCCATAATTCGCCATCATCCTGTCTCACCATTTTTTTTTCCTTTCCCATCATGGCAGCACATCCATAGATATTCTTAACTCGAATCCCTATCCTCTTGGCTTGAACCATTTTTTTATAGCGTAGGAAAGCTTTTCCATCACCAAAAACAATGTCATAGCCTCTGTTCTCCAACATTACGACTGAGACAAAAATTTTCTTCAAACATGGTACATGCATAACATATTTTAATTGAAATGGTTTACTTGACTCCCTCTGAAAAGTAATGATACCAATACCAGTAGCATTGTACCGTCCTTTGTCACCCATATCTACATGCATATGGAGATATTTCTCCTCCAAGTCATTGAAAAGTTCCTTATCTCCCTTCATGTGAAAGGAAGTGTCACTATCCAAATACCACACTGATACCAATCCACTTGACAGCATGAATGCAATCAAGGATAATTGAAGCTCAAATTGCGAGGAAAGGGCCTCACCAGCTGTAGCTCTAGCAGCCTTCTTTTTCTTCTTCTTTTATGTACAATTAGTAGCAAAATTCCCATGTTCGTGACAGTTAAAACACTTCACCTTGGACATATCCAACTTCTTGCCTTTAGACTCAGATTTAGAATGGAATTTCTTCCCCTTACTGTTATTCACCTTGGTATGAAAATCACAATCCTCTTCATCCTCATGCCTTGATGAAGAGCCATCTCTAGTGTTTCGCCTAAACTCCTCCTGCACGAGATACGACCAAATTCATTCCCAATCCGACAATTTTTCGCGTTTGTTGATAGATTATTCATAACTATGCCAACTCTTAGGAAGTACCAAGAGAGCCAATATCACCAAATAATCATCAACAACAATTATTCCCACACTCTCCAATTCATCCCAACATTGCACAAACTTCATGAGATACTTTGGAATGGTGTCACCCTTTTCCATCTTGATCTTCCCGAGTTTATCTTTGAGCGCCAGTTTCCTATGGCCTTTGCTAATTTGGAATAGATCCATCAAAGCCTTCAACATAACATATGGTGTGGCTTTCCCATGGAGGCTTGAGACAATGTTATATCGTACTACTTCCAAAACAATCCTCCTTGCTTTTGCCACTTTATTTTTCCATCCATCAAGATTGGCAGCATCTGCAGCATCTGGGTGAGGAACATATTTTTCAATAAATTGCTTCAAGCCATTGTCTTTGAATACTACCTCGATATTGTCCTTCCAAGAAATGTAGTTCGAGCTTCCCTCTAGTGCATGCTCTAACCTCAAGCCATTGAAAGCCATATCAATCTTGAATCAGTTGTAGCACCAAGAAAGTCTTTCTGCAAATTCAAATTCTTTCCACCAACAAACTTAGCTCCTGCTTCACTTTTGAAATTTCTTCTGCTCTGATACCATGTATAAATTATATAATATTCATGTATATCTTGGATTCTCCTAATCTGACAATGTGCTACTTTTAAATATAGAATCTCTTCTACAAATGTTTGCGGAATTAAAAACATAATCGCCAATTACAATATCATGAAGAGAGATGAAGCACAGACAACACAAATAATTTCCTGAGGAAAGCTTATAGCTAAAAACCCCACTATATTATATTTTATATTATATCATGGATCATGAAAAAATTACATACAAAGCTCTGATCACAATATCTCTCAGTACATCAGCTAATCGTCTCACACTTTCATACAAAAATTGGTAAATCACTTGCTCAATTTACTCTCTGCAGACAACCTTCCTCCACTGCACAATCCTTTTTTCTAGCAATCCCTGAATGAATGCAATCTTTCCTTCCTTTACTCTGCAATCCTCATGGGCACATCCAATGCATGTGTGGTTGCATGTGTGCAACTAGATAATGTCACAACTGATAGCTTACTTCCCTATCACCTAGAAATCAACTGGGTCTTCCATAGATCTAACATGCATGCAGTTAATAATAGTAAATATTTAGTTGCATGTCAGACCACTGATTGTGAATCAATTTATAATTAATTCACTTGATATCTCACTAGTGTTATTTTAGTTACAACTAGTACAACTAAGTTTAACTCACTTAACTAAGTTAAAATACTTTACAACTTGCACAACTGAACTTCCAACTCTGTTACAACTTCGAATCACTCAGTTACAACTAAGTTAACCTACATGTCCTACCAACCAACCACTTAACTAGAAATTCTTTTAGCTAATAGATTTTCCAATTTAGTTAATTATTTCCAAGTGCTCATTAAGAGTAGATTATAGCCTATCATCCAACTAATATTAAGGGATAATAATAGCAGGGATGAATCTATAAATATACATTAATTCTATAAATAGATTTTGCACATATATCTATAAATATACATACACCTCAAAATAGCCTAAGGCCCCATCGTAGTGTAGGTGGTTAATTTTCACTAGGATCTTCTCGTTGAATCTCAACACACCAATCACTACTCAATCACTCATGTTCTCCTACATTCAAGAACATTTAGAAATATGCCTGCCAATATTTAATTAATTCCTATTCTAAAGTTATCACATTAAATCACTCAAATAATTAGGAAAAAAACTCCTTTTAAAAACATAAGACCCCCCTAGATTCTACTAAATTTACAAAATTTTGGAACCATGATGCACCTGCATCAGACTCCCAAGGTGGAAATTAATCATGATCTCCAAATCATGTGTCTTCAATGTTGATGGAATTCCTCCTAGATACCAAACATTTTTCTATAGTCTGTATTTTGTTTTTGTTGTTGTTGTTGTTTGCTATTGTTCTCCAGGTCTCCATACTTTATGTTTCATTTATCCACTAGCTATGCTTTCACAATCTGCTTCTCTTTCTCTTGTTGCTGATGGTTTTCTTTCTTACTGTTGTCTTCTTCTGAGACACCTTCATCATCAACCTTATTATTCTTTCAATCTCTATGTCTAGTTTATCTTCTAACTGGTACTCACTCTGTACTTGATTCCTCTAAAATGAATCACTATGTTGCTTATCAAACCCATCATATTTTTCTTCCTCTTCCTTGACAACCCTCAATGATTTTCCTTCATGTCTTTGACTGATTCTTATAGGAACTTCAAATTCTTCAAACACGGTATCTTCATGCTTTAAATATTCCTCATAATTATGCCTTACCTGGAAACTTCCAATCTTCTTTAGTTCTAAAAATGACTCTCCTTCAACTTGAGACATGTCTCCCTCATCTTCATTAAAACCTCTAATCATAAACCAATTATCAGAATTAAAAATATAAGGCCTCATTTCCTTTTCCTTCTCTGGAAACATCTCGATATGCTACTCTAAGTTTTCCTCTAACTCCTTTGTTATCACATCAGTAAGCTGATTTAAATTCTCCAAAGAACTCATGAGACTGTTAGCTACTCTCTCCTCCATATCATCTGTTTCAAGGATGTCTCCTGCTCTAGTTCACAATAATGAACTCCTTCCTCTATAATTTCGATTTTATAAAATCTTATTACCATTGTTACATCCTTACCCTTTTCTTCATGGTTGTCATTCATGAAAATTTCTTTCTCTTCTGTTTTCAACAATTTATCCTGAGTATAGATCCTCTGTTTTTCAAAATTTCTTCTTTGAAGGTCTGAATTTCTATATAACTCAACAATTTTAATTGGAGTAGAATTTGGAAACTTGACACATTTTTCCATACCTTCATTTGTTGTTGACCCATCATCAAATGGTCCTTCTCCTTCTGCTAAATCTACACACATGTCTAAATCATCATGCTTAAAAATTCCAAACTCATTAGGCATAGTACATAGCATTTATTCATCTTCATGTCTGAACTCATATCTTCTATTCCAATCTTCATTATTTCCAACTCCAATATTTTGTTGCACATTTCCATGAGACCTCTCTATCTCCTTTCATTTCTGAGATCTTGCTATCTCAATATTAATCTGAACAGATTTTCTATTCTCCTCCTCCTTCTTAACAAACTCTAAAGTTTTTTCATCATCCTCTGATGTACCTACAATAAAACACAAATAATTGATTTTAAAAATACAAGACCTATCGGTCTCATTTGATGCTTCACGCATAAATATTTCATAATGTACTTTCTGGGTTTCAGCAGATCCTATTTGTTGTGGCTCAATTCTTTTGAGTCTCTCCTTCTCCAACAATTCCATATGTCTCTTCTCAAGTTCTCTGAACTTGTTTATCAATTTGAAATTCCATTTCTATTGCAATAGGTTCCATTTAAGTCATTTCCTCATTCTCCATCTATATCTTTGGTCCTCATTCTCTTTCTCGTGTAGCCATTCTTGTAGTACCTCCAAATGTACTCTCATCACTGCAATATTTCTCTCTCGCTCCTCATTACTCATCTTACCTTTATGGCATTCTCTAGAACCTCTTCTATGACCCTCCATGCCCATATTCATCATGATCTCATCCATGCTCGATTGGTGATCTGCAAAATAACCTTCTCTTGTAGCAATATCCTCTTCCTACTCAATAACCTATCAAGCTTCCTCTCTGAGCTTGATATCTCCCTAGGTATTCTCTCTCTTGGTTCACTCTCTTGAACCATTTAGAACTCCGTTGCTCTGCTAGTTGCTACACTCAGTCACCTCTCTCCTTTCTTCCAACGTCTAGTTGGATAGATCCATTTCCATAATCATAAAAAAATTTGCTTGTTCTTGGCTATAATCGTCAAACATCTTCATATTATTTATTTCAATCAATAATTCATCATTAATTAACTAAAAACATGAAGACCATACCTCACTATCCAATTTCTGAACACATGTTGTTGTTTGCAGTTTCTCTTTTCTGTTTGCTGACTTTAACTTAACTGTTTTCATTTTCGAGTATCTCTTCATAAAAAAATTTCTCAATCTATCCTTCAATAATCTGATCTACTTTCTCCCAAAGTAGAGTTCTTTTATGCAATCTCTTTACTCAATCAGATTAATATTTGATTCTTATCTTCACTTATTTTTCACCACTCTGGTTCTTTGAAAACTCTTCTTGTTCTATTCTCTTCAAAGAATCCTTGCTGTCCTGATTTCTCCTCTAAAGAACATACCTACTCTAACTTTCTCTCAAAATAGTTTTTACTGCTCTGATACTAAATGATGCAACTATAAGGTCACAAATGCTCAACTTTGCAGATCTATTTTATTTCATCCGCCTAAAACCTGATGGTAGAGTCATACTATCTCAAAATACTTTTTCAAACCCACTTTAATAATTATTAAATTTAGATAATTTTGTAGAAGCTCCTTAAAAGAGGTTTCAAGTTTATCATTCATATAACCATAAAGTTTTTACCTTTATACCATGGCCGCATTCTTTACCTTACCCAATGCATACGTGGAATCAGATATCCTTTATTTTGACATCGCATTTTAGCAAACTTAGCCTTATCATGCATCGACTCCCCAAACTATATTTCATACATTGCAGACTCTAGATTATCTGATATCACAATACATATATATTCACAAATTGTAACTTATATCACTTCACACCTTGGCAAATATAACATTTTGCAAATCATAAGAAATACATTTTTCACATTGACAATTTTACCAACGTGTGATGCGATGAATCCTTCCACTGACAAGTGTCCTCATCACCGCAACGCATCACCAAACCTTTTCCTTAGCACTTCATTACAATCGGAATTTCACAAAATTCATTTCATGTCATTAATTGTTAATCATATGTCATGCACTATGTGATGTGTTCTTGGTTGTGCCGCCTGACACTTGTCCACTTCACAAATTCCATAATCTAAGTTACAAATTCAATCTGGTCCATTAATATTTTCCTGGCCTTTGCGATGTAATTTAAACCATCGATGATTCTCCTTCCTTTGGAAACCTTCTAAAGGTTTTCTCTAAATTGATTTCTTTCGTTTGTCGATTTTTGTTGCTTCTACAACTATGTTTCCTTCATGGTATCCTTCTTGAGCTTTCTTCCATTCATTCACTCAGATATTTAATGATCAAGCTGTCACACACTTCCATGTGATGTCTCAAGCCAGAATACAGAACACCATTCTGTATGAAACTCTCCGAATCTAGAATTTGTGATTTGTTTCTCTTCTCTACCTGCACAAAACTTTTATCTGCACTTATTTCTTCTCATTAACATCACACACATCTGTTTAGTTCCTGAATTGGAATCATACATATTCTACCGAGCCATTAAGCCTTCTATCACACAAGAAGACTTATTGATTCATTTGAATTCATGCAATCAGTTAATTATTTCATAGATAATGAATTTGTTTAGTTACGGATCACTCACCACATAAAAGAAAAAAAACACAGTCGCCATGAATTCAATTTCTCATTAATTAATAAATGTACAGATACAATAAAAACTTGCTTACAATCTGACTTTGGCCTGATGTGTCTTTACATGGCCCTTTTATCTTCCTTTCTCTCTATGCCCGTAGGCTTACAAATAAAATCTCCTATCTAATAATGTTTATCTTTATGCCTTTGAGGCTTTAAAATTATATACAAAAGGTTATGTAACCAATTCTAGTTCAGATCCATAGGTAACTCAAAAAAATCCTAAAAATCCTCTAAATCCTCTTTTAATCTGTAAAATATCTTCTTTATCCCTTGAGGATCTCAACATTAAACTAAATCCTAAGGATCCACTCAAATCCACATAATCATGAACTATTTTCTAATCTAACATTTACAATATTTCTGAATTTCTGAATCCACACCAATCACTCCTTAATCACGCATGTTCTCCTACAATATAGAACATTTACAAATATGCCTCCCAATATTTAATGAAATCCTATTCTAAAATTCTGACATAAAATCACTCAAAAGATGAAAAATTACATTAATTAAATACTTAGGAAACTAATTCCTTTGAAAAACATAAGACCCCCTAGATTCTACTAAATGTACAAAATTTTGGAACCATGATGCTCCTGCATCAAAAGGATATCATAGTTTAAACTAATAAATTAAAGCCAATGGCAACTGAAGTAGCAATGGTTAAGTGTCTCAAAATAGGGGTGTTAAAAAAGGACAAGGAGGAATGACTCCTTTCAAAGGATAACTTGAACAACTTTTCTTGTAAATTTCACTTTGATCATGTAAGAGTCTTTGTATCAAGTTATCTTCCCCTATTCTTTTTTATTTTATCCCATTTGTATTGATTTATGTAAATTCATATTCAAAATGATAAAGAGGTTATACAACTACATAACTAGAAATCGAGCAATCCCAGGTTGTTATATAGTGAGAACATTTTACATATAGAACAC
Source organism: Pinus albicaulis (assembly GCA_034641835.2). NCBI lineage: Eukaryota > Viridiplantae > Streptophyta > Pinopsida > Pinales > Pinaceae > Pinus > Pinus albicaulis. The sequence goes on along the minus strand of CM076571.1, from coordinate 979,119,587 downwards.
ATGGTAAACATAAATTGTTGACAATGTAATGAATTAAATATGTACATTAATGCAATTTAAGGGCACCCACTATGGACAGAGGATCCAAGCTATAAATCATAATATCAATGCATAGTTTTATCAATTGTAAACAAATTAAAATATTTATCGAACAAGCTTTGAAGGTTAGACTTTCTGCGCAATGTCTGGAAGCAGATTTCTGCCTCTATCTATCCTTGTAGTGATTTTTTTTTATCGAGGAACATAAGAGACTATTTGATTTTAGAGTATGTATAGTAATTAAGGATAATAAATAGCTAAGAGAATAAGAGAAAAAACACTATTAACAATGTCTATTTGCGAAGAGATGATATCCTCTTCTAAAATAAGTAAGTTGAAATAACCAAACTGCAATTATCTCATACCAACCTTACGATCCATGTTCACCTTGTCATATTACATGATTTGGTGCTTTTGTGTATATGTGGCTGATGTAGACGCAGCTACATACTGCATTCAAAATAAAAATAAAAAGTGGAAAATTAAACCCCTACATTCAGAAAGAGATGATTACAACCGATAAACTCAAATTAAGGAAGTCTACTTTCTCAAGTTGGTTAGATAACTAAGATCCTTTTCAATCCCTATACTTCTAATATTTCATCCCTCGCTAAAATCCTTGTTATTACTGGAAAATCAGACATGCAAAAGACATCAATAAATGTCAAGAAGAAGAATTTACAGAGAATAAAGCCATTACAAAATCTAGAAAATTGAACATTTCCTGATGTCAAGCATGATGAAAATTTATCAAGTAGTGCACAAAAAACATTGACCCTAAGCAATCTTCGCACCCTTTTCTTCGATAGTAGTGAAAATATTTGTGGATATTCCTTAAATAGCTGTGCGATCCTGGGTATGGCAGAAGGTCACCATCCGAGACCACTTGGCACACCTAACAAATAATATTCTCTACTCAAGGCTACTAAGTAAAGCTGCCTTGGAGCCACCTTGAGGCATCAAGTGTAGCACACAATGGAATCAACCTCCCACTCTTGGGTCACCATCCACAATTGTACCACGAGAGGGGGGGAAATTTTAACTTTTCCTATAAAATACCACCATGGGAAGAAAAATTTAGAACACATTGTTATGTTGGCTAAATTTCCCAAGAGAAAGCCATCATTACATTGTCCAAGCAGCAAGGAGTGGAGGGATTCAATTTTTGGCCATTCGACATCTCAATCCAAGAGGAGAAGTGCATCAACTGTCCTTTATCCTACCAATAATTTTAGGAGAAAGAGAGAGAGCCCTTGCAAGAAGCTCAAGGGAAGATCCCTCCCTGATTTGAATATTAGATCTCCATAGCTCTAAGGATTCATTGCAAGTGTTTTAGCGTCCTACATATTTTTACCTACAACAGCTAATAAAAGGGGACAAGTTATCCACTGGTATTATTTTTTTCATTAAACTCGATATTGAGTTTGTATTGTATTTGTATTTTTTGTTCCTTGGTTCTTGCTCTATTGCAGCATGCTATTTTTTATAACTAGTTTTCTACATGTTATTCTTTTTCACTGAACATCTAACAACTCATTTTTTCCTTCTTACATGCTTGTAGGAAAGAAACCTTCCCTAACAAGAACAATGCATTTTGTACACCCACGTGAAAAATTCACTACAACATGATTGGTGACTCCGCTTCTTTTTCTTCTTAAGCTAAGTGGTTCTTGTTTTGTAGGACCTCTCTCCTGCCCGAGCCTGTTGTAGGACCATTCCTTCTTTCCCTAGGCTTCTCTCATTCACCCTCTATGAAGAGATTCAGTTTAGAGAAGGCAGGATTTTCATGCACAGCAAATCCGTATGCATTCAGCCTAGACAGACGCACAAATCATGCGGCTGTGCGAAAATAAGGCGCGCGAAAACCAATGAGCACTTTTTTCACCGATTTTCTTCATTTTTAGCAATTTTAAAGTGATTGAAAGCCCATAATAAATCTCCCATCACTGTGTTATGGTTTTTCTTGACTGATTAGGACATGTTTTTGGCTGAAATTTAGCTTATCTATTACATCGTTTTAATTTTAGTTTATTATCACGAATATCACATATTTTAATTAGGGTAAAGTAAGTGGATTTTAAATCCACACATGCCATCTAGATGAACCAGTTGCTGATAATAGACACCGAAAACATAAGAATAATTGGAAGAGAGTAAGTGGCACATACATCCACAAATATTTAGCTAGTTAAAAAAAAATTTGCATTAGTTTAGTTTAAATTTTTGCATTAGGATTCAGGACTAAGATGAAAGTATCAAAGAAGGCAAGTAATATCTTCCACCTTTACATCTCTTGGTGAGCCTTGGTATGAATACGAAAGATTTCTTTTGCTAGTTTGACATCTCGCTATAGTGCAATATTTAGTCTAACTAGGAAAAAGTGTAAGCGGCCCATTATCCGCACATTGTTTATTTTCTAAAAGGAACAATAACAGATAGTTTTATTAGGAAATGAGTGTAAAGGACCATAGCATATCCACATATTATAACATTATGATTGTACACTTCATTACACACATTTATCTTTAGTAACTTAGGACCTTGGTCCTCTTCTGACGGTCACATCACCAAGGCACACCTTAATAAAATTAAGACTCCCTAAAACTAACCATTAATTGAACTCACTAAAATATGCCCAAAAGGGCCAAAAAATAAATTATAGTTCAGGTTAGGACCATTGGGGGTAGGCATATAATAAGCTACCATGGTCATTCTACATTCTTGAAACATAACATTTGACTATTTAAGGAGCTTAAAATATGTCTATCCACCCACAAAATAGAATTCCCGATTGCTACAAAGACACGATTCAGAGGGGTTAAGCTTCGGCCCAGTGTGTGCAGTACTATTTGGGGCTACCTGACCCATCTATTTCTCGGTATTGGTAGCTGAATGCCAATAATCTCAAGACATGAACACTCACGTGAGACGATAGTAATTTAGTGGCCAAATCTAGGACATCGTTCCCTATAGGTGACAGTGCAGGAAGGAATAGATCCTCATGCCTTTACCATGGTGGCACTAGTACATTTGGCGAAAATTCTGACACTTTGGTTCTGACACTTTTGACAAAATGTTGGAAATTTCCCCAAAATTTATCTATTTTTCAAATCCCACCCACAACTGTCGCTATACTGACGTTTGAAGACAAGTGTCGTTATTGCAACACATAGAAGTTAGTGTCGGTATTGCAACGTTTGTAACAAAACATCAGAATTGCGATGGATTAGAGCTATGTGTTGCTATTGCGACATTTGGAGGAAAACGTCGCTATTGCGACAGTTTGGGCAAAAGCGTTGCTATTGCGACAGTTTGGGAACAATCATCAGTATTGCGACCGTTTGGGCTAAGTGTCGCTCTTGCGACAGTTTGAGCTAAGTGTCGCTATTGCGACAGTTTGTAAATTAATTTCTTTGGCCTCTCCTTTAATAAAGAATAATCTAACTTCGGTCCCCTTTCTGAATGGTTGGAGCAACATAATAAGATATATTTAGTTGACATATCACATTGTGATGAAGATGGAAGCTGGTTATGATGGGACTTCTAAGGAGTTCCATAAAATATTAAAGACGTGATGCACTCACTCCTTCGTTCACTTTTAATGTGTGCCCCCAACAACGGTCGAGTGTGCCCGCGTGTCACGCAATGTCAGCTCGCCCAACCCAGCCCGTTCAGGTTGAGCCATTTCGTTCAAGGGCACCCGTATCAGTTTTTATAAGTTGTGACCACCTGGGTGCCTTGTGCACGTTCGGGTGGCCCATTTTCCATTTTCTCTCTTGTGGCATCGTTCTTTTGGGTGTGCTATACTGTTGTAGCGTGTGAGGTCGCCCGATCGGGTGCCCATATAATTTTTGCTAATTTGTGACCGCTCGAGTCCGTTGTACATGTTTTGGTGGCCCAATTTTTGTTTTTTCCCTTGTGGCATCATTCGTTCGGGCATGACGTGTCGTGTCGTGTGAGGTCGCCCAACCCGGCGAGTTTGGGTCGGGTCGGGTCGTTTCGTTTGAGGGTGCCCATATCAGTTTTTCTAAATTGTGACCACTCGAGTGCCTTGTGCACATTTGGGTGGCACGTTTGCCATTTTCTCCCTTGTGGCATCATTCGTTCGGGCGCGTCGTGTCGCGTAGTGTAAGGTCGCCCGACCGGGCGCGTTTAGGTTGGGCCGTTTACTTCGACGGCACCCGTATCAATTTTTCTAAGTTGTGACCACCCGGGTGCCTTGTGCACATTTGGGTGGGCCATTTGGCATTTGTTCCCTTGTGCCATCATTCGGTCGGGTGCAACGTGTCGCGCCGTGTACTGAGGTCACCCAACCAAGCGTGTTCAGGTCGAGCCATTTTGTTCAAGGACGCCTGTATCAGTTTTGCTAAGTTGTGACTGCATGGGTGCCATGTGCATGTTCGGGTGGAACGTTTTTCATTTTCTCCCTTGTGGCATCATTCGGTCGGGCACGTCGTGTCGCGCCGTGTGAGGTCGCCTGACTGGGCGCGTCAAGGTCGGGTCATTTCGTTCGAGGGTGCCTGTATCAATTTTTCTACGTTTTGACCACCCAGGTGCCTTATGCACGTTCGAGTGGCTTCTTTTCCATTTTATCCCTTGTGACATCGTTCGGTCAGGCACTCCGTGTCGCGCTGTACTGTGAGGTCGCCTAACCGGGCGCGTTCGGGTCGGGCTGTTTCGTTCAAGGGCACTCGTATCAATTTTGCTAAGTTGTGACCGCTCGGGTGCCTTATGCACGTTCGGCCGGCCCATTTTCCATTTTCTCCCTTGTGGCATCGTTCGGTCGAGCATGCCATCTCGCATCGTGTGAGGTCGCCCGATCGGGAGCATTCAGGTCAAGTCGGACCATTTCGTTCGAGGGCACCCATATCATTTTTGCTAAGTTGTGATCACCCAGGTGCCTTGTGCACATTCAGGTAGCCCGTTTATGCTTTGCGCCCTTGTGGCATCATTTTTTCGGGCATGCTGTGTCGCTCCGTGTGAGGTCGCCCGACCGGGTTTGTTCAGGTCAGGTTGTTTCGTTCAAGGGCACCGATATCAGTTTTTCTAAGTTGTGACCACGCGGGTGCGTTGTGCATGGTCGGGTGGCCCATTTTCCGTTTACTCCCTTGTGGCATCGTTCGGTCGGGTGCGTCGTGTCGCGCCATGTACTAAGGTCGCCCGACCGAGCGCGTTCAGGTCAGGCCATTTTCTTTGAGGGCACCCGTATTAGTTTTGTTAATTTGTGACTGCCCGAGTGCCTTGTGCACATTCCAGCAGCCCATTTGTCATTTTCTCCGTTGTGGCATCATTTGTTCGGGCACGCCATGTCACACCGTGTGAGGTCGCTCGAACGAGCTTGTTCAAGTCAGGTTGTTTCGTTCGACGGTGCCCATATCATTTTTTCTAAGTTGTGACTGCCCGGGTGCCTTGTCCACGTTCGGGTGGCCCATTTTCCGTTTTCTCCCTTGTGGCATCATTCTATAGGGCACTCCGTGTTGCGCCGTACTGTGAGGTCGCCCGACCGGGAGCGTTCGGGTCGGGCCGTTTCGTTTGAGGGTGCTTGTATCAATTTTGCTAAGTTGTGACTGCCTGGGTGCCTTGTGCACGTTCGGGTGGCCCATTTTCCATTTTCTCCATTTTCGCATCATTCAGTCGGGCGTGGCGTGTCGTGCCATGTGAGGTCGCCTGACTGGGTACGTTTGGGTCTAGTCGGGTCGTTTCGTTCGAGGGCGCCTGTATCAGTTTTGCTAAGTTGTAACTGCTCGGGTGCCTTATGCACATTTGGTTGCCCCATTTTCTGTTTTATCCCTTGTGGCATCATTCGCTTGGGCACGCTGTGTCGCGTCATGTGAGGTCTCTCGACCGGGTGCGTTTAGGTCGAGACGTTTTGTTCGAGGGCACCCGTATCAGTTTTGCGAAGTTGTGACTGCTCGGGTGCCTTGCGCACATTTCGGTGGCCTGTTTTTCATTTGTTCCCTTGTGGAATCGCTCAGTCAGGCACGCCGTCTAGCGCTGTGTACTAAGGTCACTCGACCGGGCGCATTCATGTCGGACCATTTCCTTCGAGGGTGCCCGTATCAGTTTTGCAAAGTTGTGACTACCCAGGTGTCTTGTGCACGCTTGGGCAGCCCATTTGCCTTTTGCTCCATTGTGGCATCATTCGGTCGGGCGCGTCGTCTCGCGCCATGTGATGTCACTCAACTGGGCGCGTTCAGGTCGGGCTATTTCATTCGAGGGCGCCGTATCAGTTTTGCTAAGTTGTGACTACCCAGGTGCTTTGTGCATGTTTGGGTGGCCCGTTTTCCATTTTCTCCCTTGTGGCATTGTTCGGTTGGGTGTGCCGTGTCATGCCGTACTGTGAGGTTGCCCGACTGGGTGCGTTCGGGTCAAGCCATTTCATTTGAGGGTGCCCGTATCAATTTTGCTAAGTTGTGACCGCTTGGGTGCCATGTGCACATTCGGGTGGTCTGTTTGTCGTTTGATCCCTTGTGGCATCGTTCGGTAGGGCATGTCATGTCGCATCGTGTGAGGTCACCCGACCGGGTGCGTTCGGGTCGATTCAGGCCATTTCGTTCGAGGGCGCCCGTATCAGTTTTGCTAATTTGCGACCACCCGAGTGCCTTGTGCACGTTCGGGCAGCCCATTCTCCGTTTTCTCCCTTGTGGCATCGTTCAGTAGGGTGCATCATGTCGCGTTGTGTGAGGTCGTCCGACCGGGCGCGTTTAGGTTGGGTCATTTCGTTCGAGGGAGCCTGTATTAGTTTTTCTAAGTTGTGACCACTCAGGTGCCTTTTGCACATTCAGGTGGGCTGTTTTCCATTTTCTCCCTTGTGGCATCGTTTAGTCGAGTGTGTTGTGTCACGCCATGTACTGAGGTCACCCAACCGGACATGTTCAGGTTGGGCCATTTCGTTCGAGGGTGCCCGTATCAGTTTTGCTAAGTTGTGACCACCCGGGTGCCTTGTGCACGTTCAGGTGGCCCATTTTCCTTTTTCTCCCTTGTGGCATCGTTTGGTCAGGCACGCCGTACTATCGCACCATGTGAGGTCACCCGATCGGGCATGTTCGGGTCGGGCCGTTTCGTTCAAGGGTGCCCGTATCAGTTTTGCTAAGTTGTGATTGCCCGAGTCCCTTGTGCACGTTTGGGTGGCCCATTTTTCGTTTTCTCCCTTGTGGCATCGTTCGGTCGGGCGTGCTGTGTCGCGCCATACTGTGAGGTCGCCTGAATAGGCACGTTCAGGTCTAGTCGGGCCAATTTGTTCGAGGGCGCTCGTATAATTTTTCCTAAGTTGTGACCTCCCGAGTACCTTGTGCACGTTTGGGTGGCCTGTTCTTTGTTTGCTCCCTTGGGGCATCGTTCGGTCGGGTGCACCGTGTCATACCGTGTGAGGTCGCCCAACCGTGCACGTTCAGGTCGGGCCATTTCATTCGACGGCACTCGTATCAGTTTTCCTAATGTGTGACCACCGGGGTGCCTTGTGCATGTTTGGGTGGCCCGTTTGCCATTTTCTCCCTTGTGGAATTGTTTGGTTAGGCGGGTCATACTGTCGCACTATGTGAGGTCGCCTGACCGGGCGCATTCGAGTCGGGTCATTTCATTTGAGGGTGCTCGTATCAGTTTTGCTAAGTTGTGACCACCCGGGTCCATTCTGCATGTATGGGTGGCCCGTTTGCCATTTTCTTCTTTGTGGCATCATTCGGTCGGGCACGCCATGTCGCGTCATGTGAGGTCGGCCGACTAGGCATGTTCGGGTCAGGTTGGGCCATTTTGTTCAAGGGTGCCCATATCATTTTTGCTAAGTTGTGACCGCCCGAGTGCCTTATGCACGTTCAGGCGGTCTGGTTGCCATTTTCTCCCTTCTGGCATCATTCGGTCGAGCGCACTGAGTCGCACCGTGTGAGGTCGCCCGACCGGGTGCATTCAGGTCGGGTCGTTTCGTTCGAGGGTGCCCATATCAGTTTTGCTAAGTTGTGACCGCCTGGGTGCCTTGTGCATGTTCAGGTGGCCCATTTTCCATTTCCTCCCTTGTGGCATCGTTCGGTCGGGCGCGCCGTGTGAGGTCGCCCAACTAGGTGCGTTCGGGTCGAGCCATTTCGTTCGAGGGCGCCCGTATCAATTTTTCTAAGTTGTGACCTTCCGGGTGCCTTATGCACATTCAAGCAGCTTGTTTTCCATTCACTCCCTTATGGAATCATTCGGTTGGGCACACCGTGTCGCACCATGTGAGGTTTCTCGACCGGGCACATTCAGGTCGAGTCATTTCATTCGAGGGCACTCATATTAGTTTTTCTAAGTTGTGACTGCCTGGGTGCCTTGTGCACGTTCGAGTGGCCCATTTTCCATTTGATCCCTTATCACATCGTTCGGTCGGGCGCGTCGTGTGAGGTCGCCTGACTGGGTGGGTTCAGGTTGGGTTGTTTCGTTCGAGGGCGTCGGTATCAATTTTGCTATGTTGTGACCGCCCAGGTGCCTTGTGCACGTTTGGGTGGCCCATTTTCCATTTTCTCCATTCTGGCATCGTTCGGTCGGGTGCGCCGTGTCATGTCGTACTGTGAGGTCGCCCGACTGGGCACGTTCTGGTTGGGCAGTTTCATTCGAGGGTGCCCATATCAGTTTTGCTAAGTTGTGACTGCCCGAGTCCCTTGTGCACATTCGGGCAACCCATTTTTCATTTTCTCCCTTGTGGCATCGTTCAGTCGAGCACACCATGTCGTGCCGTGTGACGTCGCTCGAACGGGCGCGTTCAGGTCAGGCCGTTTTGTTTGTGGGCGCTTGTATTAGTTTTGCTAAGTTGTGACCGCCTCGGTACCTTATGCATGTTTGGGCAGCCGATTTTCCATTTTCTCCCTTGTCGCATCGTTCATCTGGGCATGCTGGGTTGCGCCGTGTGAGGTCACCCGACCGGGTGCATTTAGCTCTGGTCGTTTCGTTCGAGGGAACCCGTATCAGTTTTTCTAAGTTGTGACCGCTCGGGTGCCTTGTGCACGTTCAGGTGGCTCGTTTACCATTTTCTCCCTTATGGCATTTTTCATTCAGGCGTGCCATTTCGCACCGTGTGAGGTCACCCGATTGGGCGTGTTGGGGTCGGGTCGGGCCGTTTGGTTCGAGGGAGCCCGTATCAGTTTTTCTAAGTTGTGACTACCCGGGTGCCTTGTGCACGTTCGGGTGGCTCGTTTTCTATTTTATCCCTTGTGACATCATCCGGTCAGGTGCGCCATGTCACGCTGTGCGAGGTCGCCCGACCGAGCACATTCGGTTCGGGTCATTTCGTTCGAGGGTGCCCGTAATACTGTCATAGTGATGCTAGCTAACTTCTTTGGAAAGCCTTACTAGTAGACAATACTTGTGACCTAGATGATGATAGAGCATCTGGAATGACCATTCTCTTCCCCTACTCCCTAATCCCTTAACCACTAAATCATTATTCATCTAACCCCTAATTGTGCCTAAATCTCCTAACCCCTAAGCCCCCAATCCCTAATCCCTTAACCCATTTAATCCCTAATCCCTAAACCCCTAACCCATTTAACCCCCTAAACCCTAAATCTATAACCTCTTAACCCCTAACCCATTAAACCCTAATTCCCAACCCCTAACCCATTTAACCCTCTAAACCATAAATGTATAACGCCTTAACACGTTTGAGTCAGGTCGTTTCGGTTGAGTGCGCCTACCCAAACGTGCTCGGATCGGCCCCCCTAAGCCCCCAATCTCTAATCCCTTAACTACTAACTCATTATTCGATCCCTAACCCCTAAATGCACCTTAATCCCCTAAACCCTAACCCCAAATCCCCTAAGCCCTCCAAATTCGAATTAGCTTTGAAGAAGTAATTGTTTTCTTACTTATGTATAATTCACTATATAATGAGATAACTCGTAGCCATATCACATAGGACCCATTCACTTACGAATATTCCCCAAACTCTGCCCCCAATTTGGTTGATCTTCCTCAGCTTGAAAATTTTGAATTTTCATTGATGATTGATTTTCCTCTCAGCCCTTGATCTACTAGGGGTCGGCTACCTTGATATTAATGGTGGTGTATTCATACTCCTTCTGAATAACCAATAAAGGGTCAAGGAAATTGACCAATATGTTGTCATGTTTTATCTTATCCATCTCTGGGGCAAGCTGCTTTTCACCCAACTCCACTGCTTTTGATCTCAATTTTGCCAATTTCTTCCTTATCTCATATGATACCTGAGCCTTTTCCTTTCTCTTCCCTTCTAATTCCCTAATAGTGTCATAGTGATGCTAGCCAACTTCTTTGGAAATCCTTCCTAGCAAACAATACTTGTGACCTGGCACCTAAATCCCCTAACCCCTAACCCCCAATCCCTAATCCCTTAACCACTACTAAATCATTACTCTTATAACCTCTAAATGTACCTAGATCCCCTAACCCCTAAGCCCCCAATCCGTAGCCCCTTAACCTGCACTAACTCATTATTATAGTCCTAACCCCTAACCGCTAAACCCTAAACCTCTAACCCCTAATCTCCTATTCATCGAACCCCTAAGCCCCTAAAAACTATGCCATGAAAAAACTCCAAAAAATTCTTAAATGATGGGAATTCCTATTCAATGTGTGTGAAGCTAGTCATGGAATGTGATAAGTCATCCAAGATACATCCAAATATTTGATTTGTGCCTTGGGGAATGTGAAATAACGGGTAAGATACAATCACTGGTGAGAAAATTGTTGGTTCAAAACTATGTGGGAAAAATTCCAGTCAAGCTAAGGGATGGTGTGGCCTGGGTTGGATGCGATCCCTAGGTGATTTTGACATATTAAAAGCCCTTCGTTCATGGCTACTCAAATCACATGTTAGGCATGGAACTCATCTCAAAACTCACATTACCTAACAAAATAAAAGTAATGGATTAATGCACAACTTATTTATTTCCTGGGCATATGTCTAGGTATGTTGACATAATTTATTTACTTATTCATTAGGAATAACATATAATGGTTTAATATATGGAACATTAGAATTTTAAAAATGAATATTTGTATTTTCAAAAGTTTGCATATAAGGATTAGAATATGCACTAAAAAATTTGTGTGACATATCATTATGTATATTATTATTATCATTCATACAATACAACCCTTCCGCTCATTACGTATATTACTATATCATTATGTATATTATTATCATTCAGATATTATTATTATTATTAGATTTTATATCTATTCAATTTTTTTTTTCCCGCTCTGCTTGTTCCACCTATTCAAATTTTCTTAATCTATCTATTCATTTTTTTTTCCCGTTATGCACTTCTTCGACCTTTATGCCTTCTTTCCCATGATTCCATTCTTCCCTATAATGGTTGTTTTTTTCCAGATTCTTGCAGAAGCATGGATGCTCTGAAACCATAAAGGGACCACATTCCATTAACAGATCGAAATCCATAGTAGCTGGTGGAGATATTTCGAGTTTTTCTGATGTTTAAAAATCTATGGGAGATCTAAAGAGAAATTGATCGTGGAAGAATGCTCTCTTCTTCTAGAAGAATCAGATTGGTATTTCCCTTGTTTTACCCATTCAAATTCATTATTTTCTTCTACGCTATCTCGGTTATGAGATATAGATGGTTGTAACTATGAATTTTTGCACTCTATCTTTTGTGGGTTTGTTCAAATTATATCTTTTATTTTAAGTTGAACTACTTCACATAATCAGTTGGAAGTAAAATCTGACCTAGATACAATCATGTCCTCTGATCCAAAAACAATCATCTCCTTTGATCGAGAAATGACTCAATCTGCGGAAGATCAATCCCTAGAAATGCCAATAGTGCCATAGTTTGTATCACTGACTGAGGAACAACAAACTATATTAAGCAAGGAGGCATTCACTCGTATAATTGAAACCTACAACTGAGTTGATGGTGCAGGGGGTAGGGATTTGCGATCTTCACTGCTTGCACGATTGATTTCTCAGGTATATGCTCATAAAGTTTTTTATCAATATTCTGTATGAACTACTTTAGAGATATGATGACCCAGGGTTTAAGGCACACTGAAAATCCTACGTCAGTATAACTTAGAGAAACCTTACACGAAGCTTAAATCATGCAGTGACAGTTATATGCATAGGAAAATGTTGAGGTGCTACTAACAAGGTATGGAACTGCTTCTTTAGGTTGATATTCTTATCTATTTTATCTCTACTAGTTTTTCCTCTTTAGGTTGATATTCTTATGCATTTTATCTTTACAGGTTTTAAAGCTTAAATTTTTGTAAGGATTTCTACACTTCTGGTCACGGTTTAAACTCCGTATCTTGCCGAGAATAGGGTCTTTGCGAAGAGCAGAAGTATGTTAGGAAGATTTGCTAAGTTTTTAGTGATTGGTTTAGGTGGAAACTTTTTTTTGTGATTTCAAATGATTAGCTTCTCTGTTATTGGAAGAAAATCTATATAAACAGTTGTTATGAATTCACCCTTTAATATGTTTTTAGCTAGTCCCAATTCTGCCCTAATTATGGTTATATTCTAGGGATCAATTCCTGGTAATGCATCTCATTATATAGGTAGTTGATTGTAGGAATACGGATTCCATAGCACCCAATTCAGTAGGAGGGGATATCGACTCCTTCATTCTTTGATCAATATTTTAATAGCTTCCTGTACATTCTCTTTTTTGGATTTGATCATGTTCACAATGTATTTACCAATTATAATCGCCAAAACCTCTTGCACATAGAACATCGAGTGTTGCTTGGGCTGAAGGAGATGTACGTAATGATTTTCTAGGCCAGATTGCTGGCATGCTGTCTCTTTTGATCAATTGGTAGTTGGAAGAAAAATCATTCCATTAGATAGTTTGTCTAACAAGCAATTTTTTGTTTCACAATGTGTGATGTAGTTGAAGAGAAGGTTGGGGGCGTGACAAAGCTGCTACTAGTCTTGGCATCCGACTTTACCATTCCTAGGGACCATTTCTTTTTAGTTTTCAAGCAAAAGTCACATATTTGGTGTTAAAAACACTAAATAAGCATAGCGCTATATGATGTTAGAAAATTAAATATTACAAAGAAATGAAACACACAAAAATATGTGGAAAATACAAGCACAAAAAACACATAAAACCAGAGAGACACAGATATACGTGGTTCACCCAGTTTGGGCTACGTCCACCCCGAACAGCCAGTCCTTCCTTTATATTATCCAACAAAAATGAAGAGACAAAACCTATAGCAGATCCACTGTAATATCCTCTGTTCTCTCTCACAGTCTCCCTCTCTGTTTCTCACTCCGAGAATACACTCATAATCCACAACCGCAATACAATACCCTCATATATACAAGGGGTTGCTTTCTAGGGCAAAAAAGCCCTAATCAAAACATAACTTCTACCGTCAGATCATTTGCCTAATGAATAGCCCAGATTGACTAGAAATTACTATACTTTTACAAGGCAATTTTACATCTATTTTTAGCTTTGGGGGCGTTGCCCTCGAACCCCCGCCAGGGGGGGGCTCCGAAAAGCACTGCCGCCCCCCCCTGGACCCCCACGGCAGCGATTAAATTTCAGGCGGCGTTGCCGCCCCTTTTAAGGTACAGGGGTCCAATGCTGTGATACAAAGTAAACAAGATAATCAGGCTCCACACCCAACATATGAAATCTTCTATGATAACGTATTTTTTTTTGTTTTTGCTTTATATGAAATCTTCGGTGATAACTTTTTCTTTTTCTTTTTTGTTTCTTTTGTGTTTTTTTGTTTTGTTTTTGCTTTATTTTGTGTAAGTTGGGAATTGGTGAGGTTACATCATGGTAATTTCTAAGAATAACAACACCTGAATAGATTAGGAAAATGATATTTCTTAATTATTAACAAAGGGATTCACCATGTCAATGGGATTTTCTAGAATTTCAGCACAAATTTTAAAATTCTAGATGCATAATTCTAGATTTAATGCAGTTAGTAATATTCATTAGGCTTTCTAGATGTGTATTTAAATTTTCTTATAAATAACTACTTGAACACTTTGTGCAGAGTGATATGGTGGAAAAGGTTGAAGTTGAGGCATCTGTACTAAGGCACACAAATGAAAATCTCTACAAGCAAGTTGAGGTCTTGCAAATGAACCGATTCAGTGAGGTTGAGGAACTCGTTTTAATTGTGTTGGGTCAACTCATGTTTGCATTATGAACTTTGAAATTCAGATACAACCCCTGGAAATATGTTGGCAGTGGACCTTAAGGATAGTTTGAGTCCAAAATCATAGGATATTGCTAAACACCTTATGTTGGAATATGCAGTGTTTGAACATTTAGGACCTCAACGAAAATTCCAGTCGGATAATGATTCAGAGAGCTTGTCCTTTTATTCATCGAACACATATGAAGCTGCAGAGTACGATGACTTGTCAATGGAAATCTTTCCAGCACATATTAGTACATCAAAGAAGTCTAATCTATTTCAAAAACTAAAAAAGTGGGCTAAAAGTAGTGATGATTGGAAAATATTACATGGTGACTGTCTTTCTGAGAAGAAATCTGAGAAGGGGAAAATCTTTTGGGCACCCCCAGTGTCCTGATTTTTATTTTTATATTTTCTTTCAGAGGGTAGTTTCTCCAATATGACAGTAATTTGAAGTCTTTTCATAATACCTTGTTACACATGAATTTCATTTTCTTCTTGCAGAATTTCTAGAAATGAATGGATATCTTGTGGACTGTTGTAAACAAATTTAGTTCTATTACCATGCTCAAGAGAATTTAATGTGTGTCATTACTGGAGGAAAAAGATATACCATAAGAGCTCAGTTCTGTGTTGTAGCCTTTTATTAAGACTTGAATCAGCTAAACCCTCGGACCTATTGCAACCCTATATTGAGGCTTGGTTCTATTGAAGCTGCCATACTTTGGAATTATTCATTGTAGTCTCAGGCCACGGATATAGCTACAGGATTTCGACATATTTTATGCAGTGAACATCTATTAAAATCTCAGATTATCTCCTATTTACTGATGTTTCGACAGAAATTTCGAATTAGCTAAGTCACCTATTTTTATTTATGAGGTCAGTGTTAAGTTACAAGACTGTGATAAGACTCAGTGACTTATATTTCATATACCAATCTAGCTTATAAAGCTCGGTCCTGTGGAATTGAGTCCAATAACACCTCAGACTTACCTTTGTGGAAGTAGAGTGGTGATAAAACATATGTGGAGTATATTTGAAGGGTAAATTAGTGCTTCCTTGTAGTTCAGATAGAACATGTCATCTGTAGAAGTGTATACCAGTGTTTATTTGAAGCCCAGGCAAGACAAATTTGTGGAGGATTAGTGCCCGTGCAACATGATCATAAATCATTGGAAGCATAGTTGGAAACAAGTTGAGGACGACAACATGTGAGGTAAAAGAGAATTCTCACTACTCGCATTCCTTCATGTTGTCTCATATGTTTTCTCATTTTTTATCAAGAATAATTGTGAAGCAGGGTTTGGGGAAAAATGATTCCAAACCAAACCAAAGGGCATGATAATACAATACACATGTTTGTGAGCCAATAGTGTTA
The DNA here is from genome assembly GCA_034641835.2 of Pinus albicaulis. NCBI lineage: Eukaryota > Viridiplantae > Streptophyta > Pinopsida > Pinales > Pinaceae > Pinus > Pinus albicaulis. The sequence continues at coordinate 979,104,031 of CM076571.1, read as the reverse complement.
ATTAGGTGTGAACTTCAAATAGTAATAAAGTGTGGTTTGCAATGAAACATAATACACTAATATGGTTTTAGGAGATGCATTTAAAGGCCGCAAGACTATGAACATGATGAAGTCACATCAGAATAACTAAGTAACATAAGGAACACATTGAAATATTTGTGGAGGAAGAGTGATGTTATTTTTTTTAAATATTTTTAACCACGCATCAGAAGACCGACGCCTTAGATGTCGGAATAGCAACGTTATTTTTTTAATATTTTGAATTTATCGTCGGAAGACTGACGCCTTGATCGTCGGAAGAGCAACGTTTCGTTTTTAAATATTTTTAACTTTTTCGTCAGTAAAGAAATGTTACATAAGCGTCGGACGCACGATGTTCTAAACGTCGGATGATATTTCATCGGAATTGCGATGGTTTGTAAAACATTGGAATTAAACATTGGAAGCCATAATGTCAGAATTGCGATGTTTTTTGAAAGCCTGAAAATCATTGGAAGACCGACAGTTTGTGATCGTCGGAAGACCGACAGTTGTGGTTCGTTGGAAGACCAATGCTTATAGAACGTCGGAATAGCGACACTTTGCAAAACATTGGAAAAAGTGTTGGTATTGCAACACTTTGGCAAAGCGTCAGAACTGCGATGTAATGGCTAACCATGTTTTGTCTAGCCTCAGACTGTCGCTCTTGCGACGACTATGTGTCAGAATAGCAATGAAGTGGACGTCGGAAATTGGGCCAAATTTTCTAGTGTGGATTCTTTGGCTGCTAGAAGGCGTCACCATTTATTTTGAGATGTTAGCCCTACTACCCATCAGAATATATCTTTGTAAGGCCCAATTACATTTGAGAGTGTGAGGAATATTAGGTCTTCTAGAATTTTTGAGTATCGTATGTGAGACAACCAAAACCATATTTTTTGATTGCTTGATCACATAGTATTAATTTAAAAGAGAAAATTACCTTTTTATTTTTCGCTTTGTTTTATGTATGTGATCACAATTTTTTTGGTAATAATCTCTCTCCTCTAATAATTCTAAATAATATTTCCAAAATTAAACCAATTCGACACCATAACAGACCCAACGGGACCTCGTTGATATAGAGATTTTTTGGACCTCCCCTCATTAGAAGGAGGAGTGCTAGTTCTTTCTCCATTTAGGCATCAAATATGGCACACATCCACTCTTATTGGCTCATCATTTATTGGGGCATATTCAATTGAAAACCCCTAAGGGTCACCCAATGCCATGCCTGTGGAAACCCCCACAGGGTCACCACACACAGCTCCTCCCACAACCCCCAGAGGGTAGAGGAGCGCCACCCCTTCAGGGAGTTAGTAGAACACACAACATGGTACGTCACAGGGTAATATCCCCAGACACCCCCACTTGTACACAACCAAATTTCTATGTTTCCATGGTTCACAATGGCACTCAATACTCAGTTACCTTTCCTAGCATCATTAAACCTCCCAGATCTATCAAAGCTAACAAATGATCCCATTTCTCACAACCCCAATTATCTCCCCATGACCACGAATCTCCCTTTGGACATTCCAAAATTGGAAGGGAAGCAAGTGGAAGACCCTAGAAATAATGTAATGACTTTCCACCCATGGTGTTAATCCAATAGTATTATTCATGATACTATTCGATAAAGGCTATTGCATCACACCTTAACTAGACCTGTCGTGAAATGGTATGTGGAGTAGTATTCTGCTTCACATAGAACCTTTAGCGCCCTCTCTACTGCATTCCTCACATATTTTTAGTTTCCCATCCACCATGATTCAGGAATGGACTTACTGACTCATTTTAGGAAAACGCGAGCTGTCCATATCTTGGACCATCTCCATGAATGATGGCGACGTCGAATTTTGTATAAAGCCAAACTCGATGATAGATCTTTACCGGACCTATTTTTGAAGACTCTCATAGCAAATATCACAAAATATGTGGCAACCCAAAGAGCTACCTCCAAGGAGGATACCATTAATAAAGTCGAGCAACTTGAAATTATATACACCTAGCTAGGATAAATTTACAATGTCTTGCCTAACGCCTCACGCCTGATAACTAACAAATAAGTGTGAGGCACATTATTGTAGAAGGATTGATCGGGTAATTGAATGAGGGTCACCTAGGCAGCAGTATAAAATACCCAGGTTACTTGTATGATCTTAACAAGAACATCATGCAACCTGGCTACTATTAGTGTCATCCTGCACCTCTATAGAACATGACCAATAGGGTGTCATCATACCACCATCAGCAGGGAGGATCGTACCCTCCCTCATATGGGACCCATTACGTAGCTAGTAATGCTGACGGAAGAGCTCTCCCGGCAGCCATAGACCAACCAAGGACTGGGACCCCAATATTCCCTTCCGCAACACAAAACCCACCACCGCAAAACAATGCACTACCGAACTTTGTGCAACCTTCTCAAGATCATCCATGCCAATCTTATGACTAGGAGAATCGTAGTAATCCTCCTAATGATGCAAGGAAAAAGCCTAAAATAAACATAAGTGAGATTCTGTATAGGGGGCAGTAACCAAGAACACCCTCTGTGATCTCACGCTGGGGGTAACCCCAATCGAAATCAAAACCAGGAGCCAAACAACTCCCAGTGACAGAACAAGAGGGCTAGTTTGCGAACATGAAATTATTGTGCTATTTGTTGTGATTATCGAGATTACACTCATCATTTTTTCGAACTCCCTAAACTAAAGAAACTTTAGGGTAATCGTGGACAAGAGGGACCTAAAAAAAAAATTGATGTAATGCAGGAGCCCTTCCCCCACCAAGGGGCAGCTAGTACCCGACAACAACAACCACCCTCAAATGATTCTGAGAACAACAAGCATGAAATATATATGGCTGACAAGGAAATGTTATTTTAGACACATAATCAAACATATGATGCCCACCCCATACTTCAACTCGTTGGGGGCCAGCACGATTGCACCTAGTGCACCATTGACTATATCCAAAAAGCCTATTGAACCCGTACCCAAGATGGCTAAGGGTCCAACAAGGCGAGTGGGACACCACTCCAAAGCGGCCCATAAATATAGCATCGTGGAAGATTTACCATAGTCTCCCACTGCCATGATAGCTTTAGAGGTCCTGTAATCTTTCCCAAAGCAACGGAAAGCCTTACTTTCTGCGTTAGGCTCCATCGCCCATCCTGATTTGTGCATAATGGCTTTTGATTTAGACAAAGCCACCCCCAGGCTTCCTTCATTGGTCGCCTTCCAAATACTCATTTCAGTCCATAACATCACTATACACCGATGTATCATTAACTAGGGTTCATATACATTCATCATGTCCAAAAGAGTTTGGGAAAAGTTGGGATCTCCTAAACTGAAGCCATTCGACATCAGGCTCAGAGAATATGATAGGCACCCTTCTTCTCCCATCGGTCTCTATCAGAATGTCCCTGTCAGCTTGGATGGAAAAAATATACTCATAGATATTGACGTCTTAGATGCTCAGCTTGACTACAATATACTCCTTGGGTAGAGTTATATGTATTCCATGTCTGCCATAGCATCCTCCATTTCCCGAGTGATAATGTTCCTCGACAAGGATCAAATCATCACCTTCGACCAATTAACTTACCATGAAAAACAACTCATGAAAATCGCTGATGTTGTTCTACCCTATGTAGACACATATACAGATTTTCTCATGCACTACCAAGAATATGGCCTCAGCTAGTTCAAACCTTCATCTATCCTTGGATCATTCCTAGGTGATCCCCATGTCATACCAGAAGCATTCTCTGATATCACAGTGGCCCCATTGTGCATGATGTTATCATCAAACACTGAAACCATCCAGGAGATAAAGACTAGTATTAATGAAACTAAGGCTCCTGGAATGGATTTTCTACCTTTCACCATCTCTAAAACGCCATTCTTATACCCTCCACCTAGTTTTGTGTCACATCAAGTCTTGGAAATGGTAACGTTGCCAAACATGTCTTTCTCAATACCTTTTTGTACTTGGTCCTACTAGCCATGCTGGGCGGCCCTATCATTACATCTATAGGAATAACCCCCATCCCTCCTCAGGAGGTGACACTGGTTAAAGAGACTCTCGTAGCAAAGCTAGTTAAAGCGACCAATAAAACCCACAAAAAATCGAAAATGACAGAAAACCCCATCATAACAAGGGCACTGCAACCTTGTTCATTATGCGATATTCTAGGCCATCCTACCAATATTTTCACTAAATTAGATGAATTAAAACCTCTTCTAATCTCTGAAAGAGATCTCGCAGCCATACTTTCCCTTAAAGAGGAACCAACCACAAAACAACAAGGAAAATCATTACGCACCAACCATGCGTGCACTATCTACAACAATTACGAGCATTACACTCATCATTACCCAGAATTTTCATGATATAGGGATGCCTTACATGCCCTAGAACAATCATACCAAGAAGATCTTGCCATGTAGATGTATGGTGAAGAACCTTGCATCATATTATACCCACAAGAGGCGAGGAAGTCAGCTGACTGACCTGATTTTATCCCTCCACCTCTTGTCCAACGCTTTGCACTCAGTGATGAATGCAATCATTTCATCGTCGAATGCGCAAACCTAGAGTTATTTCAAAGATGGTATCCTATTAACCCCATATACTATGTCAGCCTTCAAGCAACCCAATATGTATTTCAGGTATGTTCTAGTGACCACCCATTACGTCCTTGCGATTATATTCCTCATTTTCATTCGACGTCAACTAGTTTACGCATGGACATATTACACCTCTCCCTAGGAGATGGGTCAGATATGGAATCCTTCGAAAGCTAGAAAACATAAGAGGATGTGACAAGCAGATCTATTCTCTTTGTGGCAGTGGAAAGGTGACTAGTCAAGGGGCACATCATCACCCCCAATCACCCTCCATGGAGAAAACCAACATGCACGTTATGTAACGCACGTAACCATTTGGTCTCTAAGTTACCGGACCTAGAATCACTCCATAGATATATCTAATCACTTCACTAGCCTAGAGAGAAGGGAATACCAAAGAAGGACATTCTTGTTTGGTTTTTCAACTTGAATCGATACTGTACTTACATCCCCAAGTATGCCCGCTAATAGACATCATACACTTGTTGGAAATGCATTTCTGACATATAAATATTCTACAACCAGGAGAACCTAATGCAAGGAAGGCTGCCCCCAGGCAACCTGCCAACTATCAATACCAAATCATTGGGCGAGTGAAATCAACACACTGTCCTAGCAGAGCCCATGTCTAGCGAAGGACGGCATGGAGCCTATGTGATAAAATTTACCACCAAAGCAATCAATGTAAGGAACTGAAAAACCTTAAAATATCCTTCATAGGGCCATGCCCATCCCACAAATAAATCTCTCTAATCAAGTGAATATCAAATACTTCTATTGCAGGATTTTCTCACAATTCCACCTTACAATGAATTGTGAGTACCTCCCAAGGCTAAGTGCGGCAAGAGCAACGTTAACTATAAACCCCACCAAGGATATATATCTCCCAAAACCAAAAACTTGGAGATGGAAACAACGAAATCATTCCCCTATGCCTGATCCTTTCCAAACATCCACTTTAGGGACAAAGAGTAGTGTTAGTTCTCATACCATATAATCGGTAAGGACTGCGATACCATGCACCATTTTCATAGGTCATAACCATGAAACAAATTCACGACCCTTAATGTAAAAATTTAGGAGCCTCTGCACCAAGAAAAATTTCCAAATTCAGGAAGGTGCAACTACTCTTAGTATGCCTCGTGAGAACCTAAACTTGCTCTCATGCAAGCCTCGATGATGGAAATTCCTCCCCCACCCGACATTGATGACACACAACATCACATACGATTCATCTCGTTGTGCATAGTAACCATGACTCATTTTGTCTGCTCATCTTTCATTGGTGTCGAAACCGCTCCAACTATGAGAGTAGTTATAGCAACGACGGTGCAAACTCAATCTGTCTGCACCCTGTCGATCGCGTATTATTCCATCACATCAACTATGGAGTCTTATTCATCTATGTCGGCCAGCTCCATTAGGACCGAACCACCTCCTCACAACCTCACGCAACTCACTCCCCCTTATATTCCTTGTTCCACTCAGACAGCGAAATTCTAGAGGCCATTACGGAACCAGATTATCCGTGGGCTGGAATGCATCACCAATCATTTTTTCCTCCTAAAAATACATTCAGGCCTAACAACCCAGGAAACCAAGAGATATACGTGATCGAATCAAAATAATTCCTTCCATTTGGGAAATTCGATTGGCTCAAAAATCCCATTTTGTTGCCCGATGCATTCGAAGAAGTGAACATGTCTAACATTTCTCCAACCATCAAGGTAAATATCTCTAGAAATCCTGAGAAAATTGAAGAAATCTCACTAGGGGTAGCATGTTCCCTAAATGAAGTAACCTCTTACAAAAACTTGTTGCAAGAGTATAGATACATATTCACATGGGACTATTCAAAAATTCCAAGACTGAGTCCCACTATCGTAGAGCACCATATTGACACCTCGCCTGACATACCCCCGGTACGGTAGAAAAAATGTTAATTGCACCCATCTAAGATAGAAGAAATTAAATGAGAAATTTAAAAGCTTCAAAACTTCAGGTTTATCTACCCCATTTCTTACACGCCATGGGTTTCTAACCCTATTCCGGTCATGAAGAACAGGGCACCATTCATGTCTATACCGATTTCCGAGATCTGAACAAAGATTGTCTAAAAGACAACTAACCTACCCCATTCAACAACCAAGTCATCGAAACTTGTGTTGTACATGAGGCCCAATCCTTCATGGACATCTTCTCAGGGTATAACCAAATTCAAATTCAGCATACCGATCGATACAAGATTGCATTCACCACACCGTGGGGCACTTTCACATTCTAGTTTATGCCATTTGGTCTTAAAAATACTGGAGCCACTTTCCAGTGGGCCATGGGCTATATATTCCATGACATAGCCCACCTCATCCTCGCCTACTTAGATGACCTCACCATTCGATCCAAGAAGTGACCTGATCATCTCCAAGATCTGCAGCTAGTATTCCAAAGATGTCTCCAATAAAACGTATGCTTGAACCCTCTCATGTGTGTCTTCTGCGTCAATGCATGTCGACTTCTATGTTTCATAGTATCCCAACAAGGGATTAGAGTGGAGCCCCTCAAGGTCGAAGCCATCAAATAGGTGCCAACACCTCACATCCTCAAGCAACACCAAAGCTTGCAGGGAAAAGCCAATTTTCTGAAACATTTTCTCCCAGATTACACCACTTGTGCTGAGGGATTCATATGCCTTCTTCATCAGGATATCCCATTCAAATGGGTTGTTGAAGCCCAATAATCATTCGAGGCAATGAAAGACACATTATCTTCACAACCATTGATCAACCCACCAAACTACAATAGGAATACACCCTATATTTGTCAGCATCTGAAACCTCTCTGGCCGGGGTCTTAATCCAGGATGACCCCGATGGTAAATAACACATCATTTATTACGTCAGTAAAAAAATATCTGTTGGAAATGTTGAAATCAATGGAAAAGGATTGGACATTTCCCAGTGTAGATTCTATCTTTTCATTTTCTCTCTCTGAGATGTGTTTAGGCATTCTTCTTCTGACTTTGTATCACACTGCTCTATACAGGTGTATAAGATTTGTTGAGGGAACACTTTGCGGATTATTGTAAATTGACACAACCCTAAGCAAAGTCTCCTTTTACTAGTATAAGGATGAAAGTGACGACAATGAATCTTCATGGAACATATTGTATCAACCTTTTCTAATCACAAATGCATCATTGGATCAAAACTTAAAGATTGTAAATACTCCATGTGACCTATCAAGCTTACTTCAACTATACTTCCGTCTATATTATAATCTTCATCTGTGATGCATATTTATTGAGGAAGGTTGTAGTTTGAGTCTGTCTTCTTTTGTAGTACAACACCTGTTGAATTGTGATGATGCCAATATGTCTTTTATAACTGAGGTTCACTTTTCTTGCCTGTTGATGATGTTATGAGCTAGGATGCTGACAATGATATTACACTTAATAGCTGCAGGTCCTTGTTACTAATGTGATCAATGAATTAAAATGAATTTGATCTAAGAAATCAAATGCCTTTATTGCTTGCATAATGAACTTTCACAACAAAACTTTGAGGTAGGATGCATTCAATGTATTGGTCGTTCTCACTTATCAACCATGCACTTTTCTTTATGACATACGGGGGTATGTATGTCAGTGATAAACCTCTTTTCAATGGTGAGATGTCAGCAAATTATTTCTGCTGAAGTATGTTCTTGATGATTCAAAGACAGAGTTTTGAGCTTCAACTAACCCAATTAGTCCTTTATAATTTTGATACTTTAATTTTCTATAAAAAATATTCAAGATGTTTTAATAGCAAACAGATTTCACATGGTGTTATGAATGATCTTGATATGTATATGTACTGACTTCAGGAAGGCAACCAAAAGAAATATTGTTTCAATGCTCAATATCATGTTTCAAGAGTAAACAAAATATTGATCCTTTAGCCTTTTCATTGACCCTTTTATGATGGATGTACTCTTGCCATAACCTTTGATCCTGAGGACCTATACCACATTGTTGTTCCATGATAACACTTGATATTCTATTGATAGGCATGCTGTTTGTACCAAGTACCAATTAATACTTCTTTCACTTCAGCTTGTTCACGAACCTAATGTTAAGGCATCCTTCATGAGTTCTACTACTGAACTTTCCACTATTCATACCAATAGTCATCAATATCCTGAAATTTAATCTTGGCATCTTTAACCATTTTCTTATTTTGTCATTCTGTTCAAGGGAATTTCATTGCATTTTACTTTCTAAGATTGCACCAGAATCATTGTTGCTTTAAGTACGATTCAACTGTTTTAAGATAATGATCTTTGGGTAGACATCTTCAATTTCTCTATTCTGAATCTTCATGGGCTGATTACTCAGAGATTTTTCACTTATTTGACTTCATTCCTTCAAGGGGAATTTTCATAGATCACTGATGTACTGACATAAAGATAATAGACTCTTTTCACACTCATTCTTCTTAATGTGATTAATTGTTAATTCTAGTAGTAAGAGGCACAGTGTGATCATCACTTTAATGTGATGAAGTATTCTTAGCTTACATGTTCATTGCTAATGTTTCCCCTAATCCCAACGCTTCTTGCTTCTTTCTCTCCTTACATCAACCTGTTGGCTATTGTGTGCTTCAGGTGTTCTTCTTCCTCTATAGTTCTCTGTTGGAGAAAATTGTCCTGTGAATTCTCTATCTTATAGTTGTCCTTATTCCAAGGAGCTCTTCTTAGACTACTTTTGAGGGGACTATTTATGAACTGCTCTCCCCCTGAGATGTTGCTTCATATTTTTCACTGGTTGGATATTTTCTTTGTTTTCTAGAGAAGCTCCCCCTAAGACTATGGAGGATTCATTATGTTATTGAGATAATAGGCTCCCCCTTTCTCTTTTCTTTCCATACTTTATTGGGGTTCTTCATGATGTCTGCACTTCTTTTAAATTCATAGTTTTGTTTGATTTTCTTTGTTTCCATCATCTATCTAGAGTTATTTAGTATATATGGCAGTTTACAGTCCTTTGCTTTGTGGCCAAGCTTGAGGAATTCACAACATCTTATTTTGTCAAAGTACATTTGAGCTGATGTATAATAATTTGTTCCCCTTCTTGAATACATTTTACATTCAACAGATTTATGTCCAAAATTATTGAATGCATAACAGTAGCCATGGAAATGATTTGTGTACCAGGTGGAAGATTGTCCTTTCCATTTGCTTGCTTGAGGGGTTCTTCTCTTTTGCTGCATCTTTTGCTGGTTGGAGTTGATAGGCCTTCTCTTACATTGTGCTGTATTATGTCCTGGTTTATGACAAGAGAAACATGTGCTATTTTTCATAGGAGGAAAGAACCTCCTTTGAAAACTTCCAAATTTATTCACTTCATCTTTAGGAGCATGTGAGCCTTTAGCAGCTGATTGTTTCACCCTCTCATTCTCTATTTTTTCATGTTGCTGCTTGATTCTGTTTGTTTCATTACAAATCTTGTTCTTGCAGGCTTCTTCTTCTGTGGTAATTTGCTGAGCTGCTTCACTGTCTTTTATAGCTTTCACAAGAATGATATTCTTGTTATCTACAACCTTGGACTTACTCGTTTCACCTTCATATCCTATCCCAGTCTTTATGAGAGGTGACCTTTGTGCATTTAGAATCTGGTCCAACTGTTCAGAGCTTTTCATTTGAGGAGTATTCATTAATAAATCTCTTTGGGCCTTTTCTAATTTCTTTCTTATGCTCACTACTTCTTCTTCCAGTCTCTCACATTCCATATTTTTCTCTTTCATTTGTTGCAGCAGAGTGTCTTCTACTTTCTTTGCCTCTTCAAGATTTGTCTTCAGGCCAATAATTTATTTCCTATCTTCATATTCTTTTTCATCACATATTTGTACCAATCTCTTAAGGTCTTTGTTTTCATTCTTAAATTTTTCTATTTCAGTCAGAGCTGTCTCAAGTTTGGCTTTTTCTTCAGCTGCAATTTCTTCATGGCTCTTACTACCATTCACACTAGCAGCTACCTCATTTGATTGAACATCTTCTTTTTGACATGAATTTCTCCTTTTCTTAATTTTCTTATCCTTCTTGTTAGTGCAGTCCTTCGTTTCTACTCCATGCATGAAGTGCAATCTATCCCAGATTTCTTTTGTAGAGGTTAAATCCATTATTAACTCAAGATCCTTATTATGAAGACTATTGAATATCACACATTTTGCCTTGGCATTCCTATGTTGTTCTTTCACCGTGGGGGAGTCTGTGCAGTAACCATCACATACAAGCTTCCATACCTCAGGTTCATAAGCCAATAATCTTGTCTTAACCTTATCTCTCCATTCAGGAAAGTTTGTTGTATTTAGCACAGGTACATTTTGATAGTCCATGACTCAACCAGATCTCCTTCAAGCTATTAAGCTTTCACCAAAGGAACCTGCTCTGATACCAATTGTTGAACCCTTAGTTAAACTGAGAGGGGGGGGGTGAATCAGTTTAACACATACATGGACTTTTAAAACTTTTCCCTTAAATCTTATTTACACCTTCATTTCATGGTCAACTTAATATGTGAGCAATCTTAATTTGTGAGCAGCAAGTATCAAGCAGATTTGTTAACGTAATAGCAGTCTTAATATGCAAGCAACATGTATTAAGAAGATTAGATAAACCACATCAACACATAGACATCATACACATAGACACCAGATATAAGTGGAAACCCATAAAGGGAGAAAACCACATCTTATTATTGTTGTGATGCAAAGGCAAGCTCCAACTCCCTCTCACCACTAATTTTCTATAGGAACCAACCTACAGGAGGCTCCTACCTCAATTCTGCAAGGTACAAGTTGCAAGGAAGCTCCAACTCCCATCAATTTTCTGCAGGCACCAACCTACAGGAGGCTCCAACCTCAGTCAGCTACAACTGACATTTTATCAAGCTACAACTTGATGTGGAAGCACCAACTTCCATCTATTTTCTGCAGGCACCAACCTACAGGAGGCTCCAACCTCAGTCAGCTACAACTGACATTTTGTCAAGCTACAACTTGATGTGGAAGCACCAACTTCCATCTATTTTCTGCAAGCACCAACCTACAGGAGGCTCCTACCTCAGTCAGCTACAACTGACATCTATCAAGCTACAACTTGATAGGGAAGCTCCAACTTCCTTACTCTTTCAAAAGAAAAACACTTGTTGATTTACCTTGGATATCAGCTTTGTTCTGTACCTTCTCTTCTGCTATTCATCAGTCCTCATATCAGCCCTGCATCATCTCTACTCAGCCCCTCCTTCTTCTCTGCTCAGCTCCTCCTTCTTTATGTCTTTTCTCCTTAATTATTCATACTCTGCATTCTCTATATTCACACTCTCTGACCTCTTGCAACTTTCTTATTTTCTTCAACTTTATTCAATTCTGCTGCATACTCTCTCCTTTTCTCATTCTGTTTTCATGAATCCTCTCCCCTTATATATTACCATGTTTTATACAAAAACAACTTCATGGTTGTTTGTATTCCACTGGGAATTCGAAATGGACGGCCATGTCTCTTTGCCTTCTACCTTCTCATCTCTTTTCAGCTCACTCAGGAAATTTTAACTGTAGGTGCTTATTTTAATATTACAGTGGGATATTTTCTCTCAAGAAGCTAGTTGTCCCGTTATCTTCGCTAACCATGCCTATGCATCCTCAGCATGAGAAAGGAAAACATCATACTTAGCAGAAGTTGTACTTATGCCCTCTCCTTAGGGCCCAACATGATCATCTTGGCCCCCACCCTGGGGCTGAGCAACTCCACTTGGAACCCACCTTGGTGGTTGATGACCAACCAAGCAGGCGGTCAGACACCCAACCACTCCCACATCTACATGAGAAACAAAGATAGTTTCAATGTCTCCAAAATAGACATAGAAATATACACATCACTAAAAGATGCAGAAAAAAAAGAAAAAAAAAGAAAAAGAAAAAGAAAACATCATACCTGCAGGCCCCCATATCTGGATCACCCCAAAAATCCATCCTAATATATGGGTATTCCATGAACATCTATTGATTCACCTAGAACCACGCCTTTTTTGTTGCATCCCAGTCTCGACCCACCTCACCGCCTTCACCATGAGGCATAAAAAGTGCCCACTCCCCCCCCTAGGATATCAGCGTGGGCCAATGGGGACAAGAACGATGGGGCACAACATCACCGCCCTCTCAAACATAATGCTACAGAGGCTTTTGGAATAAGTGAATACTTTGGCCCCACCTCGAGCCTTCCCTAGCTGCGTCACCATGCGATCTTATACATGTCATGCCCAATCATAAAAAATTTCAGCCCTGAGTGAGTGCAGTACACCAATCCCAGGCCCCGACGCCCTATTCGGCGATGAGGATCCCGTCAACTGAACTATCATAGCCAAGGAACATAGCTCAGCTAAATTAGTCACATATTCAATAAGGACACACCACTGAGAAAGAGGTGCTCTGTCATAGGGCTACTCCGCCCATCGACCGATATTCACCCTCCCAGGAGGGAGTGGGTGTGGAAGTGCCTCATCCTGAGGCAATAAGACGATCATAAAATAAACATCCATCTTTAGATGGATGGCTACATCTCCACCCCACAACACCATCACCTTTTGCCTCTTGTTCCAGCAGTGGACCAAGAAGCGAATCAAACCATCCTGAGACCTCAAGATGTCATTCTCTATGAACTTCAGAAGGCCCCACTGGGCTTGAATTCCTTGGGCATTGTCATCCTATGCCACAAATATACATAGGTCAGGCCAGTCGCACTCTCGCCACAACATCTTGTCACTAAAAAATAGTCACGTCATTGACTTAAAATACCAAAAAAAAAAATTTAGGAAATTTTTTTTTTTGGATCTTCATCATGTGTATCTTCCACACAAGCATGATGTTCGAATGTATGTATCAGGAACAAATGCATGAGTCTTTGCGCAAAGGCTGAGCCATGCGCAGAAATTTCATGGGAAATTTTATTTTACGGCCGAACTTGTGCACTTGTACCTTGATCTCCTATGTGAACAAGGTCAAAAACAGGTAAGTATCCATACAAACCTAGTTTGTATGGACCCCCTTCAGAAAAAAATGAAAAAATTAAAATTTTGGACATTCAGGGCCCTACCTAGCACTGATGGTGCGAATCTCGAGTACATAGGCTTAGTGCAACAACAAGAAATTCTTCGTACCAAGGGCTCAGCTCTAATCTCACAGCTCTCAAAAAACAAAAATGAACTGAAATGAGACATATTGGCCCATATATCACCCTTTTCAAATTATTTGATAGACCATAATGGGAGCTCAAAACGCCCAATTAAAAAACTGAAAGCAACACATTGATCATCACCTCATAACATCCAAAGGAGGCTCCACACATTCACGCCATAGAAAAAATCATTTTTCAGCTATGACATGTATGCCCTGTCTTAATTTTTTTTCATTCAACACATTTTTCAATATATTTGAATAGAAAAGATGCTTTCACTTGGGGTATTGGTTGCAGTTATTACACACCACGGAAAACCACCTGTTTCCCCAACCACTGAAGGTTCAAGAGCAGGTATCATTCTGCCCCTACCATGATAGGTTCCCCAAAGAATTTTTGCATATCCTGACATAATTTCTGTCAGGAATCGACCATAGGGTCCAGCTACCCAACCATGTTTATCATCACCCCACCTTGCACATGATAAGCATTCTTGTCAGTCAGTAGAGACTCACCCTCCATGGCATCCATCACTCAGGTATACCATGCATTAAAGAATATGATGCCATGTCCATAACAGCCAAGTCCAGGAAGCACTTAATGTTCATCCATACATGATGCATCAATTAAAGTTTTACGATGTCACGATAAAACCCCTTTCCCAGACTACCATTTTTGCAAGAATATCGAACACGCACCACCGTGTCTCGCAATTGGCCTACCATACATTCATCATCATAGCCCAAGTGCGACACTTTTCATCTGCTTCACCACCCTTGCACCAAGACTAACTAATGGGGCCCCTGCCCTCAGCCAAAACACCTTCCTCACATAATCGGTGAGTGATCATTTTCATGTTTTTACATCCAAACCCATGTACATCTAAACACATTTTATATTCTTTTGGAAAGTGTACAAATGTTTTTTAGGAGAACCACCCCACCCATCCATCCCCTTTTCTGCCCTATCAGCAGTCCCAAATAACCCTTGGTGAGAGCTTTACATTCTTTACCCAAAGCCACCATGACATTTATAACAGAAATATACCCACTCTGGACATCATACCGACCCCAAGGCTTTCCTCACCAGAAATTGTTATGAATGTTGTCACTTGCATTTACAAGCTCCAACCTTGGGCCACTTAACTCCCATCATCAGTTTTCAGCCATTTCTCATCATCATTCCTATGTTAAACTATCATACCCAACCTTCTATATCATAGAATCTTGTCCCTTTCGTCAGTGATTCTCTTGGTCGGTTAAGGCTCCCTTCTTTTCGACTTCAAAAACGATTTTCCAAGAAGGAAGAAGTACCTTAGATGGCTCCTCACCTAAATAGGGGCATTCTCAAATGGCACTATGGGAGTCGTCATTACCCATTGATGTCATCTGTCCTCCTGACATTTTAATACAACACAAGATTTCATTTCAAGATGGTATCATACTTCACAACCATTGCACTTTGTTAGAATTTGTCAAAGACTCGTGCCATCATAAGCATCTCTTTTAGCAATTCTTACAAATGGCTAAGTAACAAACCCATGCTTATAATGAGAATTTATTCTAAAAATATGTCATACCAAGATTATGCTAAGCAGTACATTCAACCTACTTTCAAAGAAGAAATTCCCATGAGAGCATTAGCAATCGTCGACGTCAACAAAAACAGTAGGTCACTACCACATAAGTGACATAGGTATAACCACTATCTATCAGACATGCTTTAACTAGCTTAAGCATCATGAGCATGGGACATGCCTGCGTCGAAGAAATATTTTATTTATGTTATCTCTTGCAGGTTTCCAATAGAACATGGTCTCTCTTTTACTCACGGCAAGGGGTCTCCAAGCTTAGGTTTCACGCAAGTTACTCTCTCTCTCTCTGAGAACATGGGTTATACATAAAAAAACTATAATCTATTTCATCTATATACTTCATACTAGACCTCATACATTAGAGGGAAATTGTTATCACAGGAAAATCAGACAAGAAGAATACTCCAGAAATGTCAAGCAGAAGGATTTACAGTGAAGAAAGACATTATAGAATATGGAAAATTTAACTTTTGCTAAGGTCAAGAAGGAAAATTTATCAAATAGCACACATAAAACACTGACCCTGAGCAATCCTTGAAGTCTTTTCTTTGGTAGTAGTGAATATCTTGGCGTCTATCCCTCAAATAGCCACGTGATCCTGGGTACAGCAGAAGGTCACCATCCGGGACCACTTGGCACACTTAAGGAGGAGTATTCTCTGCTCAAGGCCACCAAGTACATCCACCTTGGAGCCACCTTAAATCCTCAAGTGTAGCACACAATGGAATCGACCTCCCACTCTTGGGTTACCATCCACTATTGTACAAGGAGAGTGGGGGGAATTTGAATTTTTCTTATAAAATACCACCATGGAAAGAACCATTTAGAACACATTGTCATGCTCGCCAAATTTCCCAAGGGAAAACCAACATTGTGTTGTCCAAGCAACAAGGAGTGGAGGGATTCAATTGTTGGCCATCCAACATATTAATTCAAGAGGAGAAGTGCATCAGTTGTCCGTTATCCTACCACTCATTCAAGGAGAAAGAGAGGCATTTAAGAATCTTAAGGGAAGAGCCCTCCTTCCTTTTAATATTAGAGATCAATAGCTCTAAGATTTCATTGCATGTGTTTTAGCATCATACATTTTTTCTACCACCAACAACTAATAAAAACGGATAAGTTCTTCATTGGTACTATTAGTTTGCTTATAATCAATATTGAGCTTGTATTGTATTTGTATTTGTTTGTTTCTTGTTTCCTCCTTTATTGTAGCATGCTATGTTTTATAACTAGTTTTCTACATGTTATGATGTTTCACTAATACTCTAGCAACTAATTTTTATCCTCTTAAATGCTTGTAGGAAAGCAACCTCCCCTACCAAGCACAGTTCATTTCATACACCCATGTGCCAAATGCACTACAACAATCATCATATTCTCCTCCTCCACCACCTTAGGAATCCCTTAACAACCTTCAAAACCATCGACCCATGTCTGAAAAACCTTATTGGTTGTGGGATGAAACAATTCCTCTAGTAACGAGTTCAAATTGTGGGGTGAACTGAGATATATGAACTTGAACAACATTGAAGTTGGGGACATAACACTCCTAACATAAAGAGAATATGAAATATAGACCTAGGATTGAGGGGCCTTTTCAACATGTTTCTTGTAATTTTCCAGCTATGTTTCTTCATACAATTGGTTTATATAATCAGGGTTGAAGACAACGTCCTTCTTGGGTAACAAGTCTAGAAAAAGAATAAAATTAGTGGAATACCTATCATGTGTTTTCTCCAGATATGATTTTGAAGGAGCCTTCCGCATTCGCTCTGCAACTGGTGAAATAGGTAACATTTGGTGGAGTTCTGGTTGGGTGGAGAAAATAGCCCAGATGTTGTTCAATGGATTCAGTAATTTCCTCCATCATGATCTGCAGGGGTGTTAGGTATGGAAGACAAATCCAACCTTCTTCTACCTCGATTCACACAAAATATTTACATCTGTGATTACATCAATTGGTGAGATGTTACCAACAATAACACAAAATCCTTTCTTTCACCGCCTAATGGAATTTACCACTTCTTTGACTCCGCATTTCAAAAAATTAGCCTCAGAAGCTCGTCGAATGAGCTTGAGGGTTCTCTTTCAGAGCTTCTTCCCTGTGAGAAGGCAAGGGATAGGCGACAACAACAACGTCTGTCGTTTCTTCTTACATTCCTTCTCCTTCTCCATCTATGCATCCATGCCTATGGTTGTGACTATATCATAGTACCACATCCTTCCAAATACTCCCCTGGTATAGTACCACATCCTTCCAAATACTCCCCTGGTACCCCTTTTCGATGCTAGGTACAAATAATACATGCGAACAAATCCCTTGGCATCCTATTAAGGAAGTCTACTTCTGCAATGGGTCTGCAATATCAGGCACCAAAAGAAACCGACTTTCACAGGAAGCTCAAGCCCTTGAGTACAAAAATTAATCACGAGCATTTAAGCTAAGTTGTCGCTAGAAAAAACATCGATATTACTTAAAACCAATACCCAACAATGCAATTTGCAGTAGTTAAAACCAACCAATACGCCAAAATGAAATTTGTACTAGTTGAAACCAACCAATACACGAAGATGAAATTTGCATTAGTTAAAACCAATAAGATTTGAAGTGTCATGGTGATAATTTTCCGGTAAATGTCAACCATTCTGATTGTATAGTCATTTCATTTTACTTCATTTCACTTCATCTTCAACTTCAGAATATCTACTACAAGATGTATAGAGAAACAACATCCATAGCTCTACGATCGGGAGGTGGAGCTCTCGTATACGGACTGCTAGTAGATTTGGTTAGAGCATAAATTATGGCGCAAAAGAGATCTGATTTGGAGTTCATGCACGGTCAACAATGCTGCTAGGTATTGAACAACTTGCGGATTCAGTGAATGTGACAGTGGGACCAAAGGGTCACAATGTTGTCATTGAACAAATTTTTGGAGCTCCAAAGGTCACGAAGGATGGTTCACTATAGCAGAAAGTATTGAGTTCAAAGACAGAGTAAATAATCTGGGTGCTAGTCTCGTTAAGCAGGTGGCCAATGTAACTAATGATGTAACTGGTACAATATGTGAAACTATACTCACTCGGGCAATATTTACATAAGGTTGTAAATGAGTAGCAGTTGGTATGAATGCAATGGACTTAAGGCATGGTATCAACATAGAAGTCTATTCTGTTGTGAATCATTTGTAAAGCAAGGCAATATTGATAAGCTCAACTGAGGAAATTTCTTAGGTGGGGACTATCTCAGTAAATGGTGAAATGGAGATGGGTGAATTAATTGCCAAAGCAACTGAAAAAGTTTGCAAAGAGAGAATCAAAATTGTTGTCATGGGAAAATATTATATAATGAGTTAGATCTGGTGGAGAGAAGGAAGCTTGACAGGGGTTATACTTCTCCATATTTAATTACAAATAAAAATACTCATAATTTGAAGTGGAAAATCCTCTCATTTTGATACATGAAAAGAAAATATCTAGCTTCAAAGCAGTGATTCGAGAGATGGAGAGGATGTAGAAAGTCAGGCATCGGAAACTTTCATTTTAAACAAGTTTTGTGTTGGAGTGAGCTTTTGTAATTACTAATTTTATAGAGGTGCAGTGATTACTCCAACACCCTCTCTCAAAAGCAGCTAAAACATAGTTAGAGGGAGTCAAAATCCCCCCTCAATCACAGCTCCGTCCATGCTTTGATACCATGAAGATTTTTCATTACGGCAAAATCTACAAGTTTTGGTAAATTTCCGAACTAGTAACTAAGATCCCCAGGATAAGCATTATGAATTCCATAGAGATGCAGTGATTACTCCAACAATAAGTGATAACCTAAACTTGATATGAAGCTCAAGAAAGTACAAATTTAGATGCTCGTATCATGGGACTATCTCAAAAGATGATACAATAATTCTTGATGGCAGACAGTGAAAAAAAGTGTCTTCATGAAAGATGTGAGCATATCTGCTCTAGTATCGAAGTAAGTACGGCATAATATGAGAAGAAAAATATTCAAGATTGGTGAGCAAAGGTGTCAGGATGAGTTGTTGTTATCAATATTGGTGGAGCTAGTGAGCGTGAAGTAGGGGAGAAGAAATATCGAGTCACTGATGGCCTGAATTATACCAAGGCATTGGTAGAGGATGAAATTTTACTTAGGTGGTGATGTTTCTGTTCTCTATGCAGCAGGATAGCTTGAGAAGCTACAGTGAGAAAACTTTGAGCCGAATATTGGAGTCCAAATAATCCATAATGCATTGAAGACACTCGTACATCCGATTACTAGTAATTTTGAAGTTGAGGGTGTTGTTGTAGTCGAAAAATTATTGCAACAAGAAAATTTTGATTATGTCTACGATGCCAGCAAAGGTGAATATGTGATCATGGTTAAGGTTGGCATAATTGATCCATTGAAACTTATCAGGACTGCTTTGGTGGATGCAACAAGTGAGTCTTCATTAATGAGTACTACAGAAGCAGCGGTTTTCAAACTTCTAAAGGATGACAGACCAGGCCCAACTATGGCTAGCGGCATGCCAACGATGGGTGGTATGGACTTCTAAAAGGCTTCTTGAGTGGTGAGTATTTTAGCAGAAAGGAAGAGAAAGTGTTGGGAAAAGTGACAAGCTATAATCACATGAGGCTTAGTTAACTGTTATGTGCTGCCGTAGTCTTTCTAGGCAACATTTTGGCCCAGAATTCGGTAAAGATTTTTAAAAGATCTGGCAAAGATTTTATGAGAATCATGCTTATAGTTGTTAAACTTTAGTATTTTGAGTGCCCTAAGGATTTTTGGTAGTGCTGAATCTATTTCTACTATCAAAAATGGATTCCAACCACTCCAACTATCTGATTTCTTGAATTTTAGTTGCCCCAATTCCCGCAAAAAATTGTCGTCCAGGTTATTTCGTTGCCTAGGTAGACAACGTGCTCTTTTCTTTTCAATTAGAAATGGAATTGTGCATAATTTAATAATTTAATATATTTGTGTTGGCGGGGATATTTTCATTAAATTGGTTGGTGTGACTACACCGAGAGTGAGGAGGGAATTTTGTAAACATTGAGGACATTGAACATTTTTGTAATTGTTCTGATATAAAAGAAATTAAAAGCGTGGTAATTATTTCATGCGTAATTGTACATTAAAAGCTTGAATAACAAATTATAACCATGACAAATTCTCTTAATTCAACGAAATAGATATCAACAATGAAGAGCTAAAAAGGAATAGTAAAATACAAGAATTTACCTTCTTCATCTCCTCTTATTCGAGATGTGTCGCCTCTTCCTTGTAGCAAATATTTTCTTCCATTTTCAAAGCACTGCACACAACTAAATAAATAATTATTGTTTGCGTTACTATGAAACATTAAGTAGTGAAATGGCTTCAAACCTCGACAATTCATGTACACAAAAAAATGGAAAAACAACAAGTGCAGGGACAAATGGATTAATATAAGAGAAATTATTATGAGTACTAACTTTTTCTAGGAACAGTTGCACGGGTTGTATGGTGTGACGGTTCACGGTGGGAAGTAGACTTTGACGGTTGGTTCTCTGTCATGTTTTCTATCATGTTTGCTAATCCCAAATACGTTACGCTTGCTGGGTCTTCGGGAAAGATTGGCGCAATGGAGAAAATGTGGAACCAATAGGTATATATTTCTCGCAAAACCTGGATAATTTTATAAAGGTAGCGGGAAATGGTCTAGAAGTGGGATTTTGGTCACAACACCTTGTTCCGGAGCAACGAGAGCCAGGAATAACGCAAATGCTATTACACTTTTATTTATTCTTCTAAAACACAAATATGGTCTCTGCACACTCTACGCAAGAAATAACGTTTTAGACGAGTAAGATATTGACTAGAGACGGAAAGGAAATTTCAATTAAAATACCATTTCTAATATTATTTTATTATATTTTTAATTTCTTAGTTTCTTTATTTATGGGGAGAAATTTGGATTAAAACATCATCTTTGATATTATTTTATTACGTTTTTAATTTATTCCGAGATATTAGATCCTCCACTTATAATATTATTTTATTAGTTTTTTAATTTCTTAGGTTTTTAATTTATTGGTAGAAATTTAGCTCCAATTTTAATTGTGGCTAGAGACTCTCCAACCTTTATGGTAGAGATGTTTCCATGTCTAAATAAATGTGTAATGTCTAATTAAATATTTTGACTCGATAAAAATAAACAAAATGAAATATAACTCTGAATAAAAGTCTAGAATAATAGAGATGTTGTAATGTTTTGTTAAAACATTTTAACCGAATGAAAGTTAAGTTAAAAATTTATAATTAATTATAATGAATAATTAATCTACCCTAGATCCATTTTAACTCTAGATGTACCAAATAGCGGGAGGGATCAAATATCTTGAGATGCAAATATCTTTTACTTTGAAAATAAATAGATGGATCTAGTTTGTAATAAAAGTAAGTTATAATTTATTTATTTTTAAAAAGAAGAAGAAGAAGAGAGTAAGAGAGAGGTGCCACAATGTTAAACCTTTTATTTTATTTTAAAACATTTCTATATAATCGTAAAAATTTAGTCTTTATTTAAGAATGCCATAAAATTATAAAAATTTAGTCATTGCATAGCATCGATGGGCTTTGGTAGTTATGCATAACTATTTATGCTTAACCAACATGTTTTAATTGAATCCAAGGGAAGCATCTTGAATTATAAAAAATGTTGAAATGCCCATTTATTGGTAATTAATGCTACATCATCACGACTAAACCATTGGAAACATTGTACCACCGCCTCTAAGTCAAGCACTCTTGAACAACTAACCACCCAATATAGAATTATGTTGTCTCCATCAATTCCAACCCATTGTAGTCCTGAATGATCATGTACCTAATGGAAACAAGATTCCACTTATATTTCACTCATCAAAGATATTTCCTTTCCATTTCTAACACATCGTCTAATACATTGTCAATTTACATCATCCTGCCATAATCTTGTCTTACAATGATTTTTCAATGATCAACCCTTGTTAAGGGGATCTCCTAGTCCACATGAAACTAGTACACCATCCTATTTGTCTCATGAAACAACCTAAGTCAATCACTATGTATACCAAACATATAAACTCATTGTCCACTCTTAGTCCTGTTTACTCGACATGCCATCCATTGTGACATTGCTTATAATTATGACACCTTAAGTAAGATCCTTGCATTCTCCCCCCACTTTAATTATTGCCATCTTCATCAACATGGATCCATTGGATAATCTAATAGAGAGGGAATTTAGGGTAAGAGATAAATTTTAATTTTTCGATTTAACCATGATGTTGATACCATTTGTCATGAGGGTAAACTTTTTAATCCACTTAAGCATATAATACCACTGAAGAAACCTATTTTTTTATGGCACTAACATGAAATTACTAGTTGTGGATGGCCATAAACCTCTTGTATCACTCGAACTGTGCCTCGAAAACGTGTCCTAACAAAACCCAAATTAGGAACCTTAAAGTATAAGAAATTTTGTAATGAGTGTTTATTATAGGAAATTTTGTGATATCACCACCCACACAAAAGCAACCTTTGACTGCCTTCGTCAATCTAACACACTTGAATAACTAACCACCTAGTGTAAGGCTATGATGTATCGAGCTAGACTGACTTTTTGTATTGATCCGGGTGGCTCCATACAGCCTCGGAAGACCAAACGGGTTGATGATAGGTAAAAATTCAAAGTGGTTAGATGGCTCTCAAACTTACTTTAGGTTGGAGTACTTGTCACCCTAATTCCAACAATGTGAACCGATATCCAATCCGAGCCTATATGGAGAAGTTCGAGCGAGTCAAAGTTTTGGCCAAAGTTGGGCAGGGGGCAGGTTTAAGTGTCCCACAAATTCACCGTCGACCGACAAGGAACCTAACTCCCGAAAAACAGGTGAAATTGTAGCCTCATTAATTTGCCCAATGACCCTTATTTTCATTAAGTTTAAAAACCACCATTATGTTTTAGAAAATCAAACCAATATATAAAAAAGAGGTGGCGGGCCACCATCCCCACCACCGCAGGAAACAACCCACTTACGAAAATCAAATAGAAAATATGGGGCGATGGGCAATGACCCTCGCTACATCGTCCACCCACAGAAACATTGGTGTGTGTGTGTGTCTATATATATATATATATATATATATATATATATATATATATATATATATATCTGTGTGTGTGTGTGGGTCGGGTCGGGGCTGCGTGGAATGGAACCTACCAACCTGAAGCCTTGATTACAACGGCCAACATATGTTAATGCAATTGGAAGTGAGGGTTCCGGTGGGGGTTGAACCCACTAACAAAACCATAGCAAACAACAATGATATTCAAATTAAATTACAACCAACACTTATACAACATCCCAATCCATTATACAGTTGATCCAAATGATACACAACAACCACCTTTTAACATATTTCAAACCATTACAACCGCGCCCATTAAAAAATATATATCTGGTTCAAACAAACTTCAAATGCAGGAGATCGGCGAGGTTGGAACACAGAAAATTTTAGGGGCTAATATTCGTAGGTGGGCTAATTTTCCATTTTTTTTTAAAAGGATTCGCCAATTTCCATTTTCTTGAAAATTGATTCGCCCAAATTTTATAGTATAAAATTATTTTACCCTAAAAATCGCCAAAATTTTATATATATTAATATAAAATAATTAGAAACCTCAATATTTTACAAAATATCATAAAAAAGTTTACACTTTACATATTAGGGACTAGTAAGATTCACCAAGGTTTCGAAACTTTAGGATAAACTTCCATCCTTAAAATTTTCCCTGGGTTGGAACCCCCGACGTGCCCGCCCCTAGCCCTCCGCCATTACCAATGTGCCAAACCACTTGATGTGGTAATCTCCTCCCAATTTTTAATATAAAACGCTCAGTTTCAATGCATCCGAGAAGAAGGAGGAGCACAGAGTTCGAGGTAGACCTGGCACAGATGTCCATAACCATTATTTTACTGCAGGTACAAGTGGGGACATAGTTCGAGGTAGTGGAACCTTGAGCCATTCATGGAGGCAATGAAACCATGAGTTGACATGCATTTTCAGAGGGGCCAGAATTGTTTGACATCCAAATTTGAGAAATTTTATATCGATTTTACACCTCTCGACGATGAGAATATGATGACGATATCAGTTTCTGCAACAAAGGTCTCAATTTTTCGACCATGTTTTGTAGATTGGTATGACGGCATAGGAATTCAGAGTGTGGACAGTAGATTTCATGCCATTCGACGCCACAAATTTGATGGTGTATTCAAATCTAGCAGCTGAGAAACCTATTCTTTAGCTAGCATCAAAGTTGAGGTATAAGAAGTGTTGTTTCTATGTACCTCATTAATTATTTTTGTGATATGTTTTATGTCGTGTCGATTTCTTCTTGATGTATGATGCAGAATCGACGTTTGTGTCATTTGAGATGTATTATCATGGATGGTCATTGATGTTCTGATATCCCTTTGTTTCCTTGATGTCGAAATACTCTTTGCCACCGTGTGTGTGGTTCTCATGTTGATAGGAGTTTTGTTATGAGTGAGAGTTCCTTGTAGCGGAACGTCTCGTGGAGAAACTTTGCCACTCATGTGGGTACATTTCCTTGCATGCCAAGTAGATAATGTCCATGTACATCATCAAATTTTCCAGCACCAAATGAAGCGGTCATCACCATTGAGACACCGAGGCTCAGAGACGTACTCAAGACTAGACGAACTCCGTTATTAAACGTCTTGTGTTTTGTGGTGTGATTGTTGACATTTTTCCCTCATAATTATATCTGCATATGTGTTATTTTATGCTCTTTTAAAATGAAATTCTCACAACATCACTGATGTAAAATTTCATGGGTAAATCCGTTAGCTGACAGACCCGGATCAAGTGGTATCAGAGTGATATTCTTGCTGATGTGAATTTCAAGTGTGAGTGATTGAATGTGCAGCGATGGAGGGTGTCAAATACATGGACAAGGTTGTGTTGTGGACATTTGAAATGATGGAAATGTTGTATGAAGATTATAAGAAACAATTAGGATATAACGTTGAGTTGAAAACAGTTCTACAAGAGGAGAAGGAGGAAAAAAAATGATTGTAGCTTCAATTGCAAGCCATGATAGAGGCGTTGGAAGAACTGAAGTGCAATGACCAAAGCCTTCAAGAAAACGACGTTGAATTAAGGAAGCTTCTCCAAGAAGAGAAATAAGAGAAGCAAAGATTGCAACTTCAACTACAAGCCGCAGAAGAGGCCTTGAAGGAGTTGAAGCGCAACAAAGGTTTGAAGCAGCCATCATCACCTGTTTCTGCACCGACATCTTAGGTAAACAATGTTGATGTTTCTTCATTTCTTCACATGCTATCATTTATGTGGGAAAAGTGGAGATACCCATTACAGGAAATGGCATGCGACTCCTCACCAATATGGGATATAAGGGAGGAGGACTTGGCGTTAATGGCCAAGGCATGATTAAACCATTGGAGTTTGTGCAGAGACCTTGATTAGCAGGTTTGGGGTACACTAAAAGACAATGCTCGAAGGTGTCAGAAACTACCAATGAATGGTTGAAACCATTGGGAAAACATATTGATGGGAACACTTCGCCATCATCCTATGACAGTGCACATGACAGTGAAAGAGTTGAGGAAAGCTCTCGTCACCATGATCTCACCAGAGATGACCGAGAAAGGTATAACAAGTCTCGATATTATAGTGTTCATTTTGATTACAAGCATGTCGCTAAAAATGAACATAGATCATGGCATTGGAAAACATGTAGGTTTTGTGAATTACATAACCATGTATTTTCTAAGTGTTGGAAAGGAATGGCAGCACAAAAGCGGATGAGGCATGAAAGGCCTTCCCCACCATAAGAAAAGATGAAGGTAAAGAAGGCCTTGAGGATGAAAACTCATTGCAGTTATTGTGACAGAAGTAGCCATCAAAGAGCCATGTGTTGGAGACTCCATTCAAAGCATCATATGAATGACAAAGTGTCAATGCAAAAACCAGTGAGTGAAGATGTTCAACAAGAAAATCCATGAAATTCATCATGGTTCACTCTGTTGTGTAAGAAATGGTTTTTATAGACATGTTGGCCACAATTCTAAATCATGTTTTGAAATTAAAATGTAAAAGTGATTATTGGTTTTCTATCACTTATGAAGCAACAATGATATTTTGGCCTTGTTAGCCAGGGTATTGATTCCATTTAATGTAAAATTGACCACTGAGTATGTGTTAAAAATGTGTGGCAAGTGTGGGGGTTGCTGGGGTCATAGATTGTTCACTTAGGTAAGCATGTAATTTGCAAAATATTGTACTACAGTTTTGCAGAGGATGCAGGTGTCGACTTATCACTTAAGACTCCAAAGGAAAAAGGTGAAGGAGAATGAAGGGTGACCTTTCTAGACACTTATGGTGCAGACAACATAAAAAACAACGATAGATTATATTCATGGTTTTGGTGGACCAAAAGCTCCTCAGTGGGGAGGATTGATCCAGGTGGCTCCAGACACCCTCGGAAGACAAAGGGGGCTGATGATAGGTCAAAATTCAATGTGGCTAGATGGCTCTCAAACCAATTTTAGGTTGGAGTACTCATCGCCCTAATCCCAATGGTGCAAATGGATCTCCAATTCGAGCCCATATGGAGAAGTTAGAGTGAGTCAAATTTTTGGTCAAAGTTGGGTAGGGGCCAGGTTTTAGTGTCCCACAAATTCACCGTCAACCGGCAGGAAACCTAGCTCCTGAAAAACAGGTGAAATTGTGGCCGCATTAATTTTCCCAATGACCCTTATTTTTGTTAAGTTTAAAAATGACCATTATGTTTTAGAAAATCAAAAAAATATATAAAAAAGTGACAGCGACCCACCATCTTCTCCACCCCACGGAAAGATCCACTTACAAAAATCAAATAAAAAATATGGGGCGGTGGGCCATGACCCCCGTTGTACCCTTCGCCCATGACAATGTTGGTATCTATATATATATATATATATATCTGTGTGTGTGTGTGTGTGTGTGTGTGTGTGTGTGTGCGTGCGTGTGTGTTTGGTTGAGTGGGTTGGGTCGAGGCCATGTGGAGCGGATCCCACCTACCCAAAGCCTTCATTACAATGGCTACCATATGTTAATGCCACTAGGGTAAGGGTTCTAGCGGGTGTCGAACTTGCTCGACTTAACAACTGGTCGGTCTGTCGACCGAACCATAACAACCAACAATGATATTCAAATTAAATTACAACCAACCCTTATAAAAAATCAGAAACCGTTATACGATGGATGCAAATGATATGCGTCAACCACCTTTTAACATATTTCAAACCATTACAACTGTGCCCATTAAAAAATATATATGTGGTTCAAACAAATTTCAAATGCACGAGGTCAGCAGGGTTGAAACCATGACTTGTCCACCTCTAGCCCTCTACCATTATGAACATGCAAAATTACTTGATGTGGTAATCTACACCCAATTTTTAATATTAAAACCTCATCTTCACTGTGTCTGGGAAGAAGGAGGAGCACGGAGTTCTAGGCAGACACGGCACATATTTCCATAAACATTATTTTCTTGCAAGTACAGGCAGGCACACAGTTCGAGGCAGTGGAACCCTGTGCCATTCAGGAAGGTAGTGGAACCATGAATTGAGCCACATTTTCAGATGGGCCAGAATTGCCTCATCTCCAAATTGAACAAATTTTATATGGATTTTACACCTTTCGGTGACAGGAATCTGATGACAATGTTAGTTTCTACAACAAAGGTCTCGATTTTTTGGCCATTTTCTAGATTGGTATGATGGTATTGGAATTCAAAATGTCAATAGTCAATTTCATACCATTCGATGCCATGAATTCAATGGTTTATTCAGATCCAGGATCTCAGCATCTTATTCATCAGCTAACATGAGAGTTTAGGTATATGAAGTGTTGTTTCCATGTACTTCATTTATTGTTGTTGTGAGATGTTTTATGTTGTGTCGATTCGTGCTTGATGTATGTTGCATAATCTTGATGTTTGTGTCATGTGAGATGTATTACTGATCCAAGTGTCTCCAGAGACACACAAGGGACAAAGAGGGCTAATGGAAGCTCAAAAATAAAAGTGTTTGAATTGTTCTGGAACCAAGTTAAGATTTTATATCTCATCATCCTGATCACAACGATGTAGATGACACTCAATTTCGAGTTCGTATGGACGAGTTAGCAGTAGTCAAAGTTATGGGTTGACTTGGTGACTAGGCTGCCTTAAGGGAGACACAATTTGGATGAAACCCGACCACCGTATTCCAGCCAGTTCCGACCAAAACTTGGGTGAAACTATGGCATGTTTAAAGGCACTCCTACGGCCAAAATTCGAATTTTGATAACTAACTATTGGTTTTAAAAGCAAAAAAAAATAAAAATTATTAGGGGCGGTGGGCTATGACCCTCACCACACCCTCCACTGATGAGAACAACACATATATATTTATGGTTGGGGGCAGGTGGTGAAACTCGCCACCACTAAGCTCTGCACCAAATTTTATATGATAACTGAAACTAGTGGGAGTCAAACCCACCACCGATAGGTCTACCACTCCTCCCACACGACGACTCCATACTCAACACCAAACTCCAACCCATGGGAGTTATGGGTGGGCCGCCCGATGCCGGTCCAGCCCCCCATCTCACCAACCCTCCAACGTACATTGAATTAGTTTTAAAAATTGCGTGGGGTTTTAAAAATAATAATGCAGGTTATGTAAAGAAATTCTAACTTAAAAATAGAGGGGGCAGGGTTTGACCACCCGACCGCCTGTAATATCTCAAAATGGGAATGCACAGCAAATCTGGCTGGAATAATGCACTCTTTTGAAATTTGTGCACTGAAATGAGTTTGTAGCTCCTGTATCACTTAGATCAGTGGATCTAGTATCTAGATCCAAAAGGAGAGAAAAAACAAATCAAAGTAGATGAGATAAACAAACCTCCCACCACCTAGTATAGCTGGAAAACACCCAAAGAGAAGGGTTGTAGCTATGTGCAACAAAACACTTTAGAAATAACGCAGTTTTGAGAGCATGAGCAGGAGACCAATAAGAAGGATAAAATTTTATATATACAACAATAAATCAGATCCATAATGATGCCCTTACAGTATACAACAGAATGTAGAAGAAAAAATAGAAGAAACTCCTCAGAAAAGAGGGCTGCAACACATGTATTGACTGCAAAATAGCTTGAAAACATTATTTATAAGAGCGACAACAAATTTATATTGCACTCCAGATCTAGAGTAGATCTGTGTACAAAATATCATATCCATTTCATATCAGTACACTAGAAAGGCTCCTTTACAAGATCCCCTTGGGGTTTTGATCAAATCATGCAATACAGAGAGTAGATATGAGATTAAAGTAGTAGATCTGCAATAATATTCATAAATTTCTAAAGATGTTTACAATATAAGCAGATCGGATCTGTACAGAACATGGATCAGTAAGCTAATCCATGGATCACCATAGTGAAGGGCAAAGCCCCAGCACCAGAGATCTCTCCTCAAAACTTGGGTCAAAACACCCTGCAACTTCCTTCTTGCAAATAACGCAGTTATGGAAGGGAAACTGCGTTGTAGGTTGAAGCACTGGGTTGGCCTAATGCCAAACCTGAAATAACAACTACTAAGGTTTAGAACTCTCTTACCCATGGGATAGAAGACTTTCCTAGTGAAAAGAGGCCCTGAAATGGCCTAGATATGAGCATATCTAGCCTCCACTTGCTGCATCTTGCAAGGACAACCAAACCCTCAATAGGATATACATTGTAGTTGGAATATGAGCTTGGCCAAATGCCCGACAGTGGATGAGATCAGCAAGACTCTCCTAAGAATTCCTCGATGGAAGAGGTGGGATTCCCGCACAGGAACACCCATGTGCTAAGCAGCACTATCCTTAGCTAAACAACAGAGAATGATATATGTATGAACATACAATATACTCATAAATATGCACAATCAAAAACCTTCTTCTATTGTCCTCCTCTTCCTCTTATAGGATGAAAGTATTTTCAAACCCTAAACCATCTCAATGATTTAGCTACATTCACATGAGAAGCCTCCAACTAAAACTGCAATGTACCTCTAGGAGATTCAATGTATCTAGACAGCGCTGTTGATTTTGTCCTGTTTGACTTGGTCAAGTGCTCTAGTCTCTTTCACATGTAAGTGTGCTTATGTAAATAGCCTAGATTTGTCCATGTTCACATGTGGCATTGATTTATTTTGCTGATTAGGAGTTTTATTGATCCTCCTTTACATTTTATTCATGAAACAAAAATATTGAGACAATATTGAATATTCCCATTAGCTTGGGCTAATTGGGAATATTACAGTCCTCCCCTCTAAAATGTTGCTTGTCCTCGAGCAACTGATAGGGTGAGTGCTGCAACGCTTCTCCTTCTTCATTGGTGACACCATCAAAGATCAAGATTTCATCATGAGCCAAATGTTCACCTATCCGAGCCTCCATGAACTGTTCCTCGAAAATCATCATGAGATGTACAAAATCCGTTCCACAAGGAGTCAAGAACTCAAGAAAAACAAACATGGTTGGTCGAATATTCTCTCTAAAGCATGTAGCATAAGGTACATAGAGAGTTTCCATCCCATGTGGTACATACAAACTGCCCATCCTCCCTCCATACAATCCCATAAAAAGTACAACTATATCACCCAAGTATGGAAGCATAATTACATATACACAAACATAAATTTGGGCGTGAGGAGGTGGGTCAAAGTCCCACATATGGTGCCAGCGCAGTGCATCTCCTTCCTACATTAGATGAAGGTATGGTAATTGGTTTCCCTACCACTTACTTGCTGTACAATTTATCTCACCATGGCTGAAACTGTGAGATATGTTTGGTGCCTTTGGGAAGCACCCATCATGAAAAGGAATCTCCCTTTTCATCGTAGGAGAGTGGCCAAGTTCATAAATTGCTGTGGCGCAATTTTTTCCATGAGATTTACATGATACAACACTCCTCTTGGGAGTCATGGCCTGCAACAACATGGTGAAATAATGTGTCAAATCAAAAAATGAAGCTTGCATTACATGATCAGATTTTTCACCATCAATGTTTCTTCTATACATGGAATTGTGCACAAATTTTTCTCCCTTTTCAAGAGAAGGAAGAAATAACTAAAATGAATATTTCATAGAGTCCTTTGTCTGCCCCAACTCCACATAGCTCTTGAATTCTAGAAAATGCTAATGTATCTCTCCTCCAAAGCCTTCCCATTCAAAACATCTCATGATAGTGTTGTAGATCTTCATAATATAGGCAGGGCTGAAACATAACTCCTTAAGGGCCCTTTGTAGCATCCTCTCCTTAATTTTGGAGGCTCTATGTAAGAATATCCTATCATGATGATAGATGACTCCCTCATGAAATAGATAGCCATCTTCATGCGCCTGGTCATCAAGAATCATACAAGTGTAGAGATCCTTGGAATAATCCACCAATAGCTGGGATTTCCAATATAGATTTACACTCCCCAATAAGGAAAATACTAATGATGCATCAATAGGAATGCCTGCCATGTTTCTGATCTCTCCTTTGACATTCCTTATGCCATAGGTACAAGTAGGAAGGACATACCTTCCATTTTCCTCCTCCAACAGCGCAAAATAAGAGATGAAGGATGGTGAGGATGATGAGAGGGGAAAATATCCCTCCTTCTGGTGCTTGCTCAAGCCTTACAACACTTTAGATGTGTCTCCTAATGCTCCCTTCCCTCCTGGATCTCATTTGGGAGCACCAAGTACTGAGATATCTCCCACTAAAACTTAATCAGGTGGCCTCCTTGGTGGTTTGCCACTAGATGAGAGTGTCCCTTGTAAGAATCTCATGAACATGAGAGAAGGGATAATGAGATCCTTAATTCCACTGTGCAAATCCATCTCTGTCTTTTATGTGGAAGTGTTATGTGAGGGGTAAGAATGTATGCCTTTGATCATTTGAGGTGCACCACTCTTCTTGTCCACCCATTCCATTTGCAAAGCCTCCCAATTAGTGGTGAATTTCCCCAATCTAATTAGCCATTGAACACCCAAAATAACATTGGTGTCTAGTATGTCAACTAAAAATAAGTGATCCACCAAAGTGTAGGATCCCATGGTGACTGAAAGTGATGGGACATAATGCATGCACTGCATTGTTCTATCTCCTGGGACTAGAACAGAAAATACCTCAAAGGTATCAGTGGGTATGACCATCCTTTGCACAAGATGAGCATCAATAAAGTTGTGGCTGGTCCCACTATCAATAAAAATAGATACCCTATGATTCATGATTGAAACATGAACTCTTAGGGTCAAGTATTTAGGTACTCCACTCAAAGAGGCAAGATTTCCTCCAATAGGAGAAAAATATCCACCCCCATCTCCTGATGGTGTTGGATCTCCCTCAACATGGTCAGCGTTGTGACCTCTCCTTGGTTCATCATCTTCTTCTTCCTCCTCAACATCTCAGAAGACTTCTATGTAGTGTGCTTTTCCAGCAACACATCTATGTACAGGTGCCCAAGATTCTTGGAAAGTGAAACATAGCCTCTTCTTCCTTACCTCCCTTCGGACTTCAATATCAAGAGGCTTCTTGAATGAGCTCTCCTTGGAAGGAGAGAATTTCTCTTCCTTCCCTTTAGAAAGGTAAGAGGGTTTGCTCTGAAAGGTTTCCTTTGCTTTTGGCAAGGCATATTGAAGGTCTCTAGGCCTCTCAATGGCATCATGCAATGTAATGGGCTTGGTAGATTTAACCAACCCATGCAAAGGTTCATCGAAGCCATCGATGAACATGTACACCCTCCTTGCTGTAGACAGATCAGGAACCATAACAAATAATGTCAAAAACTTGGAGATATAAGATTCTGCATTACCTGAATGCTTCAACTTTTCAAGACTCATGAAAGGTGCTTTTGGATCCTTTTTGTCAAACCTCTCCACCAGTCTTCTAGTAAATTCATAATAGGCATTCACATTGGCATGGCCCAATGTAGACAACCCATGGAACCACCAGTTGTGTGCTTCACCTTCAAAGTGTAGTGCTGCAATTTTGATAGGTTCCATCTCAAGGACTTTGTTCAACTGAAAAATAGATAACCAACTTTTCTACCCATGCTTTGGTAGAAGTAGTGGATGACCCATCAAAATTGGGTAAAAATAATTTTCCCATAGAGTGATGTCGATCATGATTCTGAGTGAATCCACCATCTCTATATTGATGTCTTGGTCTTCTTTTGTCCTTGAGGTGACAAAACTCTTGAAAACTCAGGTGGTCCTTAAATCTCTTATTATGGGACTCGTACTCTTCAAAATAGTATTCAAGATATGCTTGCTCATGAGGTCCTTCATTCTCCATAGCCAAGAAAGTAGGCATAATGGAGCGTTGTCGAGGTTGTGGTTGGTTCACTGGTTGATCATTCCAGTGGCGAGACATGCTAGAGCTTTACCCGGGATGAAATCTCCTAGGAGACTCCTTGAGCCTGTCTATTCTCATCTCTTTGATCTATCTAGCAAGATATTTCATGGCTACCAAAAGAGTTCCTGCAAACTCTTCTCCTTTTTTATCACTTCCAGTTTTAGGGGCTTTACCCTTGTCTTGATCATCATTGGTTTAATCATATTTCTCCTGGCTTCTGTTCTGATACCTCTTCTCTCTATCAATAAGAGGCTCATCTTCTTCTAAGGCCATATTGGCTTTGGATCTTCAATAAGAGCACCGGTTGTGCCAAGAAAGATGTTTCAATAACACTGTAATATCCCAAAATGGGAATGCACAGCAAAGCCTGCCGGAATAATGCACTCCTTAGAAATATGTGCACTGAAATGAATCTGTAGATCCTGGATCCATTAGATCAGTAGATCTAGTATCTATATACAAAAGGATAGAAAAAAAATCAAACTAGGTGAGGTAAACAGACCTCCCACCACCCAGTATAGCTAAAAAACACCCAGAGAGAAGGTCTGCAGCAATGTGCAACAAACTGCTTTAGAAATAACACAGTTTTGAGAGCATGAGCAGGAGACCAATAAGAAGGATCAAATTTTTTATATACAGCAATAAATTAGATCCATAATGATGCCCTTACAATATACAACAAAATGTAGAAGACAAAATAGAAGAAACTCCTCAGAAAAGATGGCTGCAACACATGTATTGACTGCAAAATAACCTGACAATGTTATTTATAAGAGATGCAGCAGTTGTATATTACACTCTAGATCTAGAGCATATCTGCGTACAAAATATCAGATCCATTTCAAATCAGTACACTAGAAATTCTCCTTTACAACATCCCCTTAGGGTTTTGATCAAATCATGCAATACAAAGAATAGATCTGAGATTAAAGTAGCATATCTGCAATAGTATTCAAAAATTTATGAAGCTGTTTACAATAGAAGAAGATCAGATCTGTACATAACATCGATCAGCAAGCTAATCCATGAATCACCATAGTGAAGGGAAAAGCCCCAGCACCAGAGATCTCTCCTCAAAAAGTGGGTCAAAACACCCTGCAACTTCCTTCTTGCAAACAATGTAGTTCTGGAAGGGAAAACACGTTGTAGGCTGAAGCACTGGGTCGGCTTGATGTGAAGACCTAAAATATTAGCTCCAAATGTTTAGAACTCTCTTTCCCATGGGATAGAATAATTTCCCAGTGAAAAGAGGCCCTGAAATGGCCTAGATTTGAGTAGATCTAGCTTCCACTTGCTGCAGCTTGAAATGATAACCGAACCCTCAACAGGATATGCATTGTATTTGGAAGATTACCTTGGCCAAATGCCTGACAGTGGATGAGATCAGAAAGACTCTCCCAATAATTCCTCAATGGAAGAGGTGTGATTCCCACACAGGAACACCCAAGTGCTAAGTATCACTATCCTCAGCTAAACAACAGAGAATGATATATGTTTGAATAGACA
Organism: Pinus albicaulis; assembly: GCA_034641835.2. Lineage (NCBI taxonomy): Eukaryota > Viridiplantae > Streptophyta > Pinopsida > Pinales > Pinaceae > Pinus > Pinus albicaulis. The sequence continues at coordinate 979,068,564 of CM076571.1, read as the reverse complement.
ATAAACTTAGAAATATGAACAATCAACAAGCTTCTTCTGTTCCCCTCCTCTTCCTCTTATAGGATGAAATTCTTGTCAAACCCTAAACCATCTCAATGATTTAGCTGCATTCACATGAGAAGCCTCCAACTAAAACTGTGTTGTACCTCTAGGAGATTCACTATATCTAGACAACGTTGTTGATTTGGTCCTGGTTAACTTGGTCAAGTGCTCCAATCTCTTTCACACCTAAGTGTGCTTATGTAAATAGCCGAGATTTGTCCATGTTCACATGTGGCCTTGATTTATTTTGCTGATTAGGAGTTTTAATGATCCTCATTTACATTTTATTCATGAAACAAAAAGATTGAGACAAAATTGTATATTCCCATTAGCTTGGGCTAACTGGGAATAATACACCCCCTCCCTTCCATTTTGGATCCACAACCAACTTATCTAATGACCTTTTTCTAAACTCTGCAAACCTTTATATTAATTAAAGTCATCATTTTAAAGTATGCCCAGGCCAAGGCAGGAGCATAGCACACACACAGTTCGAGGCGGGCACAAATTTCGATGCAGGTGAAACCATGAGAAGGCCCAGAAACAGGGAGTGGAACCATAAGCCTTGACATTTTCCAGGGGTGGTAATTTTTCTCCATGTCGGAATATAGTTAAGTTTATAGTCATTTTTCACAGTTTTTCATAGGGAACGCAATGGTGAGCTCAGATTCGCCTTTTGCATTTCAGATTTCTAGACCACCCATAGAGAAGCATCTTGGAGGAATCTAGGGGGAATCTAAAAGATTTCTTTTTTTCCCAAATCTACACTTTCTCAGAATTCAGAAAATGGACAGTCGATTTTGCACTATTCGACACCACAAATCTGATGGTGTGTTCATGTTTCCCATCTGAGCTTTATATTTTCTGGTCACTTTTTGAATTGAAATTGCAGGTGTCACCTTTCAGCAAGTGAGAAGTCGATTTCACACCTTTCGACACTACGACTGTGATGGTGATTTCAGATCTAGCAGCATAGCAGCCCATTATTTAGTCATATTCAGTGTGTGGTATATGACGTGTTTCTTTCATGTACTTCTTTGTCTGTGAGATGCATAGTGTCGTATAGATCCTTGTTGATGTATGAGTCGTGGGAAATTGTTTTTTTATTGATGTACTTTCTATAATGGATTTGTATTATGTCTAAGGTCCTTTTGATGCCATGTTGGCGGGATACTCGTAGTAATTATGTGTTAAATATTGTCATATCAATAGGAGTCCTTCTTGCGAATGAGAGTTCTAGTAGTGTAACATATCGTAGAGAAGTCTAGCCAGTCCTGCGTGAGGGAATTTTCCTTCTATGTCAGATAAAACACATCCATGTACATCTTCACTCCTTACAACACTTAATACAGTGGCCTACACCATATTGACATTGAGGATGGGAGATGTAGTCCCTCCTAGACAAACTCCATTATCAAACGATGTGTTGTTATGATTGCTGATATTGACATAATATTTTCCTCTTCTTTACAACATACAGTTGTTCATTTATGTTCATTAACGCTTTAATTAAAAGAAATTTAAAAAATTAGCCAAAGTAAAAGGTTTTGGTTAAGGGTATCATACTCGTATTCATTATGTGTGAAATATTGTCATACCGATAGGAGTCCTTCTTGTGAATGAGAGTTCCGGTAGTGGAACATCTTGTACAAAAGTCTAGCCACTCCTGCGTGTGGGCAGTTTCCTTATATGTCAGATAAAACACATCCATGTACATCTTCACTCCTTATATCACTTAATGCAGTGGCCTACACCATCTTGACACCGAGGCCCAGAGATGTAGTCCCTCCTGGATGAGCTTCGTTGTAAAACGATGTATTCCTATGATTGTTGATCTGGACATGTTAAGTTCCTCTTTTTTACAACATACAGTTGTTAATTTATGTTCATTAACGCTTTAATTAAAATCATTTCTAACAACCAGTCGAAGTAAAAGGTCTTGGTTAGGGGCAATAGGAATTTACCCTGTGTCAAGTAGTATCAGAGGAGGTCTTCCTACTGATTGGATTGTAGGTGTGAATTTTTGAACGTTCACTGAGTTGAGCCATGGAGAATGTCAAGGACATGTACGAAACCATGCTCAGGGTGTCTGAAAAAGGGAACATGTTGTATGAGGCTTATGAAAAATAGGCAACAGAGAATGACGAATTGAAGACACTCCTACAGGAAAATAAGGAGCATAAACATTGATTGCAACTTCAGTTGCAAGCCACGACAGAAGCGTAGGAAGAATTGAAGCAAAACAATGAAATTATTCAAGTAGATCATGATGCATTGAAGGCATTCCTACAGGAAGAGAAGGAGAAGAAGTAACAGTTGCAGGTTCAACTACAAGTCATGACAGAGGCCTCGGAGGAAGTGAAGCACAACGAAGGCTTACAAAATCCTTCTTCACTTGTTTCGCAATTGACAACTAAGGTAAACAGTGTTGATTTCTCTTCAGTTTCTTCATATGATATAATTTCGGTTTGAAGTGTGGAGATAGCCATTATGGGGACCGCCATTAGACTGCTCACAAAGATGGGGTACAAAGGAGGAGGAATTGGCATTCATGGCCAAGGCATAACCCAACCATTGGAGGTTGTGCAATGACCTTTCTATGTAGGTTTGCGGTACACTGAAGAAGGATGTTTGAAGGATATCAAAGGTAAACAAACTTTGCTGAACTCACCCGAGAAGAGGAATGATGGGGAATCTTCACCATCATCCCATGGCAGTGCATGTTGCAGTGAGAGAACTGAGGCAAGTTCTCATTACCATTATCGCACTAGAGACCACCAGAGAAGGTATAATAAGTCTCATCATTCCAGAGTTCATTTTGATTATAAGAATGTTGACAACCATGGTCGTAAATCTTGACATCAAAAAACATGTTATTTTTGTGGTTTACATAACCATGTGTTTTCTAAGTGTTGGAAAGGGATGGCAGCAGAAAGGAGGATGAGGCATGGAAAGCCTTCTCCACAACAGGGAAAGAAATCGGTTAAGAAGGTTTGGAGGCGAAAGACCTTTTTCACTCATTGTGACTGAAGTGGCCATCAAAGAGCCACATGTTGGAGACTCCATTCTGAGCAGCGCCTTAAAAAAAAATTGCTTGTGTATGAACCAGTCGAAATATCTGAATGACAAGCGAATTCCCACAGGGGAATGGGCCATTTAGTTTGCTAAGGAGGGGTTTTTATAGATATGTTAGCTTTTCATGGCTGTGTTTGTAAATCATATGTTGCATTTTTTAACTGTAAAAGTGATGATGTGTTTTTCCATCACTTGTTTAAGAAATAATGATATTTCGGCCTTGTTTTATGAGTCTTGTGATGTATTTCTTTAATGTAAAAGTGATGTGGTATTTTCCATCACTTCAAAATGAAACAATGATGTCTTGTATTGTAATGATAGCGAGGGTGTGATTTCCATTTTCATGTAAGCTTGACCACCGAGTACATGTTATAAACTCGTGGAAAGAATGGAAATGTCTTGGGTCATATATTGTTCAATTTGAGCATGTAATTTGCAGGGGATTGTACTACAAAATTGCAGAGGGTTTAGGTGTTGGTTCATCGCTTAAGCCTCAGAAGGAAAAAGCTGAAGGCGATGGAAGGGTGACCTTTTCAAGATGCTTGTGGTGTAAACATAGTACACATCAGTTGCATATTCTTGTTAATGCTTTTGGAGGACCAAAAGCTCCTTACTGGCGAGGATTGATCTAGGTGGCTCCAGATACACATGAGAAAGAGGGGTAATGGAAGCTCAAAAATCAAAGTGTTTGAATTTTTATCGAAAAAAGTTCACATTGTATATCCTTTCGTCCTGATGGCAACGACGTGGACGACACCCAATTCGGAGTCTATATGGAGGAGTTAGGAGCAGTCAAAGTTCTAGGTTGACTTGGTGATTAGGAAGCCTTAAGGGAGGCACAATATGGAAGAAACCCGGCCACCGGATTCTAGCCAGTTCCGACCAATTACCGAGTGGAATTTTGGCCTATTTAAAGGCACTCCTATGAAAAAAATTTTGAATTTTGATAACTGACTATTGGTTTTAAAAGCAATATGTTGGAAATGTTGTCATTGATGGCAAAGGAGCGAATTTTGAAGCGAGAAACGAGGAAAAGGAAACGGCGGAATACAATGGAGGCAGCAAGAAGAAAAATATAACGAGCGGAAATAATATCATCGCACGGCTAGGCGAGCGAGAGGCAAAGCGACGAGACGGCGAGCGAGAGCGAGAGCCGTTGTAAAAATTCCAAGTCACCCAAGTCGGCGGGAGATACGGTCATATGTATAATTAGAGAATCATTACCCGATGGGCGTTACATATAATATGAAACAAATTCCCGAAATCGCCTACCCCGATGGAGGATACATATACACACACACACATATATATATATATATATATATATATATATATATATATATATATATATATATATATATATATATATATATATATCCATCACCTTACATATATGTGCAGCGCATCATATAAACAAAGGTCTAAGCTTAAATTTATACAAGCGGAGCGCTTTACATCTATATAACCAAAGATTCTATCAAAACGAAATGGCTTATAAGGTGGGACCCCTCCCCAATCGCAATCAGAGATTGCAAGGGGAGCGAAACATCACAAATAGAAAGTTTCCATTGTGATTGAGTTCCGGATCCAATGAGTTATAAATCATGATTGATAAATGTTTTTAAGTTCCATGAATAGTGGTCAATCGCATCGGCATTAGTCAATCGCATCGGAAAGAAACAAACCATCGCAACACATATTAAAAGAATTGCGATTGCGATTGAAATTCTGGACCCGATGGATGTATGAATTATAATTCAAATGTTTTTGAAGTCCTTTCCCAATCGCATCGGAAAAATACAATGAACAGTGGCCAATCGCATCGGAGAATATAAGAGTTGCGATTGTGATTGGAAGCTCGGACCCGATGGGCATATAAACGATGGATGATATATATTTGAAGTCCGGCATGATCACATCGGAACAATCTAATCGCATCAGAGAAAATAAAGGGATCAGAACGTCCATAGAGGAACTTACGATTGCGATTAAGTTCTGGACCCAATGGGTCTATAAGTTATGTTTTTATAAGTTTGAATTCCGGCCTAATCACATCGGAAAGAAACAGACCATCGAGACATATATTAAAAGACTTTTGATTGCGATTGAAGCCTAGACCCGATGGGCTTATGAAATATGTTTAATAAGTGTTTGAGTTCCAATTGCATCGACAAAGAACAGTGAACAATGACCAATCACAATCGGAGCAGGAGTGGTCAATCGCATCGGAGTATTCGAGTCGCGATTGTGATCAATCGTAATCGGAACAATCACAAAGGACCCAATCGCAATCGGAAGATTTCAATTGCGATTCATCGCATCGGCATTTCAAAATAAACAGTGGTCAATCGCAATCGGAGGAGCAATATATTTCATCAGGAAGTGTGTCAAATGGGCCCAGAAGGAGTTCTTATATGCTTAAAAAGGTCTTCATTATATTACGCTGAGAATTGATTTAAAAAGGAAGTTTGTATGTATATGCCTCAGCTTAACAGGAGGGCGATTGTTAATATACAATGATTGTGATCTATGTTCGTTCTGCTTGCGGAACTTCCACATCAACAAGACACTTATTGTATGAAAGACGTTGGGATATCCCCAGATTTAAAAGGAAGCAGTTACACCTCAGCAGAGGACAGAAAAACAAACAGACCTAAAAAGAGATAAAGCACAGTCAAAGAAAAGACAAATGCGCAGCAATCCAAAAGGTTGTATGAGTGAGCTGGAGCTCTCATTGTAATTAAATGTAAATATTTTTAATTGATTTATATTGCTGTGATGCATTGGCAAGTCTCTAGAGGAAAAAAAAATATCCCACTGTAATATTAAAATAAGCACCTACAGTTACATTTTTTTGAGTGAGCTGGAAAAGAAATGAAAAGGAATAAAGAGAAGAGATATGGCTGTCCATTCCAAATTCCTTGAGGAATGCAAACAGTCACAAGAAAATTCTTATAAATAATATCATCTAGATATGCAAGAGATGAGTGAGAGAGAAAATCTAGAGAAGGCAGAGTATAGAAAATGATATAGAATTAAGGCGAGAGAAGGCTAAAAGAAAGAGCGAAGAAGCAGTGCTACAGAACGGAAGTGAAGGATACGAGGTAAATCGACAAACATTCGATTTGGAAAATTGAGAGTTTGGAAGCTTCCTATCAGAGAATCTGACTTGATGGTGTCGATTGGTAGTGAGGTTGGATCCTCCTGTAGGTTGGTCCCTGCAGAAAATCGAAGGGAGTTGGTGCTTCCTTGCAAGTTGTAGCTTGCAGAATTGAGGATAGAGCCTCCTGTAGGTTGGTGCCTACAGAAAAAAATGGTGAGAGGGAGTTGGAGCTTGCCTTTGCATCACAACAATAATAAGATGTGGCTTTCTACCTTTATGGGTTTCCACTTACATCTGATGTCCCTGTGTGTGTTTCTTATGTGTTGATGTGATTCTTTCAATCTTCTTAATTGTTTTCTGCTCTCAACATAAGTGTGGTGTCACATTAATTTACTATTGGCTGCAACATTTTAATACTATTCACAAATTAAGCTATAAATAAATTTGGTGAAAATATTCAAGATCTTATGTATGTATTAAACTGACTCACCCCCCCCTCTCAGTTTAATTAAAGATCCAAAAATTGGTATCAGAGCAGGTTCCTTTGTGCAAGTCTAACAACTGAAAGGAGATCCTAGGTTCCCAATATGGCTAGTAAAGAAGGATTCTCAACCAATAAAGCCCCTTTCTTCAATGGTGAAAATTATGCTTTCTGGAAAATCAGAATGAGGACATACATAATGTCTCTAGGAATAGAAGTTTGGGCTGCTGTAGAATTAGGATATTCCCCGAAGGAAACTGACACAGAAAAAGACTCAAAACAAGATTTTGTGACTAATGCAAAAGCCATGAATGCCATACTGAATGAATTATGTGAAACAGAGTTTATTAAAGTAATGCACAAAGACACTGCCAAAAAAATATGGGATACTCTTGAGAACATACATGAGGGAGACCAGAAAGTAAAAAATACCAAAATTCAAGTATATAGAGCCCAGTTTGAAAACTTAAAAATGAATCATGATGAAGACATTGCCAGTTTCTTCCTAAAAGCTCCAAAAGTTATTAACAATATGAAAGCTCTTGGAGAAAAAATGCCAGAAAGTATAATTGTGCAAAAGATTCTAAGATCTCTTCCATCCAGGTTTAATCCAAAGGTATCTGCAATAGAAGAAACAGCTGACTGGGAGACCTTGACCATGAACCAGCTACTTGGAAATCTAACATCCTATGAAATGAGGCTCCCACAGAAAAAGACAAGTATGAGGGAAGCAACCTTTAAAATAGAAAAGAAGAAAGGAGAAGAGGGAGACGTATGCTCTTGCTCGGATGAAGAAGAGGCAAAGTTTGTCAAGAAATTGGATAGAGGCTCAGGTAAATATAAAGGTAAAATCCCCTTCAAATGCTTTAACTATGGAAGAGTGGGACACTATGCTGCTAAGTGTCCTCACAAGAAAGAAAAGAATCAGGCTCAAGAATCAGAGAAAAACACATCAAAGAACTGGCAGAAAGGAAAGAAATTCAACAGAAAATCCTTCTATGCTCAATAAGATAGTAGTACATCGGAAGACTCCGATGAATCCTCTGAAGAAGAGGGAACCTCTAAATTTTTACTGATGGCCATAGAAGATCTTGAAGGACTCTTACTAGAAGATGAAGAGGAAGAAGGGGAAGTTGACCTTGAGGGGGAGCTAAGAAGTGCTCTGGAGGAGATTGACAAACTCAAACTAAAATTTAGAAAACAAAAGGAGATTCTCCTCAAATGTGTGAAAGAAGAACAAAATTTAGAATTCCTCATGCAGCTGAAAGTAAAGCTTGAAGAAGCTAAAAAAATGGAAGATATGTTACTTCAGCAAATCAAGGATAAAACTCGAGAACAAGAGAAGCTGGAAGAAGAAGTAGTATGTCTCAGGAAGAAATTAGAAAATTCTCAAAGGAAAGTGGTCATAAATTCCTCTCAAACAACAAGCTCTAGTAAGTTGAATGAAATTTTGGGTGCTCAAAGATCTCCCATGATAAAAACCAGAATAGGATATGAAGGAGAATCAAGTAAAGGCAAAGAAAAGGTTGACAGAGAGATTATTTTTGTAAAAGCGAAGAAGAATTATGAAGCAACTCAAGTAATTCCTACGAAAGAAGAAACCTGTAAGGAGAAAGACAGAGATCAGAAGAAACCTCTAGTAACAAAGAATGCAATAAATATTAAGACAACACGAAAAGAATCATATGCCTCTGAATATGTCAAATTCAGAAGTCACCAAAGGATATTCTTCCCTCCTAGGAAGAATGCCACCTGTTATGTCTGCCACAAGCTGGGACACATTGCTGCATATTTCCATACAAGGAGGAGTAATTCAAGCCAGCAAAAGATGCAGACATTGAAAATATTGCCTTAAGAAAACAAATGGAAAAGACAGCCTTACATCAAGTATGCAAATAGTTTCTATGTTTACTGTTTCTATTGTAAGGAATTTGGTCATAAAATTATTGAATGTAGAAAGTTTGGACAAATATTGATGTTCAACACCTCAAGAAGGTTCATGAATCAAAGAAATTCTGTTCAGACTCACAATACTGCAAAAACTATGATCAAATTCTTTATATGCAATCAAGCTGGACATATTCCTTCCAAATGTACTCTAAGAAAATGTAGTCCATCATCCCACAAAAGATACCAAACAAAAGGGTGCTTCCAGTGGATAAAGAAGGATAATAAATGTGACCTGGCCCTAACTGCTCAAGACTTGAAAAGCCAATGGTACTTGGATAGTGGCTGCCCAAAACATATGACTGGAGACAAAAGCAAGTTTATAAATCTTGATGAAAAGAAATCTGGCAATGTTACTTTTGGAAATGATAAATCAGGTAAGATCAAGGGAAAAGGTTCAGTCAGCATAGGCAATGGTAGAGGAAAGGCCCAAGATTTACTATTTGTAGATGGGCTGAAAGAAAATTTACTGAGTGTCAGTCAAATGTGTGACAAAGGTTGTGAATTTCGTTTTAGAGCTCAATATTGTGAAGTCAGATCAAGCACAATAGGAAAGACTCTGCTCAAAGGTGTTTGAACAGAGAGTAATGTGTACATAGTGAAAGAGGAGGAAGAAGCCTGCCATCTTAACAAACTTGAGGAGTCATGGTTATGGCATAAGAGATTGGGACATCTCAGCTTCGACCATATCATCAGACTGAGTAAGAAGAAAGTTGTCAGAGATATGCCTGAAATAAAAAGGCCTTCAAATACCATATGCAAATCTTGTCAATTGGGGAAACAGACTCGCACATCCTTTAAATATAAAGATGAGTTATCAACAAGAAGACCACTCCAGCTTGTGCACATGGATCTGTGTGGACCTGCAAGAACCAAAACACCAAGTGGAGAATCCTACTTCATGTTGATAATAGATGATTTCTCCAGAATGACATGGGTTGCTTTTCTCAAGAATAAATCGGAAGCTCTGGAAAAATTCAAAATATTTAAAGCATTAGCAGAAAATCAGACAGGATGCAAGCTGAAATGCATCAGATCAGACAGAGGAGGTGAATTCATTGATTATGACTTTGCAGACCTATGCAATGAACATGGCATAAAACAACAATTTACTATTGTAGGGACACGTCAGCAGAATGGAGTAGCAGAGAGACAAAACGGATTTGTTCAACAAATTGCCAGAGCCATGATGCAAGAGAATAATATTGCTCAAACCTTCTGGGCAGAAGCTATACACACAGCAGTACATATCCTTAATAAAGCTCACTTAAGGCCAAGCAGTGACAAGACTCCCTATGAACTGTGGCATGGAAAACCAGCTTCAATCAAACATTTCAGAATCTTTGGAAGCAAATGTTACATAAAGAATAATGATGAAAATCTTGGAAAATTTGATGCAAGAGCAGATGAAGGGATCTTTCTAGGATATTCTTCCAAAAGTAAAGGGTACAGATGCTACAACAAGACTCTTCGGAAAATAGTAGAAAGTATTGATGTGAAATTTGATGAAGAACTTCCAAACAATACATGAAATACAGACTGCTGCGGTCCATCAGACAACCATGAAGAAGAAATCCAAAATGATGAGGAAACAAGCAAGACAACAGAAGATACAGAGCTGAGTTCTAAAGCTCCCTCAAGATATACTTAGAAGAACCATCCTGAAGATCAGATCATTGGAGACAAGAGAGTAGGGGTCCAAACAAGAAGGCAACTAACAGAACAAACTGAAGAGGTATACATAGCCATGTTGTCACAAATAGAACCAAAGAAATTCGAAGAAGCCAGCAAGGACAAGTCTTGGGTAAAGGCAATGAATGAAGAATTGGACCAAATTGAAAAGAACAATACCTGGGAACTAGTTCCTAGACCAATTGAGAAAAATATCATTGGTTCAAAATGGGTATTCAAAAACAAAATGAATGAGAAAGGACAAGTAATCAGGAATAAAGCCAGGCTGGTCTGCAAAGGATACTCACAAATTGAAGGACTTGATTATGAAGAAACATTTGCCCCTGTAGCCAGAATGGAAGCTATCGGAATGTTCCTGGCATTTGCATGCTACCAAGACTTCAAGGTATATCAAATGGATGTAAAGTCTGCTTTTCTTAATGGAGATCTAGAAGAAGAAGTGTACATGGAACAACCAGAAGGCTTCTCATTGACATACAAAGAAGACTATGTGTGCAGACTGAAGAAGGCCCTATATGGACTGAAACAGGCTCCTCGTGCTTGGTACTCAAGACTGGACAAATATTTGCAAAAACAGGGTTTTAAAAGAGGTGGAGTAGACAGCAATCTATACATAAAAGTGCATGAAAATGAACTCCTAATTGTTGTAGTATATGTTGATGACATTATGTTTGGAAGCAACAGAGATGAGCTAGCAAAAGGATTTGCAGAAGAGATGAAATCAGAGTTTGAAATGTCCATGATTGGAGAGCTCAGTTTCTATTTAGGACTTCAAATTCAGCAAAGGAGCACAGGTACATTCATCTCACAAGAAAAATACCTAAAAGAAATGCTGAAAAAAATTCAAAATGGAAGATTGCAAACCTGTGTCAACTCCCATGACCACAGGTTGCAAGCTGTGTGCTGATGATGGGTCTGCTGATATAGATCAAAAACTCTACAGATCCATGATTGGAAGTCTATTGTACCTGACTGCATCAAGACCGGACATCATGCTAGCAGTAGGACTAGTGGCTAGATATCAAGCAGCACCTAAACAAAATCACCTTCTTGCAGTCAAAAGAATATTCAGATATCTACAAGGAACAACACTGTATGGACTTTGGTATCCTAAAAGAAAAAACTTCACTTTATCAGCATACACAGATGTAGATTGGGCCAGCTGTGTGGATGACAGGAAGAGTACAAGTGGAGGTGCTTTCTATCTAGGAGAAAGTCTGGTGGCATGGTTAAGCAAGAAACAAACATCCATCTCTTTGTCTACAGCTGAAGCAGAATATATAGCAGCAGCAGCATGTTGTACACAAGTCATGTGGATGAAGCAAACTCTTCAAGACATGAAGGTAAGCATTAATGAACCTATCTCAATTAAATGTGATAATACAAGTGCTATAAGTATATCTAAAAATCCTGTGCTTCATTCAAAAACTAAACATATACCAATCAAGTATCATTTTCTCCGAGAACAAGTGGCTCAGAAGATCGTTAAACTGGACTATGTACCAACAAAAGAACAGAGAGCAGATATATTTACTAAACCACTTGCCAGAGAACCATTTGAATACTTGAGAGACAAACTAGGGGTAGTATCTGTAGATACTATTCTCTAATATGAAGAGAAAGCACAGTCTCAGGGGGAGAACAGAAACGAAAATATCATTCCTAAAGGAAATCAGCAAGCAAGGGAAGCATAAAACAGGTCCACAAGATCAGCATTATCAGTATTATCAGCATAATCTCAGTATTATCAGCATTCAACATGAAAAAACAACAAGGACCTTTCAATCGTTAAATGCGTCATCCCTGTCTGCAATCTAGCACAGATTATAGGCACTACAGATGAAACACAGATATAAAACATATATCGGCTCACTAAATAAGACAAAGACAAAATGAATATTCAAGTTCGATAATCCTCAAAGTGCTCTCTCAACCAGTCTTATACATCACTCTGGAGCAACATGGTACAAAGTCAACAGAAGAGGGCCTAAACTTAACTCAGAGAAAGGAAATGAAAAAAGAAACCCTTTTCCATTGATGTCAAAGGGGGAGGAAGAACAATCAACAGGAGGAAGAGCAGGCAAACAGGAAAAGCAAGCAACAAGAGAAAGAGAAGGCAAATAGAGAAAGTGGATTGCCATCAATGCCAAAGGGGGAGACTGTTGGAAATGTTATCATTGATGGCAAAGGAGGCAGTTTTGAAGCAGAAACAAGCAAAGGAAGCATCGAATACAATGGAGGCAGAAAAGAAGAAAATATAACAGAGGCAGAGCCGTCATCACTGCAGGCTAGGCAGAGGCAGAGGCAAAGCGACAGGAGCAGCAGAGGCAGAGGCAGAGCCGTTATAAAATTCCGAGAATCGCCCAAGCCGACAGATACAGTCATATGTATAATTTCGAGAATCATTACCCGATGGGCGTTACATATAATACATAAACCTAATTCCGGGAATCGCCTACCCCGATGGAGGATATATATATATATATATATATATATATCCATCACCTTACATATATGTGCAGCGCATCATATAAACAAAGGTCTAAGCTTAAATATATACAAGCGGAGCGCTTTATATCTATATAACCAAAGGTTCTATCAAAACGAAATGGCTTATAAGGTGGGACACCTCCCCAATCGCAATCGGAGATCGCAAGGGGAGCAGAACATCACAAACAGAAAGTTGTGATTGCGATTGAGTTCCTGATCCGATGAGCTATAAATCACGATTGATATATGTTTTTAAGTTCCGTGAATAGTGGTCAATCACATTGGCATTAGTCAATCGCATCGGAAAGAAACAAAACATCGCAACACATATTAAAAGAATTGCGATTGCGATTGAAATTCCGGACCCAATGGATGTATGAATTATAATTCAAATGTGTTTGAAGTCCTTTCCCAATCACATCGGAAAAATACAATGAATAGTGGCCAATCGCATCGGAGAATATAAGAGTTGCGATTGCGATTGGAAGCCCAGACCCGATGGGCGTATAAACAATGGATGATATATATTTGAAGTCCGGCATGATCACATCGGAACAATCTAATCGCATCAGAGAAAATAAAGGGATCGGAACATCCATATAGGAACTTGCGATTGCGATTAAGTTCTAGACCTGATGGGTCTATAAGTTATGTTTTTATAAGTTTGAATTTTGGCCTAATCGCATCGGAAAGAAACAGACGATCGGAACATATATTAAAAGACTTGTGATTGCGATCGAAGCTCGGACCCGATGGGCTTATGAACTATGTTTAATAAGTGTTTGAGTTCCAATCTCATCGGCAAAGAACAGTGAACAATGACCAATCGCAATCGGAGTAGGAGTGGTCAATCGCATCGGAGTATTCGAGTCGCGATTGCGATCAATCGCAATCGGAACAATCACAAAGGACCCAATCGCAATTGGAAGATTTCAATTGCGATTCATCGCATCGGCATTTCAAAATAAACAGTGGTCAATCGCAATTGGAGGAGCAATATATTTCATCAAGAAGCGTGTCAAGTGGGCCCAAAAGGAGTTCTTATATGTTTAAAAAGGTCTTCATTATATTACGCTGAGAATTGATTTAAAAAGGAAGTTTGTATGTATATGCCTCAGCTTAATGGGAGGGCGATTGTTAATATACAACGATTGTGATCTATGTTCGTTCCGCTTGTGGAACTTCCACATCAACAAGACACTTATTGTATGAAAGACGTTGGGATATGCCCAGATTTAAAAGGCAGCAGTTACACCTCAGCAGAGGAAAGAAAAGAAAACAGAGCTGAAAAGAGATAAAGCACAGTCAAAGAAAAGACAAATGTGCAGCGATCCAAAAGGTTGTATGAGTGAGCTGGAGCTCTCATTGTAATTAAATGTAAATATTTTTAATTGATTTATATTGTTGTGATGCATTGGCAAGTCTCTAGAGGAAAAACAAAGATCCCACTATAATATTAAAATAAGCACCTACAGTTACATTTTTTTTAGTGAGCTGGAAAAGAAATGAAAAGGAAGAAAGTGAAGAGATATGGCTATCCATTCCAAATTCCTTAAGGAATGCTAACAGTCACAAGAAAATTCTTATAAATAATATCATCTAGATATGCAAGGAGGAGTGAGAGAAAGAGTAAATCCAGAGAAGGCAGAGTATAGAAGCGTAAGATAGAAAAGACTAAAAGAAGAGCAGAAAGAGAAACTACAGAACAGAGCTGATATCTGAGGTAAATCAGCAAACATTCAGGTTTGAAAATTGAGGAATTTGGAGCTTCCCTATCAAGTTGCAACTTGATAGCTGTCAGTTGTAGCTGACTGAGGTTGGAGCCTCCTGTAGGTTGGTGCCTGCAGAAAATCGAAGGGAGTTGGTGCTTCCTTGCAAGTTGTAGCTTGTACAATTGAGGATAGAGCCTCCTGTAGGTTGGTGCCTGCAGAAAACAGTGGTGAGTGGGAGTTGGAGCTTGCCTTTGCATCACAACAATTATAAGATGTGGTTTTCTCCCTTTATGGGTTTCCACTTACATCTGTTGTCTCTGTGTGTGTTTCTTATGTATTGATGTGATTCTTTCAATCTGCTTAATTGGTTGCTGCTCTCAACATAAGTGTGGTGTCACTAATTGTAATAGTACGCAATATTTTAATAATATTCTGAAATTAAGTATAAATAAATTTGGTGAAAATATTGGTTTTAAAAGCAATACACACACACACACACACACACACACACACACATAGATATATATATATATATATATATATATATATATATATATATATATATATATATATATATATTAGGGGCGGCAGGCCATAATGCCCGCCGCACCCTCTGCCTATGAGAACAGCACACATATATTTATGGTTGGGGGCGGGTGGTCAACCCCTCCACCCCCGAGCTCTGCACCCCATGTTATATGATAACCGAAACTGGTTGGAGTCGAACCCACCACCATCGGGTCCACTATTCCGCCCATATAGCAACTCCATACTTAGCACCAAACTCCAACCCGCATACATATATTACGACAACCTTATATGGCAGCCACACCATAAGTCACAACATACCCATTGTATCATCAATGCATGTGGCAGGGGTTGTAACCCACCACCAACTCACCTACCATTGCAACCTTTAATGCAACGATGTCAGCGGGAGTTATGGGTGGGTCGCGCGATGCGGGTCCAACCCCCTAACTCACCAACCCTACAATGTGCATTGCATTAATTTTAAAAATGGCGTAGGATTTTAAAAAGAATAATTGTGGGTTATGTAAAACAATTTTCCTTTTGAGATGCATATTTCCAGTCCACCCATGGAGCAAAATCTTGGAGGAATCTAGGGGGAATCTAAAATATTCCTTTTTGCCCCAGATCTTCACTTTCTTAGTATTCAGAAAATGGACAATCAATTT
Source organism: Pinus albicaulis (assembly GCA_034641835.2). NCBI lineage: Eukaryota > Viridiplantae > Streptophyta > Pinopsida > Pinales > Pinaceae > Pinus > Pinus albicaulis. Next base: position 979,052,826 of record CM076571.1, on the reverse strand, counting down.
TTCATTATTCGACACCATGAATCTGATGGTGTGTTTAGATTTCCCATCTGAGCTTTATATTTTTCAGTCACCTTTTGAAGTGGAGTTGCAAGTGTCAGCTTTCAGTGAGTGAGCAGTAAATTTCACACCTTTTGACGACACAACTGTGATGGTGATTTCAGATCTAGCAGCGCAACAACCCATTCTTCAGTCATCCTCAGCATGAGGTATATGATGTGTTGCTTTGATGTGCTTATTTGTTCATGAGATGCATAGTGATGTACAGATCCCTATTGACGTATGAGTCATGGGATATTTTTTTGTTATTGATGTACTTTCTATCATGTATTTGTATTATTTTTGAGATCCTTTTGATGTCGTGTTAGCGGGATACTCGTAGTCATTATGTGTGAGATATTGTCATACCGATAGGAGTCCTTCTTGTGAATGAGAGTTCTGGTAGTGGAACATCTCGTAGAGAGGTCTATCCACTCCTGCGTGAGGGAATTTTCCTTGTATGTCAGATAAAACACATCCATGTACATCTTCACTCTTTACAACAGTTAATGCAATGGCCTACACCATGTTGACACTGAGGCCCGGAGATGTAGTCCCTCCTGGACGAAATCCGTTATCAAACGACGTTTTCTTATGATTTTTGATCTTGACATGTTATGTTCCTCTTATTTACAACATGTAGTTCTTCATTTATGTTCATTAACGCTTTAGTTAAAAGAAATTATAACAATCAGCCGATGTAAAGGGTCTTGGTTAACGATATCAAGAATTTACCCTGGATCAATTATCATGGATGGTATTTTATGTTCTGAGATCCTTTGTTGCCTTGATGGTGGGATAATCTTTTCCACTATGTGTGAGGTTGTCATGTTGATAGGAGGTTTGTTGTGAATGAGATTTCCTTGTAGCATAATGTCTCGTGGAGAGACTTTGCCACTCATGTGGGAAAATTTCCTTATATGACATGTAAACAATTTCCATGTACATCATCACATTTTTTAGCACCAAATGAAGCGGCCAACACCATCGAGACACTGAGGCTAGGAGAAGTAGTCGACACTGGATTAACTTTGTTATTAAATGCCTTGCGTTTTTCTATGTGATTGTTGAAATGTTTCCCTCTTAATTATATTTGCATATGTGTTATTTCATGCTCTTTCAAAATGAAATTATAACAACATCATAGGAGTAAAAGGTCATGGGTAAGTCCAGTAGCTGGCAGAGCCCGATCATGTATATTTCCTTTCCATGGCTAACAGTGTATCAAACACATTTACAAATTGTGTTATACTTTGCTGAATTTTTGTTGCAACACTTCATTGATCATCCACAATTGTTAGGCTAGACATCCTTCATCCTCCTAGTCCACATCAAACTAGTACACCATCATACATTTCTCAGTGATCCTTGTGAGTCATTCATGAGGGTTGTGAAACATATATACTAGTTATGCACCCTTTATCATATTTTCTTAGCATGTTATATAAGATAAAATTTCTAGTGGTGCCTTGAAGAAGGTCCTTACATTCTTCTAAACTTGAATTGCTAACATCCTCATCGATACAGCCCCATCCTCTTCTCCAATGTAATGGGTGTGGATAATGAGGAACAATTCTGTAATTTTGCATTGAAATGGGGATTTAATATCATTTTTCATGGAGCTAGAATTTTTATTGCACTTGAGTGTCCAATACCACTCAAGAAACATTCTCTCCTAGAATACTCAACGTGACATTACTAGTTAACCATGACCATCAACCACTTGTATCATATGTGTTGCACTTAACTGCCATGTCTTAACCAAAACTAGGTTAGTTACCTCAAACTGTGTTAAAATTTGCAGTTCTCATCTCACTCTAGGTACCTCAAACATGATTCAATAATCCTCAAACAACCACACATATAATATTTAAGGGATATTTAGATTTCAGCTTGGATATGCGAGCCATGACATGTTATTCTACATAAAGAGACACAATTATTTTAGTATGTATGGTTTTCTAATAATAATTTGTGCACATTTTAAGAATGTGAATGCACTATTATAATTTTTCCATATTTTTGAAATGCATGTATCTGTAGATCTATTTATAGAATAATATGGCTTTATATTAATCTTGATTTATATTAATTTTCCAAGCTTAAATCAACATTCTTTGAATTCAAATTAATAAAATTAGTGTCTCTCTGAATTTAGTGCAATAATAAACCATGGTATGTAACAACACCACACAAACCCCATAAAAAATAATGTATCGTCTCTCTAAGATGTGAGGAACAAATAATTATAAGTAATATTTAAAACCCTTCTATAGTAGTTTCAAACTATCTTCTTGTTCCTCCTTCCAAAGGGTGTATAAAACTATTATATATTGTAAAATTATACTATATATTGTATAACATTGTTATAATTTTAGCATTATATATGGATTCAGATGCCCCTTTAAGGGGTTCGTTGAATCCATAAACCTAAATTTTAACAATTTTGAGGAATTTAGAGACCCCCTTAAACAGGTGTCCAAATTTCACCACTATAGAAGGATTCAGATACCCCTTAACGGGTTCTATGAATCCATCTAGAGTGTTAATATTTAATGAAATCTAACACTTCAGTATCAAAATTGCAATTTTCCATTTCAGGAGCAACACAATTATAAATGAATAATTCATAAACTTGTTTTACTTGTTAGTTGATAATATTTTTATTCTTGGACTATAGTAGTCATTTATGTTAATCATTTCTACTTTGTCACGTATTATCTATTCATATATTTTAGTAATGGACTAAATTAGTCATTTAAGTTAGTTGGGTTTAGTTGGGTCACTTAAAATTTCTCAAATTTAGTAGTAACTCACTTTAAATAATTGTGGTGACTAACATTTTTTGTTGTGAAATTACTAATCTCTCATTTTTTACTAGTGAAACATTGTTGACCATGGTTTATTTTCATATTGAGACAATATTTGTCATGATGCGGCGTTGGACCATGGATGACCATGGTTTATTTTTATATTTAAACATTCTTTTTCACAATGCGAACCCTCGGATTAATGAACACAAGATATCAATATTATAAACTCGTGGGTATAAAAAACTCTGAATTAATACTAAAATCCCAAGGGATTATAAATTATATGGAATAATATTACACCCAAGGGATTAATATTATAAACCCAAGGTATATAAAACTCAAGTTAAATATTATAAACTCTAGAATCATCATGGTTGAGGATGGTTGAGCATGGTTGATTTTCTTACTGAGATAATCTTTATGACAATGTGATGTTGCAACATGGTGGACCATGAATGATTTTCATATGCAAAAGATATTTTTCACAATGAAGCGTTGGACAATGGTTGATTTTCATATTCAGAAACTATTTGTCACAGTTTCAAGTTGGACCATGGTTGACGATGATTATTTATATAGACCCCAAGGGTTAAAATTATAAACATTATGAACAATAGTAAACCGTACTAATAAGAACCCTTAGATTAATAAACACAAGGCGATAATAAACCAAAGATACTGATACTAAAAACCTAACAAATTATAAACCCCAAAGGAATAATATTAAACACAAGGGATAAATACTATAAACCAAAGATATATAAACACTAAGATAAATATTATAAACCCTAAAATAAACATGGTTTACCATGGTTTACTATGGTTTATTTTCATATTGAGATAATATTTGTCACTATACGATGTTGGAATATGGTTGACCATGGTTTAATGGTTGATCATGGTTGATTTTCATATTGAAACAATCATTTTCACAATGCGACATTGGAATATAGTTGACAATGGTTGACAATGTTTGATTTTCATATTGAGAAAATCTTTGTCATAATGTGACATTGGAATATTCTTGACCATGGTTGACCATGATTATAAACCAAATGGATTTATATTAAATATTAGGATTAATATTATAAATCCTATGAATAATATTTCGTATTGAGAAAATCTTTGTGAGAATGTGATGTTTGACCATGGTTTATTTCCATATTGAGAGAATGTTTGTCACAGTGTGACATTGCACCACAGTGGACCATGATTGAGCTTGAAATGGAGACAATATTTGTCACAATGTGACATTGGGGCATGGTTTATTTTCATATTGATAAAATATTTGTCAGAATGTGATGTTGGACCATTGTTGATCATGGTTATAAACAAACGATGTTTATATTGGACCCAAGGATTAATATTATAAACCCTATGAATAATATTATACCTTATGAATACAAACCCTTAAATTAATCAATCCAAGGGATTGACATTATAAAACCAAGGGATTAATAGTAAAAACGCAAGGGATTATAAATTGAAGGGATACATATTATAAACCCAAGATATATAAACCAAAAGATAAATATTATAAATCTTAAAATAAACATGGTTCACCATGGTTTACCATGGTTTATATTTATATTGAGACAATCCTTGTGTCACCATGACATTCGATGATGGTCGACCATCACTAGTACAAAATGGCTAATTCTTTACTAAAAACACAACTAAATTTTTCATATAAGCAACCTGTTTTCCATTGGTTACCAGTAGTAGCTAATTTAAAGTATCTTATAACGTGACAAAATTTCAGTCGTTAATTTGTTGTCTAAATTTCATCATCTAGTAGTATATTTAGTTGCAAATTTGACCATTAATTTGGTCATTAATTTAGTCATTGGTTTAGTCATTAATTGTCACAATTAATGACCAAATATACAACAAAATATATTACTATATGATCACCTCAGAAAACCAATTAATGACCAGAGAAATATGACCAAAATATTGGTCATGTTAGAAGATATTGTAAATTAGCTACCAATAGTCATATATATATATATATATATATATATATTCAAATTTTAGTCATCGTTTGAAACCAATTAATGACCAAAGGAATATGAATAAATGTTGGTCGTGCTATAAGATATTGTAACTTAGCTACTAATAGTGATATATATGCAAATTTTGTCTTCATTTGTAATAGAAACTTTATCATTTGTAGTATTAATTTATTTATTTTCTGTAGTTTCATATTCATTATATAAACGACTAATTTAGTAGTTTATATTAATTTCACTTGCTTTCATTATTAATCATTATAAAAAACTAATTTAATCATTTTCATTTTACTTGTGTTCATCATTAGTCAATTTAAACTACTAATTTAGTATATTTAGATTATTTTTTTGTGTTCATTATTTATCAACATAAATTAATTAGTATGATTTTGCAACTAAATTAAAATAAATTCATACAATGTGTATGTTTATCTAATATAGAAACACAAAGTTACATATGTTAATTACAATATCAAGTGAAACTATAAATAATTTCAACCAAATAAATTATATTATATGAAATGTGAAGTATTACAATCTGAGATTCTAACTTAAAAATAATTTCAATCAATATCATGTAATACTAATTTCATCCTCAAGCTTTAGTTTTTCTTTAAATGGACATGAAACCAAGTATTTTCAATTTTATATTTAGAAGACAAAAAAATCAAAAGAAATGTTCAAAATAAAGTAAAAAAATAGGGATAAGATATTATGGAATGGATACTGAAATTATAATTTTTTTTTTACCTATCCATCGATGTCTTGTTTAAAATTCCTAAAACATTTTCTTGCAAAAAATAACCAGTGAGTTGAAACAAACAAAAAATTAAAAACAATCGGAATCCCTCCTAGAAACATTTCCAGAGTTGATGGCTGAGGTGCCTAAAGGATCTCCAATAAAAAATGAATTATATCAAAGTCATGCTCTACATTATCTCCACATCCTTTTCCCAATCACACTTCCAGTAACCTACCCACACAAAATTCAATTAACAATAAAATGAAGGAATTGGAATTTGTTTTCATCTTTTATATCTATAAAATTTGAATCTAAAAATATTTTAACACAAAACAACTATAATACTAATATTATCTTCAAGTTTTGGATGTTGTTTAAAGGGATATGATACCAAGTATGTTCAATTTTATAGTTAAAAGACAGATCAAAGTAAAATTTCAAAATACAATCAAAAGATAAAGAGAAGATATCATGGAAAAAGCGTTGCAATTATAAATATTTTTTTTACCTATTCACTAGTTTCTGACATTCCGAAAATTGATTTCCCAAAATAACCACGATTTGAAATAATCACATAATTAAAAAAAATAGGAGTCCTTCCTAGAAACATTTCCAAAGTTGATGGACTAGGTGTTTCAAGGATCTCCAACAACAAATGAATCATATCTAAGAGATTATATGAATTATCTCCCCATACCTTTTCCAATCCCATTTCTTGTAATCTGCCCACAACAAATTTTGGTAACATTCAAATGGAAGATTTTTTTTTATAGAAAAAATGGAGATTTTTCACGCATGCTAACTGCATGGTACAAATATTATTCATAAATATTCGCAGAAAATAATATTAAAATATTTTAAATTTTTGTAAAAAAAAGTTGGATATTTGTCAAGTAGGCTAATTATGCAGTACAAAAATTATTTCCACAAATGTATCCATAAATATAGTGGATCTTACTCATAAATATTTGTTTGAATACTTGTCAACCAAGAAACATATACGTCTTTCGAGTCCTAATTGTGTGAATGTTTGACATATTTCATGTAGATTCATTTTCGTTCTTCTTTACTTGAGCTTTCAAGGTCACTCATATTGTGAGCCTATAGTAAGAGTAACTCTACAACCATAACCATTACACGAAGTCGGTGCTTGACTGCTTCCAGTCCTGCAAGTTGTTATGGATGCAAAACAACAAAGGTCATACCTATAGAGTATAAATTTCTAGACTTTGATTGTTAACCCAACCATTGTGAATGTGAAAGGGAATTTTATTTCTTCAAGCATTTGGAGGTCCTAGAATGTTTCCTAGAATATTGAACTGGAAATTCCAAGGCTTTGAAGTTGGTTTATTTTGAATGATAACTCTTTATGGTGCCCTCATCCTACTTTCTAAAATAACATTCAATATGACATGGTTCTTGGTCTTTTAATTTTTAAAAGAGGCAGTAAAAATATCAAATACATTTTTTATTCACATACATGGGAATGTGTCTCTTTCCCTTGGAAGGAAAAAATATCAATGTAGCCAATCTTCATAGACATGTCAACGAACACAAGGTGATCACGTGATCACCCCCAACTTACTCTTCATTAAATTAAGCTTTCAATCCTCTACAAACTGGTGGATGAAGTCGAATTGGAACTACGTAGAGGCCTTTACAAAATACATGCTAGTGAATAACACTCACTAGGTTATGTGAGAAGATAAAATGGGAGAAACTTTTTCTCCTAGAGGTTATCCAATTAGGTGTATAATACTCACTACACCCATTTCCTAATAGGTTTATCTCTTAGGGTAAAAAGTTTTTTAGGCCATAAAATTCCCTAGAACTCAATATATTATCAAAGTTGGAATTTTATAAGGGAAGAAATCATTCTTGTTTTGATTTTAACAAGGTCAAAGGTGCTCAAATTTGTACTTGGGAAAACAAAAAAATTACTTAAGAAATTTTATTGGTTGTCATAATCCCTTTGCTTGCTCTAGGGAATAAAAAATTTCTAGTTGAAGGCCAAGGCACAGAGCTAGTTGTGTTGATATCTAAAGGCGATCATCACCATAGCTATACCATGTAACCCTCCACCACTACCTCATATTTATAAGTTGTTAACAGTTTCCATCGTTATTTAAAAGAACAAGAATCCAACCAAATATGTTTATCATATTAATGATGGTTGAATTTAAATTGTCACAAATTTTTAGGAAACTGATAATGGTTGGGGCCCATTCCTAACGACAAAGAAGATACCTTTTAATTGCAGGTTTCATCATGATAGTTAGTGAATTTTTTGGAACTGTGTGAAAACTAGTTTTATGCCCTTATGGAAAGACTTCAAGTGGATTTTAAGAAATGTTTCTTCTAAAATGTATGTCCATGTGTCATTTTTGATAGTATTTATGTTTATGGGAAGTTTCTTATAGGTTCTAGGGCTTTTCACGCCATTATTTTCAATTGTTGAGGATTCTCAACTGCGCACCATTTTTGTGTGAGATTACTAATATGTAATATATTTTATTGATAGTTAAAGGATGAATTTTATGCAAAAAAATAATTAGAAAAAAAAATCTATATTACAACTAAGATTCATCATGCTCAAGCATTCTGCCAGAGAACGTCCATCACATAATAACTATGGAAATTAGTAGGAAAAAAGGTATGGTAGGACATGATGTCATGATCCTCATAATTCTTGAACATTGAAATTCATGCATACTAAATGCCCATTACTAATAATATTCATGATGTTAAGCACAAAATATGTAATATTATGCCACATGTCATCTGTTATCTAGGTACCAACTAAACGACATATATTATTTAATATATTATGGACTTTTATTATGATCTTTTTCAACAACTTATAAGTTATATATATTTTTATTTCCTCTGTATTCCTTGAATTTTATAAAATAGCTTTCATAACAAACATATCCAATCATTGTGTACAAGTACTTCACGTTGTTTCCCATTATTTCAGAACATTCATTCATAAATAGGTTTTATAATTATGAAAAATAGAGTAAATATATTGCATTTATATTGGGGGAATTTATATGTATTGTGGATTGTAAAAATGTTATCTAGTAAAAATAGGGGACACCTAGTAAAAATATGATTTTGGATTAGAAATATGTACTGGGGATGGGGTTCAATAGAAGTCTTTTAGAAAATTGTTTGGTGTGAATATGTGACTATTGATTTCCTATGGGATAATGTTACCAAGTTGAATTCCATCTAGAGCTAAAAACATATATTCACAGTGGTAAATGAGGGTGAATCCTCTCAACATTATGCGATTTAGTGGAACATTTTGTACATGAACTTATTCAATTCCATTTTGATGTTCATGAACCTGCTCAATCATAGTTGTTCTTTTTGCTATAAAAGTAGTAACCCAAAAGCCTCTTAATACTTGTATTGAAATTCTATTATCTAAGGAAATGCCCAAACATGAAACACTACATTAGAAGTGGGAGCTTGCAGATGTGTCCATAAAACAACTCAGTGCAGTACACGAGTTCATGACAAACATTTGAGGATGGTGTAGTTGTGGCCAATCAAATGGTGCTTGATGATATATTTTATTTTCTTGGATGATACAATTGTCATTAGTATTCATTTCTAATTTATTATTATAATATTCACTACCAATGTATTTTTTGTGGAATTATATATTGGATCGGATAATATTTCAACTCCTTGGTTAGAAAAGAGATTCTGACCATATTTATTCTCTCCATAATATGGATTTTGCAACCAGTTTATGCTCCAACCATCTCCCTAGAATTTAATTCTAATGTAATAAAGAAATCTCTCACTCTCTGAATAATTTTCATCAAACATGCCTCATTGAAGATCTAGATCAATGCTTGCACTATACTCGTTGCTGCTAATTGCCATTGGAGAGTCATGTATACTAGATTGCTTTATTTTTTTGGCTCTTGCTCAGATAATATCCTGAGATGAGTTAGACACGATCGTCACAGGAGTTTGGAAGCTACTAGGTGTAAGTTTCCTTAAATCATGAAAAAAATAGAGCATAAATGCCATTTTTTATTGATTTTTATTGAAGCTTATACATACAACATACATTCTCACAATTCCAACACAAGCATGTTATATTATTAGGAATTATCAATTGTTTTAGGACATATTGTAAGGAAAATTTCAGTCATTTTAGGCAAAATAAGAGTATAATGTTATGGTACATGCCATGAAAAATTATGTAGAAAAGGTTGTTGAGTCAATACTTACCATGTGCTTTAGAGCCATAACGAAGGTTATCTTTACGAGTGTCCTCCCAAATACAGTGCTCTCTTGAGATGACATTGAATTCACTGTCTCTTAGGGTTGCAAGTTGGCATTACCAAACTTAGTTGATTGCTTTGCTATACTTTGAGAGATATCTCTACTTTCATCTATACCTTTCTCTAACATATTGATGCTAAGTGAAATGGGTATTTTCATGTTGTGAATGCCATTACCATGCATTTTGGTAGTCTACAAACTAGACCTATCACTAGTAAGGTTTTCATACCAAACTTTTTCTCTTGCTCTACTTGGTGACCATGATTGTATTATTGGACTACTTACAGTAGAAACTTCGGTTATACATCACGCAAAGTTGGGGGCTCCAAGTCTACACCTATTAGCTAAAGTTTTCTTTTCTCAGATTGTGGTCCTTGAATTTGGAGGTGTTCCATCTTAAAAGGTAGGTATTAAAGAACGGTGCAAAGGATTTTTTTTCACTTTGAGAGAGGTTCCTTGTGGCATTACTAATTTTATTGATGACATGATGCTACCTTTGCTCACATAATAATTTTCTATATGAGGAACTAAATTATTCTGACTTAGTTTTGAAATGGAAGATTGAAACAATGGTTTTGATGACTCCATGGATGGCGTTGGTGAGGAATTTTATGCAGACAATACTGACTTTGTAGATGGGTTAGAAGACCTTGAAGAAGATACATATTTTGGTGTTGTCACTAAAATTTTCAGTGTTGTTTTCTTTGGTCGAGACACTATTGACCTTGGAAAGGGGATTGAAGACCTTGAAGAAGCGTTATATCTATTTTTTCTCACTGAAGGTTTTTGTGTTCTTATGTTTCTTAAAAAATCATTGTCATAGGACGTCTTTGGTGCATATATTCTTGAACTTGATGATGGGATGGAAGACCTTGAAGAGGCTAAAACTTTTGGTGATGTCAGTCATGTTTTGTTTGTTATTGTGTTTGTTAAACTATTTATGCCATAGGAGGGTTTTAACCAACGTGAATTTGAAACCCTCTTCAGAATTTTCAATGAAGGTTCTATCTGAATGTCAAGGAGATGCACATTATAGAAATTAAATCTCATGTACCAAAAAATTCATAGACATCCCAAAAATAGAAACAACCTATTATATTTCAATTAAATCTACATAGAACCAACAAACAATATGGTAAAATCTAAATTATGAATCCCTTCAACTAGTAAAGAAAAAAAATGACAAAAAGGACCAAAAATAAGTGTACAATAGAGAAAAAGGAATAGTATCACAATAAATATAATTGTAAGGCATAAATTAATATCATATATTCCAATTGGAGCACTGAAAGAAAATTTAAAATAACTTAAAAGAAGAGACAACAATGTATTACATAAGGAAACATTGTTAATGGAAATATGAAACATGGATTGGAAGTATCATGTATTTATCAGTGATATTTCATCAGACCATTGAACAATTTCACATTGAATATATTTCAATAAGTTAACGAAAACCCTTGACCTATATTATATAGTTTCTAGGATGGAGATCAATATGTAGAAAAATTCACTTGGTTTTAATTGGGTAGAGGAGGAATAAATTGTAATGATTTTCTATGAATTCTCATTTTAGAACTCAAATTTTCAATAAGGCTTCAGCTATCCACATTTCAAGAATCAGTAGAAGTGGTTAATAAATAATATATCCAAAAAAAAACTAACCAGTGGTCTAATAAATGGCTTTCTTACGAGGTAGATTGACATTGGCCAAGGAAGTGTTGGAAGCAAGTCCAATCTATTGCTATATTATGGAATAAATCCATAAGGTTTATTGAAATAATTATAAAAAAATTATTTAAATTTTTTGTGGACAGGTACAAGGAATAAAGAGGGAATTCCACTTTCCAAATGCTAGTCCTTGCCTAAACCAAAAGAAACTAGAGGTTTGGATTTAAAATACATTCACTTCTTTGGTAAAGTTCTAGCTACCAAATGTCCATGGAAGATTATTTAAAAATTCGGACTCTAGAGGTCAATGATATACCAAAATCACATTGAACACCTTAACATGGAATAATGAGATAGGAAGGAAAACAAAACTATCCAAAATTGGTCTATATTCTAGAAATATTTGGCACTGACTTTCAATTTGGTAGGCGGATAATTAGTATGGGGAGTTAACAAAGGGGATCATATCAAAATAGAGGCTAATCCATAGGTTCTATGTGGATAATCCAATAGATTACCATTGGATCTTATTGCTACTTTTCAATGTCAAGGAATTCATACCACGGGTTAGGGAGTCGATGCAATATCTACCTCAATTTGGTAGCAAAGATGGAAGAAAGGAAATGATTTTGGTTTGAAAATGAGGGAAATATTCCACTGCAAGGTATTTTTAGATCAACATAAGAAGATTCATACTAGAATAGGCAAGGAGGATGTTTTTTAATACTCAAGGAACCCTTCCCTAGGGGTATATACTACTATGCTAGGGTTCAAAGCAAAGTTTGTAGATACAACCTAGGAAGAGGAGGCTTGGAGGTGAAATATTACATGGAAGTATTATGCTCCTCTAAATTCAAAGGTTTATATGTCATTAGTTATTTTGAACAAAGAACTAAATTCGGAATTATTTCAAGAATGTAGTAAGAATGATCGAGGGTAGTGTACACTATGTAAGAAGTAAAGAGAACTAGTTGACCATTTACTAACAATTCCAACTATGTAAGTAAGGTCTGGGAATATATGAAGTAATTGAAAATTTGTAGTGAGTGGTGACAAGTGCAGACTTTGAAGGAGGCTTTGAAGAACAGGACCTAGAATAAAGAACGTAAAGGTTTTAGTGTTCTTCCTATTGTGATTTCTTGGAGCATATCATTAGCTTGAAATGTTGATATATCTCAGGATAAATACATTCCTCCATTTCAATGTGCATATCATATCAGGTCAGTGTTTGGAAACATGAAAATACATCAAAATACACAGGAACCCATGATGTAGAAGAAACCATGAATTGATAAATTGGAGCGACTTTTACGGTGCTAGCCAAGAGTAACATACTCTTTGTACTGCAGGAGGTACCTTATTTCTAAATTATTGTCTTCTCCTTTATTTCAATGTAAGATTTGATGCAGTGCTAATAACTATGTTGACTTTATAGATATAATGATCTTAATGAAACTTCCAGTATACATAGAGGTGACAAAATTATTGATTTTTGGTGACTATGATGTGGTTATACACTAGATTTAGGGCCAATTAGGAGCTTATGCTAGCTCATATGAAAAAAATGGAGACATTCTTCTCCAACATATCCTATCATGAATCTTGTAAATAACCTAACACAAGAGAAGATGATTTATCAAAATGACTACCTTTGGGAGTGGATGTCGAAGAAGGAATCAAAAAACTAGAAAGCTTGAAGATAATAGTTGGAGTTTGAAGTTGTTTACTAAGTTTTGAGTAGTAGGCTATTCAAATTTTGGTTTACTAATTTCTAGAATTGTTGAAATTCAAATAGTTTTTTTATGAAAGACATATGTCTATGGACTATAATGTATTTTGGGGAACATTAGAAATCATGTATATTGCTTTTGTTTTTGAAAATATTTTTTATGTGAGACTAAATTAAGAGAATTGTGGGTATAATTATCAAAGAGTGATAGTATGCCTCTCAGTTTTCTGAGGATGGTTATAATAATGTGAAAAAAAAACAAGGATAGTGTGTGGGTGACAGAGTGTGAAAATGAGACACAGATAGATATACATACAAAGGTATTGTTAGGTATTTCATAGTACCGCTCATTAACAAATGTTGGGAATATAACCTTTGCTGCCATTAAAAAAATGAGCATGGTGTTCATTCCTATCCACTCAAGGAGTAGGAATGATATTCTTAGACCCTAAATATTTATCTACAAAATACAGAAACACTTCGTCAAAGAGAAATGTGTTCTCATTTCAGAATTAATGATTTTATTAGAAAAAAATTGCATATTCATTTGAAAAAATACTACAGGCATATGGCTCCCACTAATGCTACATGTTTGTGTGTAAAGTTAAGAATAAAACAAAATTAGATGTACCTTTTAAAAATTGGGTTTTCGCTCAAATAGAATGAAGTAGCATGTAGATCATCAATTGGTTCGCTTACTCAGATGCTTATATGACACCATAACCAGCAGAGCCAAGTGTGGGCAGTTTTTCTACCTAGAGTCAGTCCAATAGTGATATCGAGACCAAGTATCATGAAGAACAAGACTATTTCATCTAGCCACCTCTATGAGCGAGTTGAATATTTTGAGCTTTAGATTGAGACTCATATCCAACAGTTCCATTTATGGATCGAGATCAAGATGAAATACTAACAGTTAGTTTCCCAGTGCCTATGTATCCAGGACAATGATCCCCATATGTTAGATACCCACCAATAGTAGTAGATCTTGTTGTTTCCCCATTTGGTTATGTTTTCGATGATATTTTATGTGAAACCTATGTTTTTGATTCTATCACCAGCTTAGTAGATGAAGTCTATTGAGTGATTCAATAAAAGGAGCAACACCACTTAATATCCCTCCCACCCACGAGGATTAGAGAAGAAACAATAAATTTCATAGTTGACTCAGTTGGTAAAGTACAAGAAACCCCACTAATAGTGGGTGTTACAGACTAGGACTCAGACCCAAGCCCAGCTGTAGTGGTGGGAGCTAGAGTAGTGGATCGAGTTGAAGAACCAACAAGTGCAACATCACCAATTGTGGGAAATGCATAGAAATATGTTCTAAAATATTTGGGCCATCATAGGACCTACGTAACCTATTTATTCAAATGTTGAAATATATATTTCATTGAGCGAGGTAGTTGATTCAGTTGTTTCAGCCAATGATCATCCTTTTATCCATTTCACTAGGTTCTCTGCAACTAATGATCCTTGATCCCAAAAAACTAAAAACCACCACTCAATTGTCTCCTCCTATGTTCCAACCTTTACCTCTATGCCACCCAACCTACCTCTTTGGATCAAAGTAGCGACAAATATATCCAATTTGTTCATGCAAGACTAGAAGGTGGAACTTTGTTCATTAAGGTTATGCCATCTGCTGACTCACTCAATAGGAGTTATAAAATTAAGTATGAGGTCAAATCCTTGATGTGGATCTTGAGTAATTAATGGGTACTTCATATAAGGCAAATATCAGCATGCACTAATCACTCATGGGGCCGTTGAATATAGTTTTCTCCATCGTGATATGAGAAGAAAGAATGAGCATTTTTCCAACAGACTATAATTAGATGGGGGGAGTTCAAGGTTTAGTTAGTGGTCCTCCAATAAGAATGGAACCAAATATTTCAGGATGAGATCTAGTATGATAATATTTTTCTCTTTGGGTGGTTAGTTCCCTAAAAAGTCGTATTATGGTATCCTATCCTTTTGAGGGACTCACTACAGATGGCCACTTGCTACCGAGAGAAAGATGTGATCCTAAAAAAAAATGAGATAATAATTAAAACATGGATAATGTGTATCAGCATCTGTATATTTTGAGATTGAAAAAAAAAACTTATGAATTGAATGATAAAAATACTTCTAACTCATATTCTTTTTATTTTGTGCCATCAAACATTAAACTTTCACGAGAATTAACAATATCACTTATGCTTACCAATTTATGCTTTTTTGAGATTTGAAGCCAACACCCTTCAAAATCCTTGAAAGATATGATCCTAAAAAAACATTGATAAATTAATTAAAACATTGAGAGTGTGTATCAGCATATATATTTTGACATTGATTTTTTTTTATAAATTGAATGATAAAAATATATTTAACTCATCCTCTTTTCATTATTTGCAATCAATCATTAAAATCTCGTGATAATTAACAATATCACATATGGTTACCAATTTATGCTTTTCCGAGATTTGAAACCAACTCCCTTCAAAATCCTTGAAATATCGGATACTAAAAAACAACACCCTTCAAAATCCTTGAAAGATCTCATACTGAAAAATAACGAGATATTATTTAAAACATGGATAGTGTGTAATATACTTATGCTCACACAAAATACATGCGTGTTGATGATTCAAACAAAATACATGTGTGTTGATGATTCAAAGTAGAGATAGAATGACCTAAGGGCAGTATTTGAACTTAACAATATAGGACAAAGACAACTAATGGCAGTAGGATGAATTACTAGCATTTATAACCGAAGCAGAAATATATGACATGAATGCCACTAGCATTTATAACCAAAGCATAAATATATGACATGAATGTCGTGTAGTCATGGACACATTTTCATATAATCTTGTTCTTAAATAAAAATTTTGTGCTTACAACTCTTTGACATCCCAAGGTCATATTAAATTTGTCTCTCTGTAGGTCATTGATATCTAAAGTAGCACATCACTAATGGTTAGACACCAATGCAACAATTGTAAACAGACAATGCCATTTCTCATTTAGCTAGGCCACATATAACACAAAATTCGAATGCACATGGGAATAATTTTCCACTTGAATAGTAAATGCTATCAATACCATATAATAATCACGACTAGCATATGGCCAGTAATAGCTACCCTATTTCAGATCTCAGCAGTCAATTCAAAAATTTTGGGTTAGGTGAAATGACACATGCATGGACTTTATTTTTTCTCAAAAAATATATTGGGGTGCCTACTTTCATTCACAAAAGTCGACACCTACTCATAGAGTTTTCTACCAATTGGTTCAAGCAAGTCTTTAGTATCTTGCCTCATAAACTTCTTCACTTTCCTCATATATCCATTTCTACTGAGAGTTCCAGTACAAGGAAAACAATCTGAAATAGATAAAGTGTGTTGATTCACGTTAATTCTATTAAAATCCACCATGTGTGATGAGGAATTCTATTCAATATAATAGGATGCTCAACATTATTTTTGCAGCTAGAGACATCTGTAAGAGTGACAAAACCTAACAGATCAAACAGATTTAAATTACTATGCAGGTTTTCGTTTTCCTTCACTTTGAGGTGAAAAGTAATTGTGAAGGAAATCTTGAAGGGCCAAATCATCATCTACGATAGGAATTGCACCACTCAAAGTTTTGACAGAAAATTCTAGACAAGGATCTCGCCAGAAATCTCCAAATGGTGAGATAGTTGGTGAGTAATCTCTTCTTTTGTTCGAATCAATTTCTCCTTCAATTCTTTCTTTTTTTGGTCTTTTAGAAGGAAAAAAATTCTAAAAAAGAAAATTTTTCATTTTTTCTTCACCACCTGCAAGTAAAATTTTTCAGTAGGGCAAGTGTCAAAAGTTAAAACTGTTGAAAGAAATTAAAAAATACATAAGAAACAGAGAAATGACAATAATGTTGTTGCTAGTAAAATTCCTCCCTAGAAATCATTAAAGATATCAATACAAGAAGCTTTAACTATTAAAAGGAGTTTGATAGATAGGTGCGACAAATGACATGTACATCAGTAAATTGTATGCAAGGATATCATGCTATGTGAGAAATAGAATTGCACACAAAAGGATTTTCATATGAAAGTACTATTTACATGTGTTTGCATTGCCATCGAGGTAAAAAATCAGCTACCCTTCCTTTGGGTTTGATCCACTCATCTTCTAGTCATTTATAAAAGGTACCCAGGATCCTTCTAAACTATTTATAACTCATCTAACCTTAGTAGGTCTCTTACTATAATGCGCTCTTGATGTATTATGCAGTTCACTGAAGGTTTGTGAGGTCAATGATGAAATGGGTGTATTTTCATTTCTCGCATATTCATGCATAGGATGAAATTCCATGACACTAAGCTTGAGCAAAAAAAAAATGTGAATTAGCATATGGAAAAACTAGAAGGAAAACAAAAATCTGCTCAGAATTAATTATTTGAAACTTACATTTATTTTGTTCTCTGCTGAAGTTTTACCATTAGGGTTTTCATTCCTTCTCTTTGAACTATCCCCTCTAATATCTCCCGCTTCCAAGCTCTTAATCACATCTTCCTTAGATCTAAATATATGGTCTAACACAGGATCAAAGAAATACTGCACAACCCAAAAAAGAAGGATTGTTAATAAGGGAACCATACAAAGCTTGAACTCAGCTAGATTATTGAAATTCAGTTTCCTATTGTGAACCTACCAAGATCATTTTTTTTAGCTTCCCAGTTTTGAATAACTCAACCATTCCAAATAAGTCCCTTTATCATTAAGTTCTCTGAGGTTTGAATAACTCAACCATTCCAAATAAGTCGCTTTCTCATTAAGTCCTCTAAGTTCTCATTCCTATTCCTATGAAAGCACTCTAAGGTTTTTCAGTTTGTGATAAAACACAGTCAGTTGTAGGAATTTCACCACCCACTAGAAATTTTACACAACTTTACACTGACATTGATGTAGGAGCATTAAGGTCAAATTTTTATTATTTATTTGTGTGAAATAGGGGGTGAGGCTTTTTAATTATTTCATTCATTTTAATAATTTAAGAGAGAAAAATGTAAAGGTGAGGATTATTGTATATATCCTTTTAATAATTAAAAGGATATGAGTGAAATTGAATTAGGTAGCAAATTTAGGGAATATGAATCCTATGTATGGGACTTTGTTGAGTACACACCTATAATCGATCTAATTTAGATTTAATTGAGATTTGTGTGGAAATATTTTTGGAATGGAGTAAATCCATATTTGTGTATAAATAGGAGAGTTGTGTAAGAAGAAAACAAGGAAGAGAGGTGAGAAGTGAGGAATTAAGAGGGAGTGTAAATTTATTTGAGCGCTGTTGTAAAGGGCCAAGAGTTGAGAGAAGCTCTCCATTGTAATATGTGGCCGAAGATTTCTTTTACATTATTAATATTTGCATTTTGTTTTAATAAGCTCTCTTTTGATTTGTATATTTGACGTTGAAGTTAATGGAATTTTTATGCGTCTGCTTGAATGTTTATGAAATGGAAGAAAGATTTGTTGGTTTATATGCAGGGATCTAATTTAACCCAGAATCCCTGCATCATTTGCTACCAGAGCTTGTAAGATTCCTGTTTTGAATCTGCAAGTATATTGATATGGAAATTGCAGGAAGAACCTGGAGCCTACATTGCTGGTGAAGTCAAATTGGGCAATGTATGAATCGAGACTGTGTATGGAAGCAAGAAGGGCCGGCGTTGATTGCAGTCCTTGTTGTGATCGATAGGTAGAGTTTTGGCATTAAGTAAAAGAAGATGAATGGAGCTATGCCTACGTAGAAATGAAGAGGAGTCCGCTCACGTTCATGGAGATTAGAAATGGTAAGCGTTGCAATGGTGGCTTGAAGCACCGCTATTAAATCCATATTTCTAACACTTGTAATGCAGCACCGTGACCAAGCTTATAGCGAGGAGTCTGGAAACCGAGTGTCTTGATACATTTGTGGTCATTCAAGGGTTGTAGCATTGCTTAAAGCTACATCGTTGTGAGAACCGAATGCATGTGACAATCACGGATGTGAGTGAATCACACTGCATAGAAACCGGTTGAAGTGTAACCTGCGATGTTGGAACTATAATGTAAACCTATGTTTGCGTGAATACTTAAGGGTAATTGTGCCATTGGGGTGAATTAACGATGTTCTGCACTTGGAAAAGAGTGAATTCACAGTGTTGAAGTCATTGCTAGTGTTGTAACATGCCAAAACCAACTATAATGCAGTAAGGTAGAATGCTTGCGCAAGTGTTAAATGGTATGTAGTTGTCCACAGTAGTGGATTAAGGTTCATTTTTGTTGTAGAATATAAAACAATATGTTTTTAAATGAAATGTTAATGGTATTATATAATCAACTTCCATCCCAAAGCCATGGTCTAATTTAAGTCTGCGTTGGAAAGGAGCACATTGATATATGTGAACACCACAATGTGTGGGACGGTGTTAATGGCCTAGCCGAAGTCACAAGGAACCCAAGGCCTTTAAATGAAATGCATTGGTCGACATACGAATTCAAGGCCATGGAGGTTGAATGAAATGCGTTGGTTGACACACCGAGCTCAACGCCATGGCATTTCAGTGTAGTCGCATTATTTGAACGCTCCAGATTCAAACCCATGACAAGAATTAACTCACAACCATAGTTGGAAGGGTTGTGAAGTTCTGTGCATTTGAAGCCATGTTCATTTGTGTACTATGAAATAATTTTGAAAGGAGTGTAGGAACCGGACCACGGCACATTAATACGCTGAACTCACCTGCGGATGTAACGGTGGGTGGACTGTGGTAATTTGTGAACTATGGTGAGTCATGGAGTATGGCCGTAGCCACATAGCATTCGGTTTTGAATTTATGGTATTGAATAGACTCAATGAGTTTCATTTGTTTTATGATATATTTAAACAATGAAATCTCAAAGCCCACTTTGAATTGTTAAATGGCATGCTGTTCAATGACATTTATACAATTTGTGCCCAAAAATAAGTGGCATTCTTTAGTGGAAGAAAAAGTATACTAGCATGTAAGCAAGGGGCATGGTAAATTGACCTTGCACACTTATATCGATGAGAGGCAAATTAATCTGATCATGTATGGAGAAAAATTCTGGGCCTTGGTAAAATTGCACATTTTACTATATTAATTTGATTATTAGGAATTGTGCTCATTTTTCCTACATTATTTGGTATCATTTGCAGCAGCTTCAAAAACAATGCAACATTTTATTCCAGATCAATGATTTGTATGAAGAGCCGAAATATGAATCGGGTTGGCGCAGTGGAATTATGAGGCAAGAACAAAGGTATGACTGAGCATGTCATATGTTGGAATTTTGGGGTTTTCTTAATTGAACTTATAATTAAGTATTTTGTGGAGATGATTTATGTCAACATGCTAAAAATGTGGAGGTATAAATGAATGCAAAGTGAATGGAAAGGGAGAATGCACAAATATTGGGTGATATAGAGAGGAACATGCATTTTTATGTGAGACGGTTTTTATGCATAATATGTGGGTTTTGACATTTTTGTGAGTAACGTTTGTGTGAAGGAGTATCAATGATGTACCATTTATAATATGCAGTTATATGGTGCATGAGAGTACAAGTGAGATATGGAACAAGATCACACAGAGATCTTGAAGGTGAGCTGATATGTTTTATTTTAACTCTGTTTTTGAAGATGATATTTGAAAAATATAGGTTTTGGATAGTTGAAGGAAATCTCAGCAAACAAAGATCACACTTTTAAAAGTACTATTGAAAGAGACTGGAAATAGTTTCTGAATGAAAGAAAAGTGTGGGAAGAACCTCGAATAATTCCAATGGAGATTGGATAAGAAGGACAATTTTGTGCACATGAGTTGAAGCCTAGAGAGAGCAGAGAGATTCTCAAAGAGGTTCTAGAGAATAGAGAACCGGTGCTTGCCAAATACCAAGTCCAGAGGGAGGATTGGTGAGGTAAGTGGCAGCAGGGAAGACTACTGTTGCAGAGGATTTAGTGCAACTAATGATGAATGAGTGAGGAAATCATGATGATAGAGACAAAGATGACTACTGAAGGTCATTGCAGAGGTTCTGAAGAAGACCACAGTAGGGGAAACGAAAAGGAAGATGCAAAGTCAAATGGCATGAGAATGAGTGAAGAGAAAATTGAGAGAGAGAGAGAGATGAGATACATTTTTGTCTTGAGTTTTTAGTGGAAATGTTATTGAGTAGTAAAGTAGACCAGAGATGTGGATGGAGTATGAAGAGGAAAATCACATGGCAGAGATTACAAGTGAAGTGGGAACATAGAGTGAATGTTTAGTTGAAGGAAGAGTTACTCAGTTTA
The DNA here is from genome assembly GCA_034641835.2 of Pinus albicaulis. NCBI lineage: Eukaryota > Viridiplantae > Streptophyta > Pinopsida > Pinales > Pinaceae > Pinus > Pinus albicaulis. The sequence goes on along the minus strand of CM076571.1, from coordinate 979,031,181 downwards.
AAGGAAGATTTGATATGTGAGCTAGAAATTGGTCCATTACTTTCTGAAAGTAATGATGAGACAGAAGAGAAATTTACAGAGGAACTGAATCAAATGAAGTATTTAGAGCAGCAAAGAGAGATTCCAACTAAAGCATCCAGTGAGACCACAAGGTCTATTGTTTTTACGGCTAATTATTTGTGTGTGATTACAAGTACATCACAAGATGTTGAAAAAACTTTGAAGTTTGTTAAGGAGAAGAATTTGAATCTGAAATCTGTTCATAATGATGCCGAGATAGCAAGATCTCAAAAAGAAATGAAGATAGAGGGATCTAATGGAAATATTCAGTAGAATATTGAAGCAGAGGAAGAAGATCCATCTGATGATTGGTCAACAACAAATGAAGGTATGGAAAGTTGTGTAAAATTTCCAAGTTCTACTCCAATTGAGATTGTTCAGCTGTATAGAAGGTTAGATCTTCAAAGAAAAATGTTGGAAAAGAAGAGGATCTATACTTAGGGTGAGTTGCTGAAAGACAAAGAACAAAGAGACATTCTTGAAACAGATGATATGGAGGAGGGACTAGCTGACATTCTCATGGAGGATTTAAATCAGCATACCGATGTGCTGGTGGAAGAGGAAATTTCAGAGCAGCATATTGAAATGTTGCCAGAGGAAAAAGAGGCACTGAATCCTTATGTTTTTTATTTTAATAATTCTTTTGTGAGTACAAGTTTTATTGCAAATGCTGGGGAAAATCTATTGGACCGATAAATTGAACTGATAAGCAAGATAATGATGAAATTATCCCAGAAGAAGCTAGCAACAGTAAAACAAAGAAGAAGTAGCAAGAGGAAGAGAATAGAAGAGTGTGAAAGCATAGCCGATGGGAACCATAGAAGAGTGTGGAGACCTGGAGAAATGCAACAAACAAAAGCAACAACAAATGGAGAATTGCAACACAAGATATGGGATCCAAGAAGACAAATATCTGAAACACATGGTCAGGCGATCATGTTTAATTTCAACCTTGTGAGTCTGATGCGAGAGCATCAAGCTGAAATTTTTATTATTTATTTGTGTGAACTAGGGGGTGAGGCTTTTTAATTATTTTATTCATTTTAATAATTTTAGAGAGAAAAATGTAAAGGTGAGGATTATTGTATATATCCTTTTAATAATTAAAAGGATATGAGTGAAATAGAATTAGGTAGCAAATTTAGGGAATAGGAATTCTATGTACGGGACTTTGTTGAGTCCACACCTAGAATGAATCTAATTTAGATCTAATTGAGATTTGTGTGGAGAGATTTTTGGAATGGAGTAAATCCATATTTAAAAAAAATTAATTTAAAATACACAAGTTTAATTCAAATAAAAAAATATAAAATTTTGTGTAATTAAAAAAAAAAAAAAATTTAAATAAATATTAAATTTAAATAAATTTAAAAAAAAATTTAAAAATTAATTGAATTTTATAAAACTAAATTTAAAAGCTTAATATAAAATTTAATATTAAGGAAAAAATATATAAAAAATGAAAAAAAAATGGATTAAACTAAAAAAAAATACAAAATTTAATAACCAGCGTCGCGCCTCCGCCGCCACCTGGGCAGGAGGGCAATTCCTGGGCGATGGATGGGTAGCTGCTTGTAGCCTCCCCACTCACCCAATGGCTGGCCTCCGCCACTACCTGGGCAGTGCTACCTTTCCCAATGCGAAAATAATAAATTTTTTTTTTTCCTAATTTTTTATTTTATTTTTATTTTTTTATTTTTTAAATTTCGTATTTTTTTAAATTTAATTTCATATTGTATTTTATTTTTTTTTAATTTGTATTCTGATTGTTAGATTTAATATATATATATATATATATATATATATATATATATATATATATATATTGAATTTTTTTGAATTTTTTTGTGAATTTAATTTTTTTTTAAAATTCAATTTTAATATTTTTAAATCAATTATTTTTTAAAATTTAAAATTTAAAATTTATTTAATAAATTTATTAAATTTTAATTTAAAAAATCTTTTTTTTCAAATCTTTATTCTTTTTTTTTTTTTTTTTCATTTTTAAATTTAATAAATGGTTTAATTTAAAAATAAAAAAAACAATATGTGTGTGTGTGTGTTTTAATTATTTGCAAATGTTTTTTCTTTCATTATTTTTTATTTTTTAATGATATTTTATTTATTTATTATTTATTATTTTAATTTTCTTTTTCAATTTTAAATTTTAATTTTGTTTTTGTTTTTTTTTTTTAGTTTGCTTTTTTTTTCTTATTATTATTATTATTATTATTTTAATTTAAACTCTTAAATTTAAATTATTTTTTGTTTTTTCTTTTAATTTTTGTGTTTTAATTTTAATTTTGTAATTTTAATTATTTTTAAATTTTCTATTTTAATTTTTTTTTAATTATATGGTTTTTTTTAATAACTTAGAAAAAAATGTTTTTGATTTTTTATTTTTTTGGTTCAATTTTTGTTTTTTTTCTTTAAATTATTTGTTTTCTTTTTTTCTCAAATTTTTTTAATATATTTTCGAATATTTTTGTTTTTTTTTTTTGGTTTTATTTATTTGTTTTTGTTTAAATTTTTTACTTTTACAAGTTAGTTTTGTTTTTTTCTACATTTTTATTGTTTTTTTTTTTATTGTTTTTCTAAATATTTTTTTATCTCAGTTTTGTTTGTCATGTTTTTCTTATTTTATTTTTATGTTTTATTACCAACATGAAAATCACCACTCTAAAAAAAAAAGGTTGATGCTCTATCAATACGTTTCAAAATTAGCATGAAAATTACTAACATTTTAAAACAAATATTCATGCTTCATAAATAAAAATATTAAAGTGTCAAAATATGCACACACAAAAAAACGGGTGATTCTGCATCACCACTTTTCAAAATCGAGTGCTTTTCTGCTACCAGGAAAAAGAAGGTACCAGTTCAGTTACCTATTTCATCGTTAACGGTAACATGCATCAACTTAAATAGTGATAAAAAATTTATTATTCATCCTCCTATCTAACCAGAACGATTTCACATTAAATTATTCATTTCTTAGGATAAATATTTACCACAGAACTTCACGCTTCCTAGCTACCTACATCTCACATTACATTATATACATATGTTTGACTTACATTATATACATATAATAATGTTATACACAGACATCGATACCATTCTTCAACTTTATGTTAAGAATAATTAAAATCTATGGTCCTACGCATTTTCGGTTTCTTATACGAATGGAGATTGTATTAACCGTCGGACGGAAATATCAATCGAATCACATTTAATTCTTATTGTACCAAGCTATCGATTCACCAAGATATTTACATCACGTCTGCATATGAATTTAAATGAAGCTTCAGGTTTGATTTAATTGCTTCGATCGTTGAGCCACCAGGCAAAACAGTTGTGTCAATCTCCACCCTTGCCTCAGTAACCCTAGATCTTACGGTTGCGAATGATTTAGGGTTTGACATGACCTCTTTCACTTAAATATTTTCCCACGAATTCTTTGTCATTTGGATTATGCTTCGACGGAGGTCTTCGAGTTCTGCAACTCATTCTGTTTTCGTTTTATCCCTTGGCCATTCACATTACTTCAAAATGCTGCAAGGATTACACTCTGGAAATACGAATAATTCCTCTGGCCGATTGTTTCCATTAGGCATCTAAGTTATGGTAAGAATCTTGTTGATATTTCAGCATTATTTTCGTGTTTCCAATGGACAGTATAATTCCTTTTCCCTTGGGTTGGACCGTCAGGGGTTGCTATTCATTTAAGTCTCGGAACTCTTCTTATTTTTTCTTTCTTTTTACAGGCCAACAGTTCAGAAGCTTCCAAGTGTTATGGAGATAGCCACAAACATTTACACTCTGGCACAATATATTTACAAAATGAGGATTATATCTTTGCCCGTCAACTCATAATGCATCAAAAGATAATAATTTTCATTCTATTGATTAGTCTATTTGGATAATTTAATAAATATATGTTCTGAATTTTATTTTTATAAATTCTTACAAGATAACCCATACTTTACATTTTCTACTATTTCAGGTCGAATTCGGAAATGTTCATCATGGTACCCGACAGGTATATCCCTTCCACACCCACTCACTTTCTCTCGCTCAGCTTCATGTTTAAATTCTTAACCCTTAATAATAGGGTTTTGTCTATCAAGGCTTTTAACTCCTATATACGCAGGTTTGCCCTCTCTTCTCTTGATGAAAGAAACTTAGTTGAATTGTTCACTTCAAGGTACCAACTAACTATTTTTCGGCTGCGACAGGTATTTACACTCTATACTGGTCTGAAACTGAGGTCTCCAACCTTAGAGTCTTTAATTCATGCTACCTAGCATTAGATATTATAAGGGTTCAATCATTCAGCCCTCGGTTCTTACTTTAAAAATTATGTTTGTAATATTACTTCGAACCACCTTAAATCTGGTGAACAGTCAATGATTTCTATAAGGTTATAAGTAGAGAAATAACCTAGCCTGTTATTTTATTCCAAGGCTATCACTCCTTGTATGTTTTCAAATCGGTTTAAGTCCTTAATTTGCAGATTGTCAAACACTGCTACTATATTTTATTTATGGCAATGTTTTATCTACAATATATAAAACGAAATATGTTTTTGAGATTTTTTTTAATTATATTCCATTCACTGTCTAGTCATAAGACGCTTGAATACTATCTGTCTACTCAATAAAATAAATTCAATGACCTTATAGTTTTGTTCTTCTTAAATGGGTTTTTGTCTTGCACTTAAAATAATTTAGAATGCTAGGGTATCTGCGAAATTGGTATTTGTTGCTATATTATGTACATTTCCATCATATAGAAGTTATAATAATAATTCAAGAATCAACACCAAGCGTATAGGTTTAGCTTGGGATTTGTAAAGAATCATGCATTATGTTATTACTAGAAGTTTAATCTTTATTTATGTTTTTAATATGATACCTCTTGACAGTAACATTTAGTAACTTTCTTTATTCATTGTAACTATAATTTACCGAATTTGTTCTCCGTAACTAATAGAATTTTTTTTTATCGTGACCGGACCACAATCTGTCCGTGTATTGTCATAGGAAGTGAGGCAATCAACCTGGAACCTTATCCAGGTTTTGGGTTAACGGTCCTCAAACTACCCTACACCAATTTACTAGTTTTTTTTTAAAATGTTTGCAACAGAAATTTATCATAAACATTATTTCCGATTCTTCTTAACATGCCTATAAATTATCAGTAGTATTTAACAAATTAAAATAACAGAATCATCCAAAAATACTTATTTGTACTCCTTCTTGACTGATAACACACCTCCCTTCCATGAGTGAGTCTATTACGTCCTTCCACTCTCCCCCATGCTCCAAGTCTGAGTCTAAAGTTGACAAAACCTTGGAAGAGACCTTGGGGAAATCCGGTGCTGTCTTCGATTTCAGGTATAACATAAATCTGAATTATTCCCTGGTTTCCACCAGTTCCAGAATATCTATCCAAAATTTTCTTTCATTTTTCAGTCACCCAACAGAACCCCTAAACCTTACCAGGATTATATTTTTTATCTTCAAGGGTGGGTAAGCTGTTTTAACCGATTTCTGTTCAACCAACTCTCCAATATTGAAAATATTTTATTTACCATCAGTTTTTACTTTATGGAAGAAATTCCATAATAAATCTTTTTCATTAACCAAAATTAAATTTATGTTCAAGATATTTTTAAAACAAAATAACAGTAAATATTTAAAATTCCTAACAAGTATCTTAACCATAATTTAAATTATTAAACGAGTGGTTACAACTTCCCCCCTGGAAGTGAACACTGTCCCTGGTGTTCTCATTCTACTCCTGCAAAAAATTCACGATAGGCTTCCCGAACAAAACCTTCATCCTCCCAAGTAGCTTCTTTTGGGTCAAAGTGCTTCCATTGCACTTTAACCTGGGCGATGGCTTGTTTTCGGATTATGATTTCCCTCTGATCGATTATACTGTAAGGTTCGCCTAGAAATTCTCTGTCCGGTTTGACCTACAACAATGATCTAAATTTAGTTTTACTCATAATTCCTAACATCTTTTAATCAATCTGAAATTCAAATTCTACCCGAATATTCTGCCAGTGGATTATATGTTTTGAGTCGTGAATGTATTTTTTTAATAATGATACATGAAAGATGTTCTGTAATCATATATGACCAGGCAAGGCTAATCGATAAGCCACTGGTCCTACTCGCTCCAATATTTGGAATGGGCCACAAAATATGGGAGCCAACTTGGTGCATGAAGCCCACCTTTGAGTGCTCTTCTTTGGCTTAATCCTTACATACACATGGTTCCGAACTTAGAATTCATGATATGTTATTTTTTTATCTGCAAATACTTTTTTTCTGTCCTGGGCTGCCTTCAATTTTTTTCGAATTTTCTTTACCTCTGCCTCCTTTTCTGGTAACATGTCGGGACCAAGCATTAACTTGATTTCTGGGCTACTCCAATTAACAGGAGTTCGGCACTGCCGCCCGTATAAGGCTTCAAATAGACTCATCTTTAGTGATTCCTGATAGCTGTTATTATATGCAAACTCCACTAGGTGTAAATACTCTTCCCACTTAGTTGGTTGTTGCATTACGTAAATAGGTAACATGTCTTCCAGAATTTGATTTACTCGCTCTGTTTGTCCATCTGTCTGTGGATGGTAAGTAGTGCTAAAGTTAATTTGAGTCCCCAGACCTATGAAAAAAATTCTCCAAGAGGTTGACGTAAACTTTACATATTGGTCAGATGTGAGAGTCTTTGGAATGCCATGTAATCGAAATATCTCTCGCATAAATATGTCTATTATCTGCACTGTCTTATAAGTGGATTGCACTGGTATAAAGTGTGTTGATTTACTTAATCGATCCACCACGACCATTATAGATTCATTGTGCTTCCTTGACCTTGGTAATCCCATGATGAAGTCCAATGATATCACCTCCCACTTCCATTTAGGTGCCGGTATAAGCTGCATCAACCCGACTGGGTGTCTATGTTCCGCATATACTTGCTGACATTCTAAGCACTTGTTCAGATATTCTGCAATATTTATCATCATACCTGGCCAAAAATAATTATTTCGTATTTTTGTTAACATCTTCTTGTAACGAAGATGTCCGGCGTAACAATTCCTTCAACTCAATCCGATTTGGAATAACAATTTTCTTTTTGAAAATCAACAACCCATCCTTGTCAATTTCATAATCTACAGTTTTTCCTTGATCTTGGAATTCCTTTGCTTGTTGCCACATAAATTTATATTCATGATCCTTTTCTACTCCTGCTCTGCACTCAACTCGATTGTAGTATACTTCATAAATACCATGTAATTTCCGGCTTCATGCATTAATTACTCTATTCTCTTTACCTTTTACGTGTTTCATGTCAATATCACATTCGCTCAGAAAGGCATTCCATCTTTCCTGATGAGCATTGAGATCAGCTTGTTTAAATTAGTTGTTTAAACTAATGTGATCAGTTTTGAGCACAAATATTTTCCCAAGAAAATAGTGCCTCCATACTAAGAGTGCATGCACTAATGCTGTCAACTCCAGATCATAAGCTGAATACCACTGCTCATGCTCCTTTAGTTTTTGTGACTCATATGAAACGACTCTACCTTCTTGTGACAAAATTTCCCCAAATCCTTCTTTGCATGCTTCTGCGTAGACTTCAAACTCTTTATGAGGATCAGCTACCCTCAAAACTGGAGCTGTAGTTAATAATTGTTTCAGTTTCTCAAAACTGTCTCGACATTCTTCTGTCCATTTAAATATATTTCCTTTGTTTTGCAACGAAGTGATTGGAAAATAAATTTTTGAGAACCCCTCAATAAACTGCCTATAATAACCAGCCAATCCCATGAAGGATCTAATTTCTGCCACGTTTTGTGGGAATTTCCATTCCATAATCGTTCTGATTTTCTAAGGGTAAATGGAAATACCTTCAACCAGAATTACATGACCAAGATATTGAATTTCCTCCTTAAAAAAATCACACTTGCTGAACTTAGCGTACAACTGATGTTTCCTTAGCAAATCCAACACCTTCCTCAGGTGTTCCTTGTGTTCTTCTGCATTCTTTGAATAGACTAAAATATCATCAATAAAATAAAAAAAAACTATCCAGATAGGGGTGAAATACACTATGCATTAACCTCATAAAGGTTGTTGGTGCATTATTTAATCCAAAATGTAACAGCACAAACTCATAGTGTCCGTACCTAGTACGAAAATCTGTTTTATGTATGTCTTCAACCTTTATCCGAATTTGGTGGTATTCAGACCTTAGAACTATCTTTGAAAACACAGTTTCCCCCCTCACTTGGTTGAACAGATCATCAATTCGCGGCAAAGGATATCTATTTTTCACTGTCAACTTATTAAGCTGGTGGTAATCCATGCACATCTGCATGGTTCCGTCTTTCTTCTTCACAAATAGTGTGGGTGCTCCCCAAGGAGATACACTTGGCATAATATACCCCTTATCTAATAATTCATGTAACTACATTTTTAGCTCAGTTAATTCAGGTATACTCATTCGGTAAGGTGTCCTTGAAATTGGTGATGCTCCAGGTACCAACTCAATGGTAAACTCTATCTCCCTTCTAGGTGGTAATCCTGGTATCTCTTCTGGAAATACATCCACATATACCTAGACTATTGGTATATTTTCCAGCATATGAGCCTTCTCTTTAGAATTGGAAAATCCAACCTAAATGGCGTATAGCCGGCATCGTTTTCTTATGCACCTTCCCATTTGAGATGATGTGATTAGACGCAGCTGTAAAGGTTTCTTTATTCCCTAAATTTCTTGGTGGTTACCATCCTGCATTCTATAATAGATAATATTTTCTTTGCAGTCTACCAATGTCAAGTGCTTCTCTAACCAGTCAGTGCCAAGTAATATGTCATAAGACCCTAGAGGTAGTACATTTAGATCCACAGTTAACTATTGTTCGTTCATTTTTAGTGCACAATTTGGTATTCTAGCACTAACCTTTCTCTTAGCTCCAGTAGCTAGCTGTACTAACCATGGTTTTCTAAATTTATAACTTTGTAACTTACAAATTTCTACTATTTTGGGACTTACATAGCTTAAAATTGCACCCGGGTCTACCAAAATATAAAAATTTTGAGTTAACAATTTACCTTCAAGTTCAATCATTGTTGGTTGGTAGTCCACTTGTCGATCTTCCAATGCCGCACTAATTCCGGGTATGTTTCTGGCAATATCACCCACTTTTGAAGACTCCTACAAGTTGGTAACTGCCTCACTCCTATCTCGCTATGGACAGTTTCCATAATAGTGTGCCTCACCATAGCCCCAACACTGTAAAGGTGGCTTCTGATTCTAGGTTTTTTTTGGTTTGCTCGAAGCTTCTGTGGGTTTATCTTCTACAGGACACTTTTTTATTTGATGATTCATTCCAAATTTTTTTCTAAGTGAGCTTCTAACAGTACCCTTGAAATTTCCGGTTCTGTTTCTTTTGAAACCAGAACTGGCCTTATGGTCTTTCTTTTCCTACCAATTCTTTCCTTGTTCACCTTTTGCTTTGGCTTGTTGATAGCACAATCTAGATTTCCTGATTACCTCATCCATGGTCCTTGGATTCACAAAATCAATATGTTCCTTCATGTGGGTTGGAAAACTGCTCAGAAATATCTTTACTTTAGCTTTTTCATCCCTTAGGTAGGGAACATAACGTAGTAGAGAAGTAAACTTAGTGATATACTCCTCCATTATCATTTGTCCCAGTTTCAAATCATGAAACTCCCTAGAATTTTCATCATAAAAATGCTTTGTTAAGTATTTATCCTTGAAATACTGTTGAAATGCATCCCAAGTTACATCCTGATCATCAATGCTACGGACATTTTTCACTTCCTCCCACCATAAGGTGGATTTCTCCCTTAGATGATAGATAGCCAACCTTGCTTTAAGATTATTGTTGTATTCATACAATTTCAAATACTTATTCATGTTTATTAGCCATGCCTCAGCCACTTCCTCCTCCACTCCATCAAACGTAGGAGGTTTTACTTTCCGGAATTCACCTTGCAGTTCCACCTTCAATACTTTCTCCTCTTTTTGATCTGATACGTTATCTAACTTATCTTTGTTATAGTTCTTATTTCTATTACCGCGTTGAGACTGAATTCTTTCCATTCTGTCAGTATGATGATCTCTAGTTTGATGTTCATTTCTTTCCTTAAATTCTCTATCAGTACTGGGCTTCTCATTTCCCTGATTTTGTTTATTGGAAAGCCTTTTTAATATTCTTTCATATTCATGCATCAAACATGCATTATCATCATGCACCATTTCCATTTCTTCTTGCAAATTTTTCATAGTGTTTAAGAGGATATTGGTTTGGTGTTGCTGCTCCTCTAACAATCTACTGTTTTTTGGTGCTGCTCCACGCCCAGCTGTACCCATAGTTCTGGGTCCATCTCTGTTCGAGGTTGGGTTTCCCTAGAATTCATAGGTGGCTGCTGCACTGGCATTCTCCTCATGATTTTCCTGTTAACCTCCTTCTCTCACTCTCTCTCTCTTTGCGCATCAGTAGTACATAATTTTAAAATGTTACTTGACCCATAGGGTCCCAGCGTGCAAACACCGCTTGTAACATGCATCAACTTAAATAATAATAATAAAATTATTATTCATTCCCCTATCTAAACAAAATGGTTTCACATTAAATTATTCATTTCCTAAGATAAATATTTACCACAGGACTTCACGCTTCCTAGCTACCTACATCTGACATTACATTATATACATATATCTGACTTACAACATATACATATAATAACGTTATACACGGACATCAATACCATTCTGGAACTTTATTTTAAGAATAATTAAAATCTATAGTCATACGAATTTTGGGTTTCTTATACGAATGGAGATTGTATTAACTGTCGGATGGAAATATCAATCGAATCACATTTAATTCTTATTGTACCAAGCTATCGCTTCACCAAGATATTTACCTCATGTCCACACAGGAATTTAAATGAAGCTTCAGGTTTGATTTAATTGCTTCGATTGTTAAGCCAACTAGTGGAACAGTTGTGTCAATCTCCACCCTTGATTCAATAACCCTAGATCTTACAGTGGCGAATCATTTAGGGTTTGACATGACCTCTTTCACTTAACTTTTTTCCCATGAATTCTCTATAACTTTAATTCTACTTTGGCGGAGGTCTTTGAGTTCTACAACTTGTTCTATTTTCACTTTATCCCTTGGCCTATCACATTACTTCAAAATGATACTTGGCTTATACTCCGGCAATAAGAGGAATTCCTCCGGCAGATTGTTTCCATTCGGCATCAAGGTTATGGTAAGAATCTTGTTGATATTTTAACATTATTTTCGTGTTTCCAATGGACAATATAATTCATTTTCCCTTGGGTTGGACCGTAAAGGGTTGCTATTCATTTAATTCTCGGAACTCTTCTTATTTTTTCTTTCTTTTTACAATCCAGCAGTTGATAATCTTGCAAGTGTTATGGAGACAGCCACAAACGTTTACACTCCGGCACAATATATTTACGAAATGAGGATTATACCTCTACTCATTAGCTCATAATGCATCAATAGATAATAATTTTCATTCTATTGAATAGTCTTGTTTTGGATCATTTAATAAATATATGTTCCGAATTTTCTTTTTTATAAATTCTTACAAGATAACCCATACTTTACGTTGTCTACTATTTCAGATCGAATTCAGAAATGTTCATCATGGTACCCACCATATATATCCCTTCCACACCCACTTAATTTCTCTCACTCAGCTTCATTTTTAAATTCTTAACCCTTAATAATAGGGTTTTATCTAACAAGGCTTTTAACTTCTATATATGCAGGTTTCCCCTCTCTTGTCTTGATGAAAGAAACTCAGTTGAATTCTTGACTTCAAGGTACCAGCTAACCATTTTTTGGCTGCGACAGGTATTTACGTTCTGTACCGGTCCAAAACTGAGGGCTCCAACCTTAGAGTATTTAATTCGTGCTACCTAGCATTAGATATTATAAGGGTTCAATCATTCGGCCCTCGATTTTTCTTTTCAGGGTTCTTACTTTAAAAATTATTTTTGTAATATTACTTCGAACCGCCTTAAATATGATGAAATGTAAGTGATTTATGTAAGGTTATAAGTAGAGAAATAACCTAGCTTGTTATTTTATTGCAGGGCTATCACTCGTTGTATTTTTTCGAATCGGTTTAAGTTCTTAATTCACAAATTTTCAAACAATGCTATTGTATTTTATTTATGGCAATGTTTTATCTACAATATATATAATGAAAGATGTTTTCGAGCCTTTTTTTATTATATTCCATTCACTGTCTATTCATAATATGCTTGAATACTATTCGTCTTCTCAATGAAGTAAATTCAATGACGTTATAGTTTTGTTCTTCTTAAATGGGTTTTTTGTATTGCACTTAAAAGAATTTACAATGCCATGGTATCTGCGAAACTGGTATCTATTGCTATATTCTATACATTTCCATCATATATAAGTTATAATAATAATTCAAGAATCGGCACCAAGCATAAGTTATCTTTACAGGTTTAGTTTGGGATTTGTAAAGAATCATGCATTATGTTATTACTAATAGTTTAACCTTTATTTCTGTTTTTAATATGATACCTCTTGACAGTAACATTTAGTAACTTTATTTATTCATTGTCACTATAATTTACCGGATCTGTTCTCTGTAACTAGTATAATTTCTTTTATCATGACCAGAACAAAATCTGTTCGTGTATTATGATAGGCAGTGAGGCAATCAACCCGGAACCTTATCTAGGTTCTGGGTTAACAATCCTCAGACTACCCTACACAAATTTACTAGATTTTTTTAAAAATGATTGCAATAGAAATTTATCATAGACAGTATTTCCTATTCTTCTTAACATGCCTATAAATTATCAGTAGTATTTAAAAAATTAAAATAATAGAATTGTCCAAAAATACTTATGTTTACTCCTTGACTAATAACACACCTCCCTTCCATGAGTGAGGCTATTACGTCCTTCCACTCTCCCCCATGCTCTGAGTCTAAGTCTAAATTTGACAGAACCTTGGAAGAGACCTTGGGACAATCCGGTCCAGTCTCCGATTCTAGGTGTAACAGAAATCTAAATTATTCCCCAGTTTCCACCAGTTCCAGAATATCTATCCAGAATTTTCTTTCATTTTTCAGTCACCCAACAGAACCCTCAAACCTAACCAGGATTATATTTTTTATCCTCAAAGGTGGGTAAATTGTTTTAACTAATTTTTGTTGAACCAATTCTCCAATATTGAAATTATTTTATTTACCATCAGTTTTTACTTTATGGAACAAATTCCATAATAAATCTTTTTCATTAACCAAAATTAAATTTATGTTCAAAATATTTTTAAAACAAAATAATAGTAAATATTTAAAATTCCTAAAAAGTATCTTAACCATAATATAAATGATTAAACCAGTGGTTACAGTAACCATGTCCAGTCCAATGTTTCCACCAATCGTCGGGTTTCTTCTCCCTGCCCCTTGTCCCTTTTGATTCTAGTTCATCTAGTTGGTCCAACCCAATCCTCTATTTGCACCATTCCTAACATACATACATGGTTTGTAGCTTACCCTTACACCCTTCAACATAATTGTCGTGCTGATATTCCTTGCGCTGGAAATTGAAGGCGAAGAGAAAATGAAAATTCCATAGTCGAGACGAATAGTGGCACAGTATCCCCATCACATAGACTAACAATTATTGTGATGTCATAGCCAAATAGAATAGATTAAATCTCACATGTCAGTGCAATTAAATTACGAAAGATGGAGGATTCTCTCAAACAAGCCAAGTAATTCATCCACCGCGTCAACCAATAGCAACCACAGTGTTTCGGTTGTTGTATTCACCACAACACAAGATCTCTAGAGAATGTAGATAATCAAAGACATATTTCGATCGCCTCTATCAAGAGCTTCGAGGTGACCTTCAAATTCTTGTTGATATCAACCAGATTGTGTCCACCATCAAATGAGCTAAACATAATATAATATAATAACAAAAAAAAAAACTTTTATAAACCCCTTGCTTAAATATCTTTTAAGTTTCATTGCGAAAGCACTATTTCTTTTTTAATATTTTTTTGGGTTTGGTTTAGTTAAACATTGCTTGGGGGATTTAATTTTTATTTTTTTTAGAATATTTGGATTTTCAATAATTAATCTATTTTTTATTAAAAAATTTAAAAAATTTAATTAATTATCCAATGTAATCATTGTATAGCTTTACAACATTACCATGTTTTGTGATCTCAAAAAATTTTATAATCCAAAATTAAAATTATATTTAGAATACTAAGGTTTATTTGGAAGGAAATTAAAAGACATCATCAACAAAATGCACAAAAAATTTCAAAACATTCTACTTAAATCGATATATTGTTGGGGATTCTTTAAGGGATTTAGGAAATGAACCTAAGTAAACCAATGCATAAACTTAGTGCATTTCTACTATTCCTAGATAAATATTTTCACTTTCACCCTTGATTTCTTTTATTCTTACTACATTGTTATTAATTCATTCATTGTTTCTATTTCTCTATTTTGTTTCTTCAAGTTCTAGAGGAGTGATTTAACCTCTTTTATTGTAGATTTTATGGAAACGTAGAGAGAAACTATATGTGTTTAAAGTGAAATGCTCTCATGTCCTCTTCAAATTTCTCTACTCTCAATCTATTTCATTTTACATTTATTATTTATATATACTTTAAAAAATCATAACACTCCCCGGATGCGGGTGTACGTAGTTAGTGATTATTTGCAGATGGGGAGGTGGCCGGGCACGTGGTTCACCACCACCACCAGTCCTCTGCATTCAAAGCGACAACCCAACTCGCAGACTTCTTCAGTTAATGCAGCATCAATTCGTTTTATTACGCCTCGTTTACCTGCCCTCCTCGGCGTTATGGAACCCATTCCATTGATCCACAGAGTTTTACCTTTGAATTACTGCTGCTCGCAAGTCGTTTCAGAGCCCTGCCTGCGGACCAGTACAGGGAAACGGTGTTATTTGCAGTGTGGTCATCAGCTTTCAGAAGATTTTCAAGTCTCCTCGGGGCCGTTTGGCTATTACGGTGGCTTCACCTCTGTTTGCAGTCGCCCTCCAGTGTTTCTCCGCCCTACCCGGCTCACTATGCCTCACCTGAGACCTAGGATGACCGCCAGGCGAGGCTCCTCTCGAGGGCTTGGTATGAGACAGCCAGTGTCTCCTTCCTCATCCTCCCCGTCGGACTTTTCTGATCCTGAAGCTGGACGCAATGTTGTTTACAGGCGTGGACGTGGTCGGGGCCGTGGGGCGCAAATTCGCCTCTCTTCCAATGTTCACTCTCACTCCGCCCGTTTCATCTACCCCTGCTCCCTCAATCATCATGAGTTTATTGCCGAGGTTTCCATCACTCTGAGGCCTAATCCTGTCGCTCAGTCTTTGCTCTCTGGCCATAATTCGAATGCTCAAGCTCTGCCCTCTGAAATTGTCCCTGCTCCTGAGGATGAGGTTTTGTTCTGTCCTCCCGACGTCAGTAGGCCAAGCGCTCCGGATGATAACGCCTCTCAGTTAGCATCTCAGATGGCAAAGCCCAACGCTCCTTCGGGCAGCGGTTTCTCTGACAAAGTTCCTCTTCCTCCAGATGACGAGGACTTCAATCCGTTCGCTTGCCCTGTGGAGGAAGAAGCGCCTTCGCCCAACGAAGCTTAATGGAGTCTGAACGACAGTTTTGGTCTACAGGTATCAAGAAGGGGTTAAACCTCCTTCTTTCTCTCAGTTTTTTGCAGATTATTAATGGTCATTCTTCATCGAATTATCACAGGCCTTCCAGATACAGGTTACACACTAGGATTACTGATGTTACTGTCCTGAGGACAGCGTTTCATGGCCATACTAAAATTACTTGTAATTTTTGTTTCTGGTTTTGTCTGTTGAGGTCTTATCAGTCGAAAATTGTCCTTCCTTTCAGCAGTCACAAAAAACATAAGTATCAATGGTATAACAGTCGGACAAGGTCCTGGTCCTCAGTTTTTGTCATAGTCTGTATTCAGTCGTTGGTTTTAAGTGTCAATATGCAGCAGTGCAATGCTAGAATGCCACATCATTGGGCTAGCCACTCGGAGGCCTTTGCCTCGTTGTAATCTTTTTGTATCAATATAGAAGTAGACTTATTCAAAAAAAAAAAAAAAAATCATAACACTACGTTATTTCCATGGGCCTGACCATTTATTTTTTCAAATATTAAGCCCCTTATCTATGCTCTATCACCATTTACATGTATTAAGGGTTCATGGAAACTATCTTCATATTGAATTGTGGCATTGATGGCTCCAACGCTTGCAAGAATTTTGTGGGTGCCTCCGATCATGGAGTGGGAATGCATCTCGCACTAGCTCCTTTTCTATATTTAATTTCATCCTCAACAATGGAAACCATATTATAAGATTAAATAAACAAGATTAAAATCCACCTATTAATAAATCTAGAATTCATGTAGGTAAGACTCTAAAATGAACATAATAATAAGATAACCTTCATGGTTATTTCCAAGGATTGTGTGAAGATTCGTTGAGCATGGATGCTCTTTTGGATAGTTTAATTATATTTAAGCACTCATGGTTGGATGAATCTTAAGCCATTAACTCTATGATGTGCTTTCATTTCCATATTTCCTTGAATTTTATCCATCACACCCAAAAGGCAATGCCAATAGAAATTTCCTCATATCTTTTCTATTGCAATATTTATATAAAAGGGGAAAATAAGAAGAGGGATTAAATAATGCAGATGAGGAAAAAAGACTGAATCTGTATTATTATCTTTGGATGCTTCTTAGAAGCGTCATTGTTTTAACTATATTTGTTATATGCAGGGCTTTGAAATGGCTAGGTGAATTAATTATCCAGTGTCCTAAAACAATAAACATCAAGAGGAAGGGTGAAGACGAAATTATAAAGTGCTTACCATTCCAATTAAAATGCCTCTAGCAATACCCAGAAATGTTACAAAAGTCTTGTTCATCATCATCCAGGTTTTTATACTTACCCATTACTTAAATATCCATCTTGTAAATGTTTAACAAATTTTGAATTTACATATCACAAAACATTAGATCCAATGATGTTAGAAAATGATGTTAGATTGAAATTTGGCCATAATCTTGTTAAAGGTTTGACTTAGGCCAAGTTTCTGATTAAAAAACTAAGGTGTCTTTTTCATGACTTCACAAAATAAGGTTGAAGCCTATTTCTCAACTAGAAATATGGCCTAGATGAACTACATGGACTATTTCTCAATCTGGATTGACTGAAATTCCATCAATTGGCAATGTGGCCTAGATGAATGTAAATGCTCTAAAATACAAGTTACAATACTTCTCCAAAATCAAACCCCTATTACATTGAAAATAATAAACATTACAAAAAAATACATCTACAAGATATTACTATCTTTCAAGAATAAAATTCTAATAATAAACTAAAATAAAAATTATCTATTTTTTCACATGGAATTGGAATTGCTCGAGTCAAATGCTGTTAAATCTGGGTTCGATCCTTAAGTGTCTAACCTCCTCAAAACCTTAAACTTCCATGGATTTCTTCCCTTAAAATATGTCAACTTCCCTTTAAACACGACAAGCAATAGAACCTATGAGGCACCATGTGGCGGCCTCCGGCTGGGCCATGTGGAGGCTTCCCATTAGGCCACCAAAATACACTACAAGCAATAAAATCACCCAACTCACACTTATGTATCAAAATTGCAATTTTTCATTTCCGAAGTGACACAATTAAAAATTACTAACATAAATGACTATTTCATATACTTGTTTTCCTTATTATTCGGTCATATTTTGATTCTTGGGCTATAGTAGTAATTTACGTTAATCATTATTAATTTTATCACTTTTCTAGTCATATATTTTATTCCTGGACTAAATTAGTCATTTTAGTTTGGTAACTTATTATCTAGTCATATAGTCTATCCCTAGACTAAATTAATCGTTTAAGTTAGTCATTTTTAGTTCGATCACTTAAAATTGCTCAAATTTAATAGTAATTCACTTGAAATAATTGCGGTGACTAATTGTTTTAGGCACCTAGTCATTAATTTCATCACTTTCTACTAGTGCATGTTTGACCATTATTTATTTCCATATCGAAACAATCTTTGTGACATTGCAACGCTGGATTGTGGTAGACCAAGGTTTATTTTTGTATTGATAGAATCTTCGTCACCATACAACGTCGGACCATGGTAGACCATGCTTTATTTCACACAACATAGTTCGCATGGTTGACCAAGATTGACGATGGCACATGAAGATTGGACTTTGTTAACCATGTTTAACCTTGTTTCACCATGGTTCAACAAGATTGATATTTTAAAGCAAAGGGAGTAATATGCATAAGGTAATAATTCTAAAACCCAAATGGATTATAAACCCAATGGATTGATATTCAACCGAAGACAACAATATAAACCCTAAGATAAATATTATAAAGGCTTAAATAAGCATGTTTTTCCATGATTGACCATGGTCTATTTTCTTATTGAGACAATATTTTTTAAAATGTGACATTGGACCATGCTTGACCATGGTTCAACCCTTATATTAATAAACCCATGTGATTGATGTTACAAACCCAAGGAAATAATAAACCCACGAGGTAAATACTAAAACCCCAAGGGATTACCAACCCAAGGAAATAACATTGAAACCAAAGCATAAATATTTTTAACCCAGGGCATATAAACCCTAAAATAAACATGGTTGACCATGGTTGATTTTGATATTGAGACAATCCATGTCATAATGTAACGTTGGATCATGATTTATTTTCATAAGGAGACAATGTTTGTCACAATGCAACGCTTAACCATGGTTTATTTTCATGTTGATACAATCTTTGTCACAATGCAACTTTCAACCATGGTTGACAATGTACACCATGATTGATTTTACCAAAAATGGTTGAGCATGGTTGAACATGGCCGACAATGATTAGTAACGGATGAACATGATTGACCATGACTCACCATGGATGACAATGGTTAACCATGATTGATATTATGAACCCAAGGGAATAATAAACCCAAAGGATCAATACTAAAAACCCAAAGGAACAATATTAAACCCTAAGAATAAACCCAAATGAAAATTTTACCCCAATGATTAATACTAAAACCCCAAAAAATTATGCAACCAAGAAAATAATATTATATCAATGGATTAATAGTATAAACCCAAGGTATATATTTACACCTTGGGTTTATATTAGGTCTATTTATAATAAGACATAAGACATGGCTGGAAATGTTGAGCATGGGTTGAGCATGGTTTTTAAATATTGATTATGTCGACTATGGATAACCAATTATTACTATCATTAACCATAGTTGATAATGTGGGACTATTGTTAAACATCTATAACTATTTTTTTACTATGGTTAATGATTGTATGACCATGGTTGAATATGGTTGGCTATGGTTTTTCACATTCACCCTTGAAAGGTTAACTATGTTTGACTATCTCATCACATTGATTGTTGCTAAATATGTTAAACATATGGTTGACCAAGCTTGATCATGGTCAACTATTTAAACATTTTCTATCAAGGTTTGACTATGTTTATCTAATGTGGTTGAGTGTGTTCAACTATTAATATTAATCAATAATAATATGTGATTATGTTTGACCAAAGTTTAAGGTTGCGACAGTCAAACATAGTCAGACATTGTTTAGCTATGGTTGAACATGTTCTAATAATGATTGACTATGTTTTAATATAGTATAACTATGATTGATCATTGTTTTACCATGGGTTGACTATGTTCAACCACAATCGAGTATGACTCACTATAGCTAACCATCGCTTGAATACACGTTTACTATGATTGGCCACATTTTGACTATGGTTTTTTATAGTTGACCATGATTTAAATTTCGTTATCACTGAAATGGTGGTTGTTGATATCTGTCCATGGCTTAACTATGGTTAGCCCTAGCCATCAACTATAGCCATCCATGGCCCACCATGGCCATCTAGTATGGTTCAATTAAGTTCAGTATGGTTCACTAACGATCACTTACAAATAAACCATGATGTCCACGGTAATTTTGGTTCACCATGGTAGTCATGTAGACTATTGTTGACTATGATCCTCATATTCACTATAGTTCACCATGTCATTAATAGTGAACCATATCGAGCATGTGTTAATGTATAGATTTATTTATATTTAAGAAATTATGAATGTGAAGATTAACGATTAATGTGTTCATTCATAAATAAGTGTATTAATATATAGTTATTACTATATTATTGTAAATTTATTAATATTTAAATAATATTATTACTAAAAGTATTCAAGTTTATTATTAAATTTTAATATTAATAATAACCTTAATATGAATAATGTTATTAAATTTTCATATTAATTATTAAAATTTAATATTAACTTTGATAAATCCTTATTATTATTATTATTATTATTATTATTATTATTATTATTATTAATGAAGTGGTCTTTAGTGTGACTTTTTGGACTTTCCCGCCAGAATACTACAGAAACATTTGAGCTGAAATCTTTATTTTTGTTATTTAAACTGGATTTTTTTGTTGCATATATTGATTCAAGACCTCGAAAAATCCCCTACGACACTTATATTGTGCATTGTTTACCCATCAAGCTTGTGATTTCAATAAATTCGTCCAAGATTTTAAAGAAATTAGACCAAAAAAATCCACTAGAAAAGCTTCCAAAAAGTCTCACTAAAGAAAAATCCATTATTAATCTTAAGGACTTTATTATTATTGTCAATATTAAATAATGTCATTAACCACACTTTGTTTATGGCTAACCCCATACATCCAATATATTACTCCATAGTCAACCATGGGTATCCACCATGGCTCAATATAGTTCACTATAGGTCAGCTACACATAGATCATGATGCCTTTGATAATTCTGGTTTCCCATGATAGTCGTGTTGAATATAATGGTTATGTTAAATATAATTGACCATGTCAATAATACTCAACCATACTTAAGTAAGTTCATGCATAAAGTAATTTATCGCTAAGACATTATAGATATGTAGATTATTATTAATGTGATATATATATATATATATATATATATATATATATATATTAATAAACTAATATAAATAATTATTTAATATTAGATTTGTAACCACTGCCTTAATTATTGACTAATTGTTAGGTTGTTGTTAAAGGTTGTTAAATGTTATTTGTTAAAAAAATAGAATATTTTGAACAGGAATTAATTTTGGTGTTTGAATAAAAGATTACTTGTGAAATTAGTTTCATAAGTAAAGACTGATGGTAAAAGTCAATTCAAGATCTGGAGTTAGTTGAACAGAAAAACAGTTCAACAGTTATCCAAAGAAACTTTGGAATAAATAAGAGATTTCAGGGAGTTTTGGGGGTTCTGTTGGAAAACTGAGAAAACACTATTTATCCTGAGGAGTGATCCCTGAAGGGAATAACTCACAGAGGAGACTGTTTCCACTGGAATTGGAGAATTGGACCGGACTGTCCTGAGATTCTCTTCCAGTTTTCTGTGTTCAACAAAGACTCAAACTTGGAGCACAGGGGAGAGTTAGAGGACGTAATCGCCTTACTCGCAGAAGGGAGGCAATCAAATTATCAGTCAGAATTAAGTACAGATGAGTGGAATTCTATTTTTCTGATAGTAGTATAATATGTTTCTTTTTTCTAAATTATAGATAAGAGAACTGAGAAGATGTAATGATTAAATGATTTTATATGTTTGAAATGTTTACAGACAGGAACGAAAATCTCAAAAATGTTATTCAAAGTAGGAAATATTTATTTTCTGTAGTCTACATATGTAACCAACATTAAAGAAAAATTCGTAGATTACAGTAAGGATTAAGTTACATTCTATCAAGATTAACTAAAGAACTATTAGCCAAGCTTCTGCGACCAGATTCTGGGCTGGTCGTCCTTCAAATCCTACGATATTACACGGACAAACCGTGGTCCAGTCATGAATCAGAGTTAATATATCTAGCATACCTAAGTTAAAATGAAGAGACTAAGATGTTAGAAGACTTATGTTTGTTAGGGTTCTTCATGTAAGTAACTAGAAATACCAACAAAGTAATGTAAAAGTTCACAACCCTCATTAGCTAAAATCGAACAGAAAAGAACAAACCCTCTATGAGGGAATGAATAGAGAAACTATAATGCATGGATTAACAATGAGGTATAAGAGACAATATAAGTAAAAAAATACAGTTAAACAGAGATTGCAAGCGTAAAAGCTTTCAGGATATCCAAATATTTCATACACTGTAGAAGTAGAACAAAAAATATAACTTCATGCATGTTCAATAGAGACTATATATATATATATATATGACGAGAAACATGTATCGACAAACTGTTTATGTATATTTGCTATTGTCAAATCGAAACTCCTAACATATGTCTTCATATGCAATTATCAATACAGTATTGTAAACCATTGGCGCAGATATGAAATCCAGATTCATATTATTCAAATAATAGTGGAAAATAAATTCATAGTTGTTGTTCACTCGAGATAGAGAATCAAAAACAAGTTTATACAGAAGAAAGGCCCGTGGCCGTAACATAAATCCTTCCAACTAAAACCCTAAGGAAATTATTGTAGCTCGAAGGAAAAAATTATCACCAGCTGCCTATGGCCAAGGGTTTAAACCCTAAAGCTCGGATAGGGTCACCTGTTAGAGTGTTGGAGTGCTGGTTAGCTACTCTAAAACTTAATGGCTCCATGAAATCCTCAAAACTTGACAATCTATTTCGCTTGGGTAATGACAATCTATTACCGGCCAAAGTAAAGAAACTAAGTTAGTTAAAGAGATTGAATTAATGAAATAAAATTTGCTACTCTATTTAACCGAGTTATTAAACTAGAAAGACTAAAATAGGGAAGAAAACCAGAATGCTTCTGAGCGATACTTGTTGGCTATGCCAGATAGAGAATGGATGACGAAAACTGGAAACTTCAATGAGCCAATGTACAAACAAGATAAAGAAAATAGATTTAAAGTATTTAACATGGGTAATAAACCCAAAAACTAAACACGTAACAAAGGAAGTAAGGGTTGCAGTTAATCAAAATATACAAACGAACCATTTCATTCTTTTACAGGCAGCTTACAGGGGTTACCAGTCAACAAGGGACATGAAGCTTTCACAGAGGCATTGAGCTACCAAAGAACAAGTGCCATGAAGCCTAGAAACCGGATGGAGAAACCCTGATACAACAGAGCCAACTTCCAGAACGTTAATTCGAAGGAATGCGAATGAAAATCAGTTACAACACTGAAGTCATTAGCTCAACCCTAATGAGTTTACACCGTTGGATCTAATCCAAGATCAACAGTGGATAGAAAGCCAGAAATCAATCCAAATCAAGTCAAGTGCGTGCTATCTGCCCAACGAATCGAAATAGATATACGTAGCAGTACCATAATACCTCTATAAGTTAAGCGAATTCAATACAAATTATGCTGTCGAGTTATTGGATATGGCACGAAATATGATTTCAAATTAAATGAGTATTATATGATTGATACCATGGCATATGGTCTATGGATGCAATGCCTATATATCATGTATAAACATAAGTTTTAACCAAATAGCCAATGTGTGCATAGATATATCTTAGTTCCGAATTATGTAAACAATGTTTTTTTTTATAAAAAATGATTAGAAGGGTTGCAATTATGAACTGAATTATTTTAAACAAAGGACTAATGCTTAGTAGATTATGGTAATACTATGACAGGTATATCTTAGATGTATGGTAGATAGTAAATTTTTTTTTTACTGTTGTCATTTGTGTAATGTGGGTGAATGTTACAAGTGGTATCAAAGCAGCGTTACAATGCTGGGACCCTATGGGTCAACTAATGTTAAACTGTGTGTTAATAATGCACTTAGATAGAAATATTAACAGGACAAACGAGAAGGACACCCTTACAGCAACCACCTCAAAATGCTGGGGAGATCCAACCCCAACATGAAGGGAATCCTGAAATGTGGGTTCAGTTGGGGGTGGAACAACATCAACAGACTAGCAGGCTGTTAGAAGAACAACAACACCAAACCCGCATCTTGTTAACCACAGTGCAATAGCTACAAGAAGAAATGGAGAGAGTATGAAATGATAATGCAAGATTGATTCAGGAGCAAGAGAGAATTTTGAAAAGCCTCTCAGATAAGAAAAACAAAAGAATCGAGAAGCCTAGTACTGATAGAGAATTTCAAGAAGGAAATGAACAAAAAATGGGAGATCATGATATCGGCTGAAAAGAAATAAGTCTGTCTTAGCGAAGTAATCAAAATAAAATTTTTAATGAAGCCGATTATGATAATGAAACAGAATAGAAGGAAAGTAAAAAGTAGAAGATAGAGCTGCAAGGTGAATTTAGAAAGATAAAACCACCCACATTTGATGGAGTGGAAGAAGAGGTAGCTGAGGCATGGTTGATTAATATGAACAAGTATTTTCAAGTATATGATTATAACAGTAATCTTAAGCCCTCGTTAGCTTTTTACCAGTTAAGAGAGAAAGCCACCTTGTGGTGGGAAGAAGTGAAGAACGTTCACGGAATAGAAGATCAAGATGTAATGTGGGATAGGTTTCAAAAGTATTTTGAAGATAAGTACCTGACAGAGCACTTTCATGATGAAAATGCTCGAGAATTCCACGATTTGAAACTTGGAAAACTGACTATGGACAAGTTTATCATTAAGTCTACTTCATTACTGTGTTACGTACCTTACTTAAGGGATGAGAAAGCTAAAGTACAAAGGTTTTTGAGTAATTTACCCACTGACATGAAGGAATGCAAAGAATTTGTAAATCCCAAAATAATGGATGAGGCCATTAGAAAGGTTAGAATGTTCTATCAGCAAGCTAAAGCCAAGATAGATGAAGGAAAAGGATGGTAGCCAAGGAAAAAAAAAGAGTAGTGCTGGTTTTAAAAGAGGCAGAACCAGTAATTTTAAAAGCACAACAAAGAGCTCAGTCAGTAGGCAGTTTGTTAAGCACCATCAGAGGGTAAGGTGGCCTGTAGAATATAAAACCGTTGAAGCTTCTAGTAAACCGGAGCAACCTCAAAACCAGAAGCCACCTTTACAGTGCTAGGGTTGTGGAGAGGCACACTATTATCGAAATTGCCCACAACAGGGTAGAAATGATGCAGTAACCAATCTACAGGAAGCCTCAATAGTGGGATATGTTGCTCGAAACATACCCAGAATTAATGCAGCATTGGAGGATCGACAAACTGATTACCAACCTACCATGATTGAACTAGAAGGTAAACTGTTATCTCAAACTGTTTCTATTTTGGTAGATTTGGGAGCAAGTTTAAGCTATATGAGTCCTAAATTAGTAGAGATCTGTAAATTACAAAGTCAGAAATTTAGGAAATCATGGTTAGTCTAGTTGGCTATTGGAGCCAAGAGAAAATTTAGCGCCAAAATACCAAATTGTGCACTACAAATCGATGGATAGAAACTAACTATGGATTTGAATATTTTGGCCTTGGGATCTTATGATGTGTTTCTTGGTATGGATTGGTTGGAAAAGCATTGGAATCTAGTAGATTGAAAAGAGAAGATTATCTACTACAGAAATCAGGGTGGCACCCACCAGGAAATTCAAGGAATAAAGAAACCGGTACAGTTGCGCCCAATTACAGCTTCCCAAATGGGTAAATACATGAGGAGGGATGTCAACTATATGCTATACAAGTGGATTTTTTCTGATTCTAAAGAAAAAGCTTCTATGTTAGAAAATATACCTGTAGTACAAGAATTCAAGGATATATTCCCAGAAGAGATACCAGGATTGCCACCTAGAAGGGATATAGACTTTACAATTGAATTGATGCCAGGAGCATCACCGATTTCACAAGCACCCTATCATATGAGTGTGCTAGAATTAACTGAGTTAAAAATGTAGCTTCAGGAATTATTAGACAAGGGATATATATGATTAAGTGTATCTCCATGGGGAGCACCTGTATTATTCGTTTAAAAGAAGGACAAAACCATGCATATGTGCATGGATTACCATCAGTTAAACAAACTGAACGTCAAGAATAGATATCCCTTACCACGAATTGATGATCTGTTTGACCAAGTAAGAGAAGCTACGGTATTCTCAAAAATTGATTTGAGATCAGGTTATCACCAAATCTAGATCAAAGATGAAGATATACATAAAAATTCCTTTCGCATAAGGTATGGTCACTATGAATTTGTGGTACTACCTTTCGGGTTGACTAATGCACCAACCACTTTCATGAGACTGATGCATAGAATATTTCACCCTTATCTAGATAACTTTGTTTTAATTTTCAGTGACGACATTCTAGTCCATTCTAGGAATGCAGAAGAACACAAGGAGCATTTGCGAATGGTACTAGAAATGTTAAGAAAACATCAGTTATATGCGAAATTCAGCAAATGTGATTTCTTCAAGGATGAAATACAATATCTGGGACATGTGATATATGCGGAAGGTATAGCAGTGGATCCGAAGAAAATCAGAATTATCATGGAATGGAAGGTGCCACAAAATGTGGCAAATGTATGATCATTTATGGGACTCGCTGGTTATTACCAACGATTTATTAAAGGAATTTCAAAGATTTCCTTTCCTATTACCTCTCTACAAAGGAAGGGAAAAATATTTAAATGGATAAGGGAATGTCAAGACAGCTTTGAAATGCTGAAGCAATTATTAACATTAGCACCAGTGTTAAGTGTAGCTAATCCAAATAAAGAATTTGAAGTTTGCACGGATGCATGTAAGGAGGGTGTTGGGGCGATTTTATCACAAGAAGGAAAGGTAATTGCATATGAGTCTCGTAAGTTAAAAGATCATGAACAATGATACTTATCCTATGATTTAGAGCTGACTGTAGTTGCGCACGCACTCCGGGTGTGGAGGCACTACTTACTTAGAAAAAGATTTGTGCTGAACACAGATCATAGTAGTTTAGCTAGCTATTTCAAACAAGCTGATTTAAACTCCCACCAAGAAAGGTGGAACACCTTCTTGAGCGAATTTGACATTGACATGCAGCATGTAAAAGGAAAGGAGAACAAAATAGTGGATGCATTGAGCAGAAAATTGCATAATATTTATGAATTATATGTTAACCAAGTTGAGTGCAGATTCCTAGATCAAATCAGAAAAGAAGTAGAAAAATATCTTGAATATAAATTTTTGTGGTAGCAAGCACAGGAATCTAAAGAACAAGGAAGGTTGGGAGATTATGAAATCAACAAATATGGATTGCTGGTTTTCAAGAAAAGGATAGTCATTCCAAATGGAATGGAGTTGAAGACTCTAGTATTGGATGAATATCATAGAAGCAATTATGTAAGGCATCCTGGATACCAAAAGATGTTGACAACAATAAGAAAGGATTACTATTGGCCTGGTATGAGAAAAGATATAGCAGCCTATCTAAACAAGTGTTTAGAATTTCAGCAAGTGAAAGTAGAACATCGACATCCAGCTGGGTTAATGCAGCCTATACCAATTCCAGAATGGAAATGGGAAGTGATTTCATTGGATTTCATCACTAGAATACCAAGATAAAAAAGAATTAATGACTCTATAATGATAGTAGTGGACTGATTGAGTAAATCGGCACACTTCATACCAGTTCAGTCCACCTATAAGACAATAGAGATAACATATTTATTTATGCAGGAAATTTTTAGACTGCATGGCATTCCCAAGACTATTATTTCAGATAGGGATGTGAAATTTACATCAGCTTTCTGGAAAACGTTCTTTACAGGTTTGGGGACTCAACTTAACTTCAGTACTACTTACCATCCACAAACGGATGGGCAAACAGAATGAGTAAATCAAGTGTTGGAAGACATGTTGAGAATGTATGTTATGTAGCAACCGACCAAGTGGGAAGAATATTTACACTTAGTAGAATTCACATATAATAACGATTATCAAGAATCGTTAAAAATGAGTCTGTTTGAAGCCCTATACAGGCGACAGTGCAAAACTCCTATCAATTGGATTAGTCTCGAGACCAAGCTCATGCTAGGACTAGACATGCTAGCAGAAATGGAGTTAGAAGTGAAGAAAATCAGACAGAATTTAAAATTAGCTCAAGACAGGAAAAAAGTGTATGTAGATAAAAATATATCATATCGTGAATATGAAGTGGGATATTACGTGTATGTGAGAATTAAGCCAAAGAAGAGTACGATAAGATGGGCATCTTGTGCAAAGCTAGCTCCCAGGTTTTTTGGCCCTTTTCAAATACTAGAAAGAGTAGGGCTTGTGGCGTATCACTTGGCCCTTCCCAGCCATATCCGAGTGCACAATGTTTTTCATGTATCGTTACTAAAACGATATATTCATGATTCAAGACATATAATCCATTGGAAGAACATTCAGGTAGAAGGTAAGAACAATAGTTAAAAATATAATATGTTAAGACTTATGTAAACTAATACAAGTCTATTGTGTGCAGGTAGAACCGGACGGAGAATTTCTGGTCGAGGCTCATAGTATAATCGACCGGAGGGAAATCATGCTCTAGAAACGAGCCATCGCCTAGGTTAAAGTGAAAAGGAAGCTCTTTGGCCTGGAAGAGGCCACATGGGAGGACAAAAGTTTTGTGCGGGAAGCATATCCTGAACTTTTTGCTGATATGGAATAAGAACACCGGGGCCGGTGTTCTATTTCAGAGGGGGAAAGTTGTAACCACTGCCTCAATTATTGACTAATTGTTAGGCTGTTGTTAAAATTTGTTAAACATTATTGTTATTTTTTAGAAAAAACATAATATTTTGAGCAGGAATTAATTTTGGTGTTTCAATAAAAGATTACTTGTGAAATTAGTTTCATAAGTAAAGACTGATGGTAAAATTAAATTCAAGATATGGAGTTAGTTGAATAGAAAAACAGTTCAACAGTTATCCAAAGAAAATCTGGAATAAATAAGAGATTTCAGGGAGTTTTGGGGGTTTCATTGGAAAACTGAGAAAACACTAGTTATCCTGAGGAGTGATCCCTGAAGGGAATAACTCACAGAGGAGACTGTTTCCACTGGAATTGGAGATTTGGACCGAACTTTCCCAAGATTCTCTTCCAATTTTATGTGTTCAACAAAGACTCAAACTTGGAGCACAAGGGAGAGTTAGAGGACGTAATTCATAGTAACCCCACTCAATGAAGGGAGTTTAATCTAATTATCACCAAAAATTAAGAAAATATGCGAGTGGAATCCTCTTTTATGATAGTAGTATAATATGTTTTCTTATAAAATTATAGATAAGAGAACTGAGAAGATGCAATGATTGAATGATTTATGCTGTTTGAAATTTTTATAGACAAGAAAGAAACTTGTAAAAGTTATGCAAAGTAGTGAAAATTATCATAATTCACACATGTAACCCAACATTAAAGAAAAGCTACAGAGTAATGTTATTATGTTACATTCACACTCAGGATTATCCTATGAATCTAGCATTAGCCAAGCTTCGTAGGTTGGGAGACAAGGTCGTCCTTCAAATCCTATGATATTACACGGACAACCCGTGGTTCGATCACGAATCAGAGTTAATAAATCTAGCATACCTGAGTTAAAATGAAGAGACTAAGATGTTAGCAGACTTATGTTTGTTAGGGTTTTTCATCTAAGTAACTAGAAATACCAACAGAATAATGTAAAGTTCACAACCCTCATTAGCTAAAATCAAATAGAAAAGAACAAACCCTCTGTGAGGGAACGAATAGAGAAACTATAACACATGCATTAACAGTGAGGTGTAAGAGACAATATAAGTAAAAGAAGAGAGTTAAACAGAGATTGCAAGTGTAAAAGCTTTCAAGCTATCCAAATATTTCATACACCGTAGCGGTAGAACCAAAAATATAACTTCATGCATGTTCAATAGAGACTATATATATATATGACGATAAACAGGTATCGGCAAACTGTTTATGTATATTTACTATTGTCAAATCAAAACTCTTAACGTATGTCTTCATATGAATTTATCAATACAGTATTGTAAACCATTAGCGCAGATATGAAATCCAAAGTCATATTATTCAAATAATAGTGGAAAATAAATTCATAGTTGTTGTTCACCCAAGACAGAGAATCAAAAACAACTTTATACAGAAGAAAGGCCTATGGCTGTAACATAAATCCTTCCAACTAAAACCCTGAGGAAATTATTATAGCTTGAAGGAAAAATTATCACCGGCCGCCTACGGCCAAGGGTTTAAACCCTAAAGCTCGGACATGGGTACCTGTTAGAGTGTTGGAGTGCCGGTTAGCTACTCTGAAACTGAATGGCTTCATGTAATCCTCAAAACTTGACAATCTATTTCGCTTGCGTAATGAAAATCTATTACTTGCCAAAGTAAAGAAACTAAGTTAGTTAAAGAGATTGAATTAATGAAATAAACTCTGCTACTCTATTTAACCGAGTTATTAAACCAGAAACAGTCAAATAGGGAAGAAAACCATAATGCTTCTGAGTGATACCTGTCGGCTATGCCGGATAGAGAACGCATGCCAAAAACTCGAAAATTCAATGAGCCAATGTACAAACAGGATAAAGAAAATAGAATATAAGTATTTAACATAGGTAATAAACCCGAAAAATAAACACATAGCAAACCAAGTAAGGGTTGCAGGTAATCAAAAGATACAAACAAACCATTTGATTATTTTACAGGCAGCTTACAGGGTTTACCAGTTAGCAAAGGATGCGAAGCTTTCACCGAGGCGCTGGGCCACCACAGAACAAGTTCCATGAAGCCTAGAAACCAGATGGAGAAACCCTGATACAACGGAGCCGACTTTTAAAACTTTCGTTCGAAGGAATGCAAATGAAAATCAATTACAACACTGAAGTCATTATCTCAACCCTAATGAGTTTACACCGTCGGATCTAATCCAAGATCAACGGTAGATAGAAATGTAGATGTCAATCCAAATCAAGTCAAGTGCGTGCCAGTTGCCCAAAGAATCGAAATAGATATACGTAGCAGTACCATAGTACCTCTATAAGTTAAGCGAATTGAATACAAATTATGTTGTCGAGTTATTGGATATGGCACGAAATATGATGTCAAATTAAATAAGTATCATATGATTGATACCATGGCATATTGTCTATGGATGCAATGCCTATATATCATGTATAAACATAAGTTTTAACCAAAGAGCCAATGTGTGCATAGATATATCTTAGTTCCGCATTATGTGAACAATGTTTTTTTTATAAACAATGATTAGAAGGGTTGCAATTATGAACTGAATTCTTTTAGACAAAGGACTAATGCTTAGTAGATTATGGTAATACTATGACAGGTATATCTTAGATGTATGGTCGATAGTAATTTTTTTTTACTGTTGTCATTTGTGTAATGTGGGTGAATGTTACAAGATTTATATTTTATTAATACTTTATTAATAAAGTAATAATGATCATGTTACTTATAATTGACTATATCAACGATAGTCAATCATATTTAAAGAAATTAATGCATAAATTAATTTATAACTAAACCCTATAAATACATAGATTAATATATTATTAATGTATCATTAATATTACTTTAAAATCTTATTTAAATTATTTAAATATTATAGTAACCTTATTAACCCACTATTACTAATAATTTCAAAGAGATTGATTATAGAATTTATTAATCATATAGATGTAATAAAAATTATTAATATTATTTTATTAATAATTTTGTAATGCAATGCTTTTATTCTCTAATACAATACTTTTATGTTGCTTATTTTAAATTGTTGCTTACATTCCATCATGCTTTTTTTTGGAAATATGATTCTACAAATCTTGAGATATGTTTGCAAGCTCTGCAAATACAGATTACACATCCACCTCAAATAATTTTCCTTGAGGATTGCCCAATAATATTCTCAGTAAATATTTTTGAGTCGCTGTTTGTTTCTTTATTTTTCATATGATAGTTGTAATTGTTACCATAGGGCTTTCTGTGTGAGCCTTTCATGCACGTCCTCCCACCTTGGCCTTTTTCATTTAGTACCACTAAGTGTGATATTTATAGGTTTATTCATTGTAAATATATTGTTTTTAAAATACATTATTTACCCAATGCTTAGATTTACATCGATCTGCACCATAATGCCTACATTTGACCTCTTGAGATATGTCCTAAGAATGAATTGTTGAACTGGAGCGAAAAAGATTTAGACAGAAAATAGATTTTTTTGTTTTAAAAATATTTAAAAATTGTAAAGATATTGTGCACAAGCCCATTTTGAGAGAAACCAACTTCAGTCCAAGTGCATTGACTTTGGCAAAACCTTTAACACTCGAGCTTTCCCTGGATTTGATCGCAGAATTTGGAAATTCTTTTGGTTTGAACTATGTGAAACCATGCTGCTACCCATAGACCTTGGAGGTTCATAATCAACTATCATACACAATTAATTACGCAATTAAAATTATCACACATAATTAATTAGACAACTCACTAAAAATTAATACTAATTGAAAAAGCCATTAAAAAAATATAAAATATAATATCATTGCCAAGTACATAGCAGAATATATTGAATATATTAAACCTGATCTGTCACTCCCTCCATGCACTGACCCAATTATTATATTCACGCTGTATTACCCAATTATTCTAATCAAGCCAAAAAGAATTAAAAGCAATCATTACAAAAGAAAACTTACTGTGTGATGTGTTTGAATGCATCATGTGGTCAGGGAATTGTTAGAAATACCAGTACAACGGATAGAAACGACGATTAGAAATTCAACTTACTTGATTTCAGTTTACGGATTGAGATCTCTACACAAACACCGATCCAAAAAGACCTTCTTACTTTTCTGGGTAATTCGATAAAATATTTTCGACTTTTCTTCACTGTGTTTAAACAGCAGAGAAAATAAATATTAACAAATGTGTTCACTTCTTGGCAAAGTCGAGAAGCGAAGAGATTAAAATATTCATGTCTTCACGATTCTTTGAACATGAAAAACGTAAAATTGCAACAAATTTCAACATTAAATCCGTTACACGATATGGTTTACTTTAATGTAATTTTCACTCAAGATTTTACTCACAGTTTATGAATCATAAAACAATAATTAAAGTAAATAATTAAAAAGCCTACCAAACTAATCAACTTATAATCTTATTAATCTTATGATATTGAAATAAGTTTCCACATTTGTTATTTCTTTAAATAAAAAAAATAACTGTGGGGTGTTGAACATTAATCTTAAGCCCTAATCTCGCGGGTTTTAGAAAATGTAATCATAATTCAGACCCTTCTTTTCAATCATTTCATTTTCGTCATACGTTTATGGTGTTCAGAACAACGGACCCCACAAGACCTCACCGTATTTGTTTATGAAGAGCGGGTGGCCTTCCATGTCTAGCAGTTATGGGAGCAGCACAGCTTCCAGTCGTTGGTCTAACAGTGCTTGTTTCCCTGCAGAACATAACACCAAATTTGCAGTGAATAAAACTCTAGAGAGTACTCTTGATGTCATGAAAACCTAGCTATTAAACTAGAAAACATATCTGGACATTTTCTTGTGGAAGCAATGATCTCAACCATGACTTTCAATCTTTTTACAATTCTTTAAGAAGCCTCCTACGCTGAAATTTTCAGGGTGGGATAGAGGATGCATTCATCGTAGGCTGAAATTTTCAGGGTTGGATAGAGGATACATTCGTAAAATACTCTTAGCCTACTAAATTTTTTTTGGTTTTGGTTTTGGTTGTTGGATGGACGGCTCACGGTTGTTATAGTTGAATAAATTTGAATATATTATTTAACTTGAATAATGTAATTTAGGTAGACTTAGTTTAAAGTTGACTTCAAAATTATTATTAAATATTGTTGATAAATATTATTATTATTATTATTATTATTAATAAGTTTTCAATTTTATTAAATATAAATGGTATATTTTAATTAAAATCTCATTTTATTGATAAAACTTTATAATTATAAAATTTTATTATTATTATTAATTTTTATAATTATTGATAATCATTTTGTACTTATATTTAAGTATATATTTTTATATATTGTTAAGCTTAGGGTAGATCTCACATGTAAAGGTAAACATAAACATGTAAATGTACACTTAAATGTTTAACATTTAACATTTTTAATCTATTATTGGCCCTATTTGAAAATCAATCTAATTATTATTATCTATAAACACAATACAAATTTAAAATATAAATATTTACTAACACTCAAAAAAGAGATTTTATTTAGTTGACGCCTATATAATTATTTCACTTCAAAATTTTATTATTATTATTAATTTATATAATTATTGATAATCATTTTTTAGTTATATTTAATTATATATTCTTATATATTGTGACGCCTAGGATAGATCTCACGTGTAAAGGTAAACATAAACATGTAAATGTATGTAAACTTAAGTAATATAATTTAGGTAGACTTAGTTTAAATTTGACTTCAAAATTATTATTATTGTTAATAAATATCATTATTATTATTATTATGATTAAGTTTTTAATTTTATTAAATATAAATAACATATTTTAATTAAAATCTCATTTTATTGATAAAACATTATAATTATAAAATTATATTATTGTTGTTAATTTATATAATTATTGATAATCATTTTGTACATATATTTAAGTATATATTTTTATATATTGTTATGTCTAGGTTAGATCTCACGTGTAAAGGTAAACATAAACATGTAAATGTAAACTTAAATGTTTAACGTTTAACATTTTTAATTTATTGTCGGCCCTATTTGAAAATTAATCTAATTATTATTATCTATAAACACAATACAAATTTAAAATATAAATATTTACTAACACTCAAAAAAGAGGTATTGTAAATAAATAAATATAAACTTAATAATATTAATATTATAATATATTAATATGAATATTACTTCTCTCCCTAAATATATTAATTTAACACAAACAAAGTGTCGAATAGTTTTTGTGATAAGAATATCTTTGACACTAAGAAGAGTGAAATAATATATTTGAGAAAGGATTTCAGGAGCTTTGTGAAATGGAAAATAATATTTGTGAGGTAGGAATTCAATGTTAGTACAAACTTTGATTGAGTTTTAGGTTTGATTTCGATTTCCCTTGCATTTTATTGTTTTTCTAAGTTTTTTTCCCTTTTCATGTACTTCGAATCCATGTATGTGATTCTTTGTAATGAATTACTCTTATCACCAAATTAGAATGATTTAAGTTATTCCTTGGGCGAAACCTTTTCTAAAACAAACTACTTCAAGAATCTATTTCTAAATGTGTAAAAAGCCAGCCTAGATCCATCTTAACTCTGGATCTATCAAGCATAGGGAGGGATCAAATGTCGAGGTTATAACTACTGGTTTAAACACTAACCGTTGTTTAAGTGAATTGTTAAGAATTTTAAACATTTACTGTTAATACATTTTCAAAATATTATGAACATAAATTTAATTTTGATTAAATGAAAAATATTTATGGAGTTGGTTCTATAAGGTGAAAGACTGATGTTAAAATAATTCAAGATTATGAGTTACTTGAACAAAATCAATGCAAACAGTTACCTCACCTCTAGGGATAAAGGGTGATCCCAGTGAGCTAGAGGGGTTATGTTTGGTAACTGAGAGGAAGAAATCCGGACAAAGTTCCTGATCTGGGATAACCAGTGGAACACTTCAAACTTTCGACACTGCTGGAGTTAGAGACTAGACCAGATTGTCCCAAGGTATCTTCCAGAGGATTCTGTCAACTGTAGAGCTCAGAATTGGAGCATGGGGGAGAGTGAGGATGTGATTGCCTCACTCGTGGTAAGTAGGAACCATGTCCATCTGAATTTCGAGTAACAGATAAGTATAATATTTCTTTGTTATCTAAAATATTGAAAGAAAATAAAGCGAATATTACTTGTATATTGAAGGAAGTAAAAATCTGTGTATATATTATCATTCTATTTTAAAAAAATATTTGTATTTTCTATTATGGAAGGGTTTTTATTTTCTTTTGGTCAAAGGTAGCTTTATATTTTTCCTGATTAAAGAAAGATTTATATTTGACTTATGTTTTCTTGTTAGAAAAAGATTCAAGCTATAAGAAAACAAGTACTATGGGAATATAATTACGCAGAGATTTGTTATCACAGAATTATCGAAAGAAAAATTTGTGAAGGTTGCTCACTGTTTCTATGATAATCCATAGACAGAGGTGGTCTAGTCACAAGAACAAGAAAATTAATTACAAGAACTTATTGTGAAGGAAAATATTTTTTATGAACCAATGTAAAGTGAGATTTATTTCATCGACACAAACGTAAGTGTGCTAAACCAAGACTAACGAAAATATAATATAGATATCATTTCCGTGGAGAAAAAATTGTAATATTATCACAGGATTTACAACAAGAAAATCCATTAACGAACATGGAAGGGAATCTTTTTTTTCTAGAATTATATACATGGCCTCATACCATCTAGAAAATACTGAGGCAGAAAGAAAATTCCAAATAAGTCTAAATCTCTTTAAAAAAAATACACAAAGCTGTAACTGAAAAAATTATGCAATCTATACATATATTTGAGTACAGTCCAGACAAATTCCACCTATAGAGTTTAGCATCCTGACTAATTGTACAGATCTATTATAAGATGATCAAACGATAAATAAAATAGAACATCGATAAACTTCACAGTGAGAACTGTAAACTTTGCATAGATACTGATTGAGAGTGCAATATTACAACAAAAAAAGAAAGAAATAATTCCTCTTTCATAAATTTAGGAATTTAACGTAAACATTTCTATAAGTGTTGGAAGAAGTTGAAGAAGGAACATTCGCAAAAGAACTAACAATACATATATAGTTCAGAAAAATTGCAAAACCCAACACTTTTCAATAATTGTTTATAACGATTTACACAATGAAAAGTATAATACAGATATCATAGCTCCAAGAGCCTCTTCAAGAAAATTCTTCAAAGAATACCATTCAAAGGATAGAGTATAAGTTTTTTTTTAACAAAAGATAAACATGCATATAAATCTTTCCCCTGACTGTCTATTATCAACCCGGAATCGAAGAGGATTTGTATACTAAGACAACGCTAGTGTAATGGATGACCACAGGAAAGTTAATGATGAAAGGGGAATTGAAAACCATTTACGGTACCTGTGACAGAGAATTCACTATAATAACTGAAGAGTAGATTTGGAGCCAAAAAGACACGACAGTGTTGGAATTAGCTGGAAAACGAAAAAGGTGAAGAGTACCTCTGAAACAAGTATACAACCATGGTTTCAGAGAGTATTCTAGTTACTTTAAGGAAGATGGAAAAATTATGTTAACCCAAAAACAGAATAGTTACTTGTATGTAGCTTGATAATGGCGAGTACCACCACCTGTAAGAGATATAGAGGAGGGAGTTAAAACTCCAAACCTAGACCCTTTCTTGAGTTGTTATACTGTAAAATAAATCACCAAGAAATAAAATATTGAACTTTCGATAGACGATTACCTCGGAGGGAGAATGCATTACATCCTAAATGTGTCTTTTGCGTGAGGGAAGGAATCCTGAAGGGTTGAAAGAGCAGAAGCAAAGCCCATAGCTTCTCAGGAATTCTCTCCACAAATGCAGTAGGTTGAAGAACAATGAGCATCACCATACTTTGGGCCAGAAAGAATTCCTACAAGCAACGAGAGGGAGATTCCTCATCTGGAAAGAAGCTATGGAGCGCTACAGCAGATCCATTCCACCTAGTTGTTTCGACGCAAATGAGCCAAGTAGTTAGGGTTTTGCAGTTTTTAGTTCAAGGATGAACTTTGGGAGAACGCACATCATTCGTTGATCTAATAAGCAATCTGAGGAATGGAAATCACCCAAGTGTATTATGCTTGAAGCCAGATGCAAATAATAATTGCGGAATATCTGCTAAAATTTTATAGTAAATTAATGCTAGGTACCATAACCAATGTCATGTTGGCAGTTCAGTAAGCTCGATGAGAGGTATAATGCCTCGAAAAAAAATAAAAATTTGAAGTCATAAATGACATGAGCTAGGAGTACAGATAGGTTAAGTGTCATAATTAATGAGACGTAAGGTGGAGTCATGGCCTTACCGAAAACTATCGTATTATTAACAGACATCACATAGTTATAGTTAATTCCATTGTAGTGAAAATTAAATGGAGCAAATAGCAGTCATAAATTTTACACATAAGCCTCATTTTGGTTAAAATATATTTACTTCATGTAGATATACAAATGTTAGTTGTGGTAGAGTAATTTTACTGTTGTATTTACAATGTAGTAGAATTGATATATGTTACAAGTGGTATCACAGAAACGTTG
Organism: Pinus albicaulis; assembly: GCA_034641835.2. Taxonomy (NCBI): domain Eukaryota; kingdom Viridiplantae; phylum Streptophyta; class Pinopsida; order Pinales; family Pinaceae; genus Pinus; species Pinus albicaulis. Next base: position 978,992,613 of record CM076571.1, on the reverse strand, counting down.
TAACACTGGGACCCTATGGGTCAACTAACGTTTTTAGTTGTATTACTGATGCAGAGAGAGAGAGAGATAAATAATTTAAAAGGATATTATGAGGAGAGTGCCGACACAACAACCACCTCCGAACGTTGTGGAAACACAACCCCGACCTGAAATAAATCCAGAAATGTGGATACAGCTGTGTGTGGAGCAGCACTAGCAAACTAGTCGACTACTGGAGGAACATCAACACCAAACCAATATTATCTTAAAAATTGTGCAAAAGATACAAGAGGAAATCGAGAGGGTGCAATAAAATAATGCACGTTTGATGCAAGAGCAGGAGAGGATATTGAAAAGCCTCTCTGACAAACAGAATCAAGGAAATGAGAAGCCAGGTATTGATAAAGAGTTTTAGGAAAGAAATGAATAGCAAAGAAGATGTCATGATACTGACAAAATGGAAAGAAGTCAGTCTCAGTGTAGTAATAGAAATAAGAACTATAACGAAGCTGAATCAGATAATGTATCAGATCAAAAGGAAGTGACGAGATAGAAAGTAGAGCTGTAAGGTGAATTTCGAAAAATAAAACCTCCTACATTTGATGGAGTAGAGGAGGAAGTAGTTGAGGCATGGATGATAAACATGAATAAATACTTACAAGTATATGAATACAACAGTAATCTTAAAGCCGGATTGGCTATTTATCAGCTAAGGGAAAAAGCCACCTTATGGTGGGAGGAAGTGAAGAATGTTCGCAGTATAGATGACCAAGATGTAACATGGGATGCATTTCAACAATGTTTTAAGGATAAGTACCTAACATTACACTTCTATGATGAAAAATCTCGAGAATTCCATGATTTGAAGATGGGGAAAATGATAATGGACGAGTACATCACTAAATTTACTTCCTTACTACGTTATGTTCCTTATCTAAGAGATGAAAAGGCTAAAGTATAGAGGTTCCTAAGCAATTTTCCAACTCATATTAAAGAACGTATTGACTTCGTGAATCCTAAAACCATGGATGAGACCATCAAAAAAGCTAGAATGTGTTACGAGCAAGGTAAATCCAAAGGTGAACAAGGTAAAATGGCATCTCTGGTTTTAGAAGAAACAGAGCCAACAATTTTAAAAGTACTACCAGAAGCTCAGTTAGCAAGCAATTATTTAAGAATCATCAAAGAATAAGGTGGCCTACAGAAGATAAACCCATTGAAGCCTCTAGCAAACCAGAAAAAATTCAGAACCAGAAGCTACCTTTACAATGTTGGGGGTGTGGTGAGGCACACTATTATCGAAACTGTCCACAACAAGGTAGAAGTGAGGCAGTGACAAATTTACAGGATGCCTCAACAATGGGTGATGTCACCAGGAACATACCTAGAATAAATGATGCATTGGAGGACTGTAAAGCGAACTACCAACCGACAATGATTGAACTGGAAGGTAAACTACTATCCCAACCTGTTTCTATTTTTGTAGACCCAGGTGCAAGTTTAAGCTAGGTAAGTCCCAAAGTAGTAGAAAATTGTAAATTACAAATTCAAAAATTTAGAAACCCATGGCTAGTACAGTTAGCTACTAGATCTAAGAGGAAAGTTAGTGCCAAAATACCAAACTGTGTACTAAAAATTAGTGAACAACAACTAATTGTGGATTTGAATATATTACCTCTGGGTTCCTATGATCTGCTACTTGGAATTGACTGGTTGGAAAAAAATTAGACCTGGTAGACTCCAAAGAACACGTTATCTACTATAGAAGGCAGGATGGCACTTGCCAAGAAATTCAAGAGATAAAGAAACCTTTACAGCTACGTCTAATCACAACATCCCAAATGGGCAAGTGCATGAGGAAAGAATTCCAGTTGTACGACATTCAAGTGGGATTTACTAATTCTAAAGAGAAGGCTCCTATTTTGGAAAATATACGAATAGTACAAGAGTTTAAGGATGTGTTTCCGGAGGAAATACCAGGCTTGCCACCTATAAGGGACATAGAATTTACCATTGAATTGGTACCGAGAGTGTCGCCAATTTCAAGGGAACTCTATCGGATGAGTGTACCTGAACTAACTGAGTTAAAAATGCGGTTACAGGAATTATTACATAAGTTATATATACCACCAAGTGTATCTCCTTCGGGAGCACTTGTACTGTTTGTGAAGAAGAAAGATGGAACCATGTGAATGTGCATGGATTACTGTCAGCTGAATAAACTAATTGTTAAGAACAGATATCCTCTACCGCGAATTGATGATCTATTTGACCAAGTGAAGGGAGAAACAATAGTTTCAAAGATAGATCTAATATTGGGATACCATCAGATCCGGATAAAGGACGAAGAAATTCATAAAACTTCTTTTTGTACAAGGTACGGACGCTACGAATTAGTGGTGCTACCTTTCAGGTTGACCAATTCACTCGCAACATTTATGAGGCTAATGCATGATATATTTCACCGCTATCTCGATAAATTGTGTTAATATTTATTGATGAAATTTCAGTTTATTCTAAGAATGCAGAAGAACACAAAGAACACTTGCGGTTAGTGCTGGAAATTTTAAGAAAGCATCAGCTGTATGCAAAGTTCATCAAGTGTGATTTCTTCAGGGAAGAGATACAGTACCTTGGATATGTTATTTCCGCTGAAGGTATTGTAGTGGACACTGAGAAAATTAGAACGGTTATGGAATGGAAGGTACCTCAAAACGTGGCAGACACTCGATCATTTATGGGGCTGGCCAGTTATTATCGACGATTGATTGAGGGTTTTTCAAAAAATTATTTTCCAGTTACCTCTCTACAAAGGAAAGAAAAAATATTCAAATGGACAAAGGAAAGTCAGGACAACTTTGAAAAATTGAAACAGTTATTGACTACAGCTTTAGTGTTAAGAGTATTTGATCCTAATAAAGAATTTGAAGTCTGCACAGATGCATGCAAAGAAGGTGTTGGAGCAATTCTATCACAGGAAGGTAAAGTGGTTTCTTATGAGTCTCAGAAATTAAAGGAGCATGAGTAGCAGTACTCAGCTTAAGACTTGGAGCTGATTGCATTAGTACATGAGCTCCGAGTACGGAGGCATTACTTGGGAAAATATTTGTGCTCAAAACTGATCACAATAGCTTAACCAACTATTTTAAGAAAGCTGATATTAATTCTCACTAGGCAGGGTGGAATGCCTTCCTTAGTGAATTTGATATTGATATGCAGCATGCAAAAGGTAAGGATAACAAAGTAGCTGATGCATTAAGCAGAAAATTGGATGGGGTTTACGAAATGTATTATAATGAGGTTGAGTGCAAATTTCTAAAGCAATTAAAAGCAACATAAAATAAAGATCTTGAATATAAGTTTATGTGTTAGCAAGCAAAAGATTTCAAAGACCAAGGAAAATCTACATATTATGAAATTGATAAGGATGCATTGTTGATTTAAAAAAATAGAATTTTAGTTCGAAATAGAATGGAGTTCAAAGAGCTGATTTTGAATGAATATCATCGAATTAATTACTCTGGACATCCTAGATACCAAAATATGCTAACAGCAATAAGGAAGAATTGTTTCTGGCCAGGTATGAGAAGAGATATTGCAGAATATTTAAACAAGTGTATATAATGCCAGCAAGTAAAAGTAGAGGACCGACACCCAATTAGGCTAATGTAGCCTATACCGATACCTGAGTGGAAATGGGAGGTGATATCGTTAGATTTTAGCATTGGACTCCCAATATCAAAGAAGCATAATGACTCAATTATGGTAGTAGTGGATCAGTTAAGAAAATCATCGCATTTTATACCTATGCAGTCTACATACAAGATGGTGTAAATAGAGGACATTTTTATGCATGAATTTTTTAGATTGCATGGTATTCCAAAGACTGTCATATCTGACAGGGATGTGAAGTTTACATCAGCATTTTGGAAAATTTTGTTCACAGGATTGGGGACTCAAATTAACTTTAGCACTTCTTACCATCCACAGAGGGACGAGAAAATGGAGTGAGTAAATCACATTATTGAAGATATTATATGTATGTATGTCATGCACCAGCCAACTGGGTGGGAAGAATATCTACACCTAGTGGAGTTTTCATATAACAACAATTATCAAGTATCTCTTAGAATTAGTCCATTCGAAGCCTTTTACAAGCGATAGTGTAGAACTCCTATTAACTAGAGCAGTCCAAAAAACAAATTGATGCTTGGACCAAATATGCTAACTTAAATGGAGGTAGAGGTAAAGAATATCTGATAAAATTTGAGGGCGGCTCAAGATAGAAAAAAATTTTATGCAGATAAAAAAAGAAATTATCGTGAATTTGAAGCGGGAGACCATGCATATGTAAGAATGAAGTGTAAGAAAAGTACTTTGAGATGGGAATCTTGTTCCAAATTAGCTCCCAGGTTTTGTGGCCCTTTCCAATATAGGACCCATGGCTTACCGATTAGCTTTGCCCAATAATATACGAGTGCACAATTTACTTCACGTATCGTTATTGAAATGATACATTCATGATCCAAAACATATCATCCACTAGCAGAATATTCAGGTAGAATATAAAAACCAAATTTATTAAAGATAATAAGATTTATGAGTAAAACTAATTTTAAAAAAATTCGTTGTTTACAAGTCGAGCCAGACGGAGAATTTCTGGTCGAACCTCACAGTATAATCGATCAGAGGGAAATCATGCTCCAAAAACGAGTCATCGCCCAGGTTAAGGTGCAATGGAAGCACTTTGGTCGGGAGGAAGCTGCCTGCGAGGATGAAGGTTTTGTTCGAGAAGTTTATCCTAAACCTTTTGTTGGAGCAGAATGAGAACACCGAGGATGGTGTTCACTTCCAGGGGGGAAGTTGTAACTACTGGTTTAAACACTAACAGTTGGTTAAGTGAATTGTTAAGACTTTTAAACATTTAATGTTAATATTGTTTTCAAAATATTATGAACAAAAAATTAATTTTGATTAAATGAAACATGATTATGGATTTGGTTCCATAAGGTGAAAGACTGATGTCAAAATAATTAAAGATTATGAGTTAGTTGAATGGAATTAGTTCAAAAATTTACCTCACCTGTAGGGATAAAGGGTGATCCCAATGAGGTAGACAGGTTCTGTTCAGTAACTAAGAGGAAGAAATCTGGACAAAGTTCCTGATCTGGGATAACCAGTGGAACACTTCGAACTTCTAACACTGCTGGAATTGGAAACTGCACTGGATTTTCCCAAAGTCTCTTCTAGAGGATTCTTTCAACTGTAGAGCTTAGACTTGGAGGACGGGGGAGAGTGAGGAAATTATTGCCTCACTCGTGGTAGGGAGGAACCACATCAGTCTGAATTTCGAGTAATAGATAAGTATAATATTTCTTTGTTATCTAAAATGATGAAAGAAAACAAAGAGAATATTACTTGTATATTGAAGGAAGTAAATATTTGTGTATATATTACGATTTTGTTTTAAGAAAGATTTGTATTTTATGTTATGGGAGGGTTTATATTTTATTTTGGTCAAAGAGAGCTTTCTATTTTTCCTGATTAAAGAAAGATTTATATTTGATTTACGTTTTCTGGTTAGAAAGGGATTCGAGCCGTAACAAAATAAGTACTATGGGAATATAATTACACAGAGAGTTGTTATCACATAATTCTCGAAAGAAAACTATGTGAAGATTTTTCACTTTTTCTATGATAATCCACGGACAAAAGTGGTCTGGTCATAAGAACAAGAAAATAAATTACAAGAACTTATTGTGAAGGAAAATATTTTTTATGAACCAATGTAAACTGGGATTTTCTTCAAAGACACAAATGTATGTATGGTAAACCAAGACTAATGAAAATAGAATATAGATATCAATTCTGTGGGAAAAGAACTGTAATATTATCACAAGATTTATAGCAAGAAAATCCATTGACGAACATGCATGAGAACATTTTTTTTCTACAATTATATACATGGCCTCATGCCATCTAGAAAATACTGAGGTGGAAAGAAAATTCCAAATAAGTTTAAATCTCTTAAGGAAAAATACACAGAGCTGTAACTGAAAAAATTATGCAATATATACTTAGATTTTAGTACAATCCAGAAAAATTCCACCTATAGAGTTTAGTACCCTGATGAATTGTACAGATCTATTATAAGATGATGAAATGATAAAGAAAATATAACATCGATAAAATTCATAGTGAGAACTGTAAACTTTGGATAGATACTAATTGAGAGTGCAATATTACAATAAAAAAGGAAAGAAAAAAATTCCTCTTTCATAAATTTAGGAATTTAACATAAACATTTCTACAAGTGCTGGAAGAAGTCGAAGAAGGAACATTCGGAAAAGAACTAACAATACATATATAGTTTAGAAAACTTGCAAAGTCGCGCACTTTTCAATAATTTTTTATAACGATTTAACAATGAAAAGTATAATATAGATATCATAGCTCCAAGAGCCTCTTCTGGAAAATCCTTAAAATAATACCATTCAGAGGACAGAGTATAAGTTTTTTTTTAACAAAAGATATACTTGAATATAAATCTTTCCCCTAACTATCTATTATCAACTCAGAATCAAAGTGGATTTGTATGCTAGCATAACATTGGAGCAATGGATGACCACAGGAAAGTTAACGAGGAAAGGGGAATTGAAAACCATTTATGGTACCTATGACAGAGAATTCACTACAATAACTAAAGAGTAGATTTGGAGCCAAGAAGACATGACAGTGGTGGAATTAGCTGGAAAACGAACAGGTGAAGAGTACTTGCGAAACAAGTATACAACCATGGTTTTATAGATTATTATAGATATTATAAGGAAGATGGAAGAACAATATTAACCAAAAAATGGAATAGTTACCCGTATGTAGCTTGATAATTTTGAGTACCATCACCTATAAGAGATATAGAGGATGGATTTATAACTCCCAACCTAGACCCTTTCTTGAGTTGTTATACTGTAAAAAAAATCACCAAGAAAGAAAAACTTGAACTTTTGATAGACCATTCCCTCGGAAGGAGAATGGACTGCATCCTAAAGGTGTCTTCTATGCGAGGAAAGGAATCCTGAAGGGTTGACGGGGCAAGAGAAAAACCCATGGCTTCTTGGTAATTCTCTCCACGAATGCAGCAAGTCGAAGAACAATGAGCATCACCAATTTGTTTTCCAGACGGAATTCCTACAAGCAATCAGAGGGAAATTCCTCATCTAGCAAGAAGCTGTGGAGCACCACAACAGAGCCATTCCACCCAGCTGTTTCGGCACAAGTGAGTGAAGAAGTTATGGTTTTTGGGTTTTTAGTTCAAATATCAACTTTGGGAGAACGCACATCAGTTGTTGATCTAATAAGCAATCTGACGGACCGAAATCACCAAAGTGTATTAGGCTCGAAGCCAGATGCAAATCGTAATTGTATAATATTTTCCGAGAGTTTAGAGTGAATAAATGCTAGTTACCATAACCAATGTCGTGTTGGCAGTTCACTAATCTCGATGAGAGGTATAACGCCTTGAGCAAAAATAAAAATCTGAAGCCATAAATTATATGAGCTAGGAGTATAGATAGGTTAAGTGTTAGAATTAATGAGACGTAAGGTGGAGTCATGGCCTTACCAAAAACCACAGTATTATTAACGAACATCACATTGTTAGAGTTAATTTTGTTGTAGTGAAAATTAAATGGAGCACAAAGCAGTCACAAATTTTACACATAAGCCTCATTTTGGTTAAAATATATTTATTTCATGTAGATATACAAATGTTAGTTGTGGCAGAGTAATTTTTTTTTTTTTGTGTTATTAATGTTGTATTTGCAATGTAGTAGAATTGATATATGTTACAAAGGTGCAAATCTTTCCTCAAGTTTTTCATAAAAAAAAGAGATTTGTAGGTCGAGAGATTTGATCCCTCTCGGGGCTTGATAGGTCTGGAGTTAATATGGATCTAGGCTGGTTTAAATAATATATTTAAGTTATATTGTTCGAATTAGCTTACTTGGTTGACTCCATTGTTAAAAAACCTCTACTATTGAGAGGTCACAAGTGCATTTATCTTGACGCTCTTGACGTCACATTTTGTTGTTTGATCGGCAAGAAGTTGATCCCTTTAGGCAGATCTTCCTAGTAAAACATAGGAATAATAATAATTTATTAACTTATATATTTAACTTAATAAACATAAAAATTTATAGATACAATTTTATTAATAAAATTTTTATTAACTTATATATTTATTGATAATAATTGTTGAGCATTAAAGTCAACCATAGTCAACAAGGGTGTCATTGTGAACCATGGGCATCATGGAAATAATTCACAAACAAAAGTTAACCATAGTCAACTCAGTTGAGTGTGGTTCATTATGGTTGACTCGCATGGTCAACCATAGCTATAACCAACATGACCATCATGTTCAGCATGACCATAGGCATCCATAGTGAATGATGTCAACTATTATTTAGTATTTAATATAAAGTATAATGGTTGTTTTCTTTATCATTTTCCTTATGTATTTTTCCTTAAAGGATTTTTAAACTGTGTTCATATCTAATAAGTGAGATAAGGAACCTCATATTGAAATATTGAAGGAATTTTTTCAGCTTGAGTGATTATGTTTAAAATAGTGATTAATCATATGTCAAACTTAAGCTTTGTGAAATAAAAACACTTTAGAACCACTAAAATGATGCAAATATTAGGAAAATATGAAAAATGATGAATCAATGTTTATGTAAATATATATTTTCAAAAGTTCATGAAATAGATTACATTAATGAAAAGAAATAATTTTTAAACTAGAGTAAGAGCAAAAGGAAAAGGTTAGGTGTATAGGCATGCTTCATTTTATGAAACAAAAACTTAAAATGTGGAAAATCAAATAATCATGGTTATTAATAACACATTAATCTATAAATTAATATACACATTGACCTTGGCCAGAGGTTAATAATAAATAAATTTACACATTTTCACATTAAGAGTAACATATTAACTATAAATCAATCTATATAGTAACACATGTTACCTATGGTTAACTTAATTTTATGAAACAAAAAATTAAAATGTGGAAAATCAAATAATCATGGTTATTAATAATAGACTAATCTATACATTAATATACATATTAACACATTGACCTTTACACATTCTCACATTAAGAGTAACATATTAACTATAAATCGATCTATACATTAACACATGCCACCTATGACTAACTATGCTTGGGTATTGTTAACATGGTCAACCATAGTCAACATAGGAGCTGTGGTGAACCATAACCACCGTGTACATTAAATTTAATATTATTTCCAATGTGAAAAACAAAAAACAATGGAATGTAACAACTATTATTAAATTTATCTTAAAAACTATTATTAAATATTGTTAATAAATATTATTATTATTATTGTTCATAAATATTATTATTATTATTATTATTATGTTTTCAATTTTATTAAATATAAATATTATATTTTAATTAATATAAATTCTTAAATTTTATTAAACTTAAAATCTTATTTTATTGATAAAACTTTATAATTAGAAAATTTTATTATTATTATTATTAGCTTATATAATTATTGATAATCATATTCTAATTATATTTAAGCATATATTTTTATATATTTTTATATATTTTTAGGCTTGGGGTAGATCTCGGGTAAACACTTAAGCATAGACATCTAAACATGTAAACATATAAACATGTAAATGTAAACTTAAATGTTTAACATTTAATATTTTTAATCTAATGTCGGCCCTATTTGAAAATCAATCTAATTATTATTATCTATAAACACAATACAAATTTAAAATATAAAGGTTTAATGACACTCAAAAAAGAGGTATGGTAAATAAATAAATATAAAATGGTTATAAATAAGTATGACAAATCAATAAAAATATATCAAATAAGATGAGAAATCAACATCTAATTATATACCAAGCCTATGGACCAAATACCATGGTAAATAAAAGAGGTATGATAAATAAATTAAATATAAATAAACAAGAGGTATGGTAAATAAATAAAGCCTCTTTTTATATTTACTCCATAATCCTCTTTATATTTACAAATGCTCAAAAAAGAGGTTTTATTAGGTGAATCCCATGAGCCAAATACCATGGGCCAAATTATTATTAATACCATGCAAAAAAACATTATTAAACCTAATATTAATATTAAAAATTTAAGTCATAGACAAGGACCAAATATGAAGGTGCCAATCTTTCCTCAAGTTTTTCATTAAAAAAAAAGTTTCGTAGGTCGAGAGATTTGATCCCTCTAGGGGCTTGAAAGATCTCGAGTTAATATGGATCTAGGCCGGTTTAAATAATATATTTAAGTTATATAGTTCTAATATTTAGCTTACTTGGTTGACTCCATTGTTAAAAAACCCTTACTATTCTTGAGGTCACATTTTCTGGTTGAGTCGGCAAGAAGATACTTTTAAAACAGTGATATCAGTAAAATGATCCAAATATTAGGATCTTTAAAAATAGTGAAATAAGTATTAGAAAAAAATGAACACATTGACCAGACCTTAATAATAAATAAATTTACACATTCTCACATTAAGAGTAACATATTAACTATAAATCAATCTATACATTAACACATGTCACCTATGGCTAACTATGCTTGGGTATTGTTAACATGGTCAACATGAGAGCTGTGGTGAACCATTATCACCATGCACATTAAATTTAATATGATTTCCAATGTGACAAACAAAAATAGTGATTAATTGTATGTCAAAACACTTTAGAATCACTGAAATGATCCAGATATTAAGAAAAAATGAACACATTGACCAAACGTTAATAATAAATAAATTTACACATTCTCACATTAAGAGTAACATATGAACTATAATTCAATCTATACATTAACACATGTCACCTATGGCTAACTATGCTTGGGTATTGTTAAAATGGTCAACCATAGTCAACATGGGAGCTGTGGTGAACCATTATCACCGTGCACATTAAAATTAATATTATTTCCAATGTGACAAACAAAAAACAACGTTTGAATGTAACAACTATTATTAGATTTGACTTAAAAACTATTATTAAAATTTTTTAATAAATATTACCATTATTATTGTTAATAAATAATATTATTATTATTATTATTATTAAATTTTCAATTATATTAAATATAAACAGTATATTTTAATTAATATAAATAGTAAACTTTATTAAACTTTAAATCTCATTTTATTGATAAAACTTTATAATTATAAAATTTTATTATTATTATTAACTTATAATTATTGGTAATCATATTGTACTTATATTTAAGCATATATTTATATATATATATTGACGCCTGGGGTAGATCTCAGGTAAACACTTAAGAATAGACATGTAAACATGAAAATGTAAACGTAAATATAAACATAAAGGTATCTTTAACATTTAATATTCAACCCACTATCATGGTAGATATTACATAAAAACGTAAAGTTAAACATAAACATGTAAATGTAAACTTAAATGTTTAACATTTAATATTTTTAATCTAATGTCGGCCCTATTTGAATCAATATAATTTTTATTATCTATAAAAACAATAAAAATTTAAAATATAAAGGTTTACTAACACTCAAAAAAGAGGTCTGGTAAATAAATAACTAGCAATTGCACCACATGTTGCAAAGGAAAAATGCCGTAAGGTTGTGCTATAGGAAAGAAAAGCATATAAGAAAGAATAAGTACTACGAACTTTCTGGGCTCCAAATCATCCTCCTGAATAAGGGGTGGAGAATTATGTTTACTGGACCTAAAATCAAAATATACATATTGGCTAATTGATGTGGAACAACTTCTTTGTTATTAATTGAATGTAAGATGTGTTTTTTCATAATGCATGACACATTTTCACCAAAGTACTCAAGACCTCTATATGATGAAATCTACATGTTTATTTTTTTTGTGCATGAAGGATGCACTTGGTTTTTATGACCAAGTTGGGCATACTTGACCCTTACACGGAATTATTTTCTTCTATCACATTCACAATGTTGAATTCCTTTGATACTACGCCTAGAACTCTGACTCTGCTTTACAACTAGAATTATTTAATGGAATAAAAACTTATCACCATGACATGGTGTACTTAGTGAGAGCCTACTAATAATAGTATGGTAAATCCACCTTCACCTATCATTTGGACATAGAGCATAGAGTTATCTTAATCGTCAATTTTATGGATAAGAGACATTTGGGGCCTTTTTAACCCTTGAGGATGATAATTAATCTCAGTTAAGATAATTTATATTAATAAATTATCTACAATCATATTTCCAATATTCCACTTCTTTGAAACTTTTCACCTCAAAAATAATAACAAACATCATGAAGACCCAAAAGTAAGAAGAAAAAATTTGCTCATAATCAGGGAATCTAGCGACTTCTTTGAGGATCATAATTGAAGACTTTAGTGCCTTTTAAAGATCATTTATTTTCCCATAAAATTAGAAGAAACAATCAAATTTTGTAGTGAGAAGAATGGGAACAAATTTTAAATGTAATAACTCGCTTCCCTAGTGATATTGTCTGTCTCTTTTTGAGCAATTTTTTGAATCAGTGAGATAATGTAGCTCATTTGGATTCCAAAATCCTTGAGTAACCCATTTTTTTGAAGAGTCATATTTTGTTTTTAATTATGCTATTTGGTCCTCCATAGCATTGTTAACCTGGTTTCCTTCTAAAGAATCATACATTCTTGATAAGTATCCATTATCCTGCTTTTCTTCTTCCATATTCTTCAGATCTAAATGAATGGAACATGAGATAAGCTTTGTAACATTTTCCAAATTCCAAGATTTTTCATTGCACTTCTCATATGTATCAAGGAAAATGGATTCCATACATTCCATATACTTCAGATCTAAATGAATGGAAATAGATGGTATGAATACTTTATACTTTATTGAGTCACTCTATGCCATAAAGGGTAAAGGATTTAGGAAAATAATATTATTTGTCATCTTTTATTGAATCACTCTATGCCACAATGGGTAAAAAGTTACTAGAAATTAAGATTATTTGTCAATATACCATCAATTAATTTTTTATGTTAAATTTAATATTTAGAATTTCTTATATTCTATCTTAAAATATATATAATTTTTTTTTTCCATTTATACCTCTATATAATACATTTTATTAACTTTTTATATATTTTTTAAATTTAATTTTGAAAACTCATAAAAAAAAAATTCAAATAATCCATGTCTCTATATATATTTTATTGAGGATATATTATTAAGTAAATTATTTGTTTCCCATTTATGAATGTTATATTCCTTAGATTTTAATAGTAATAACCTTCTCCAAAACACTTTCTTAAAGGATATTAATTATTAATATAACAATTATATTTAGATAATGAACTATTTTTAATGTAATTGTTCTCATTTTCTTATTAAAATTATAAATAAGCAAATTGCATTGTAACACTAAGTTATAACACTTTTAATTAAAAATATTAAAAAATATACTACATACCAATTAATTACATGTATCCTTTGTACGGATTGTATTATAAATATTATTTTTATATCTCACATGTTAACTCTATATTGAATAATGAAGAAAACGCACATCTCACACATATTAAAAGTAGAAAATAATAAAAAATGAAATTAGAAAATATATATATATTTTTTACATTCAATTACTTTATCTTGTGTATAAAGCAAATGTCAAATTAAGTTGAAATTAAAGTAATATTAAAGTAACACTGAAATATTGTTTTATTTGAGTGACAGATACCCAAATTAGTATATGAAATCCCTTGTTATGAAAAAAAATCTTTCAATTTCAATATATAATTTTTTATAAAAAAAAATACATACTTTTAAGAATTTAAACCACTCAATTCAATTATAAAAATTAAAATGACTATATTATAAAAAATTATAAATTATATAGAAATATTAAAAATTATAACATATAATAATACATAATACTATATTATTACATTTTATAGTAAATAAATAAGTCTATTAATATTTGAAGAATTGTCTTAATGATATCATTTACCTTTTAAAAAATTAGAAATATTATGTAAAAGTGTATATTATAAATTAAAGTATATATTATAAAATATAAGCAATATATAATATATCTATATTTTATTTAAAATTTGAATATATTTTTTTAATAAACTTTATAAATGTAATTAATTCTCTTTACGATTTAAAAAAAAAAATTATTTGCTAAATAAATTTTTTATTAGAATTTTTAAATTTTAAAACCCCTCATAATTAAATACTAAATAATATTTCAAAATTGACAAAATAAATATCTCTAATGAAACAGTTATGCACATACAATGAAAGTATATAGATTAAAAACTCAAAGCACTTTATTTCCCTCAATTTTTACAAATTTTCTATAAAGATTTACATATTTACTAACTTAAATTTTTTAATAAAAAATTATTAATCATTTTTTTATTAGAAATTCTAAATTAAATGTAAAAATTAATTCTATATTTTAAAATTTCCAAATATCTCTAATCTAGAATGAAAACATTATACACATACAATAAAGAAATCACCACATACCGTACTGCATAGAGCGTAGAGTATTCGCAGTTAGAAGATAACCGTGGATGCCTAATTCATTCCTGTCTTCTGTTTAAGCAGAGTATGGCAGTTTGTTGTCTTCTTTTGAGCATTGAAATAATGGTTTTTGGAGCTTACAAAATTTTTCTGAGTAAAAAATAGTCTATTCATTCTCAAACATTGATTATTAAAGGTTGTTGGAGCATACAAAATTTTTCTGAGTAAATTGTTTATCATACCATAGTCTATTCAATCCAAAACATTGATTATTACCACAGGCCCTGAATAAAAATCACAGGAAAATGTTAGGATTATAATTATGATTTAGCATATATGTATGATTTTACATATAAAAAGAAGTTGAATTCAAGAATATCAGTTACGATCTTGCACACACGGATTAATTATTGTAAAAATTCATGGAACCAATGATACTCTGTAATAAACTAATATGTGATTCTGGAAACTTCAATCTAAAAAATACTGAAAACTCTAAAATTGATAGCTAATTAAGCTTATATTTATAGCTATAATAATTTTATTTTAAATTTAAATAAATATATGGTACACTAACAAATAAATATTTTAAACAATTTAGACCTGTGATTTTGATCAAGAAGATGTACATCATAAAAATCCAATAAAATATAAATCTTGACATAAATCTTGACATCGTTATAGCTCCATAAACTACATGGAGGAGACACTTTCTTCTTTCTTAAAACAATTGAAGCAAAAGTTAGAATTGCCAAATAGATCATGACAGGGCTCTCTCTGAAATTATGGCCATCTTCGGGACTATCAAAAAATGAATCCTTCCTTCAATATTTGGTACAATACCCCTGAGTGCCCATTGCAGTTTGGGACCTCCAAAGGCGTAAAGTGTGTCCAATGAGAATAAATGTTCCAAGTCTTTGAGCACTCCCTAACATCATCCAGTAATTGATGCTCTCACAACTACAACTATCCCTATTTTCTCTTCAGCTTGTCACATTTATGTGCAGGAAATAGCTACAGAGATGCCATGTTTTGGTAAAATACATGGCAGCTCCTGCAATTCCATGCAACTGACAATGTGAAGCATGAGAAACTCTGTGAAATGCTCTAACCTCTGCATATGCTCAAGTTTGACACAATACTCAAAACTCCCGCAAAGATACCAATGTTTCAATACTTGGAAGCTGCTCGAGTTCCATGAAACCTTTAATGTTTTGCGTCCTGAAAATAGCTCAGATTGACGCAATTAAATGGACACAAATATCAATCTTCCAGTACTTCGCAGCTCCAATTCTATTCCACCTCTAATGTTCATTATTCGAACTTATTCTTTTATATTAACACAATTAAATGCAAACAACTCCTACAAAGATACAAATACATGGCACCTTTGAATTCCATACACAAATTAATTTGCAGTTTTGGAATATTTTTCAAATTCTCGAACATTGTATGTTCCTCGACTTGACGCGAAGTCCTCCAAGGATAGCCATCGAAGCAAATAGATTGGAGGCTCCTCATGCTGCAAAAGGAACTGTGAATTGTGTTAGAGAAAATAAATTTATACAATAAAGGTGAAAGGAAAAACATAACTTTTATATAACAAAACAAAATGACATGATTACCTCGCCTATTCTCCTCACATTTCCACATTGGGGAGCTCCAGGCTACAAAAAAAAAAAAATTACAGTTCACTTTCAGCGCCGCAAGAAAATTGATTTCAAGGCTGAGCACGTCGACGTTAGTGATTTTCTGGTTCTCGAGGAAGACGGTGGTTCCAAATATGGCGGTTCTAAGAGCTTGTCCAATACCCTCCACAATGTCGATTTTCAGTTTCCGCTCACCACCGTTGCTTCTTGAATGAAGGACGGTTACGGAAGGTTACGGAAAGAACAGAAAATAAAAGCATGGTAACTGTCATAATTAAAAAATAAAAAAATCAGCAATTATCATTAACGCAATCGTGTAACAAAACATCAAATGGTATATACTATGACAACAAGGCAACTATGGGAGTTGTTTTCAAATAAAAACACGGGGTAAATATAAAAGGGGTATAAAGAAGTATGATAAATAAATAAAAATATATCAAATAACATGAAAAATCAACATCTAATTATATACCAAGCCTATGGGCCAAATACCATGGTAAATAAAAGAGATATGATAAATAAATAAAATATAAATAAAAAAGAGGTATGGTAAATAAATAAAGCCTCTTTTTATATTTACTCCATAATCATATTTATATTTACAAACACTCAAAAAAGAGGTTTTATTTAGGTGTAGTCTATAAGTCAAATACTATGGGCCAAATTATTATTAATACCATATAAAAAATATTATTAACCCTAATATTAATATTAAAAATTTACGCTGTGGAGAGGGATCAAATATCTAGGTGCAAAGCTTTCTTCAAGTTTTGCATTGAAAAAAGATATTTGTAGGCCGAGAGATTTGATCCCTCTAGGGGCTTGATAGATTTGGAGTTAATATGGATCTACACTGGTTTAAATAATATATTTAAGTTATATTGTTCTAAGAGTTAGCTTACTTGGTTGACTCCATTGTCAAAAAAACTCTACTATTGAGAGGTCGCAAGTTGAATTCTCTTGACACTCTTGAGGTCACATTTTGTGATTGAGTCCGCAAGAAAATATTATCTGGAGGCATCCATAGTGAAAGATGTCAACTATTATTTAATATTTAATATTAGGTATAATGATTGTTTTCTTTATCATTTTCCTTAAGTATTTTTCCTTTAAGGATCCTTAAAGTGTGTTGATATCTAATAAGTGAGATAAGGAACAATATCACTTAAGTGATTACTTTTAAAATAATGATTAATCCTATGTCAAACTTAAGCTTTGTGAAATAAAAACACTTTAGGACCACTAAAATGATCCAAATATTAGGAAAAGATGAAAAATAATGAATCAATGTTTATGTAAATATATATTTTCAAAAGGTCATGAAGTACATTACATTAATGAAAAGAAAATTTGTTAATCTAGAGTAAGAGAAAAAGGAAAAGGTTAGATGTATAGGCATGCTTCATTTTATGAAACAAAAACTTAGAATGTGGAAAATCATATAATCATGGTTTTTAATAATACACTAATCTATAAATTAATATACACATTGACCTTGACCAGACGTTAATAATAAATAAATTCACACATCTTCACTTTAAGAGTAGCATATTAACTAAAAATCAATCTATACATTAACACATGTTATCTATGGTTAACTTCATTTTAAGAAACAAAAACTTAAAATGTGGAAAATCAAATAATCATGGTTATTAATAATACATTGATCTATACATTGATATACACATTAACACATTGACAAGAGTTAATAATACATATATTTACACATTCTCACATTAAGAGTAACATATTAACTATAAATCAATCTATATATTAACACATGTTACCTATGGCTAACTGTGGTCAACCATAGTCAACATGAGAGCTTTGGTGAACCATAGTCACCATGCACATTAAATTTAATATTATTTCAAATGTGACAAACAAAAAAATGTGGGAATGTCACAAATATTATTAAATTTTACTTAAAAACTATTATTAAATATTGTTAATAAATATTATTATTATTATTGTTAATAATAATAATAATAATAATAATAATTATTATTATTATTATTATTATTATTATTATTAAGTTTTCAATTTTATTAAATATAAATAGTATATTTTCATTAATATAAATAGTAAACTTTATTAAACTTACAATCTAATTTTATTGATAAAACTTTATAATTATAAAATTTTATTATTATTATTAACTTATATAATTATTGATAGTCATATTGTAGTTATATTTAAGCATATATTTTTATATATTTTTACCCCTGGGGTAGATCTCAGGTAAACACTTAAGCATAAACATGTAAACATGTAAATGTAAAAGTAAATATAAACATAAAGGTATCTTTAACATTTAATATGCAACTCACTATCGTAGTAGATCTTACATAAAAACGTAAAGGTAAACATAAACATGTAAACACATAAACATGTAAATGTAAACTTAAATGTTTAAAATTTAATATTTTAATCTAATGTCGGCCCTATTTGAAAATAAATATAATTATTATTATTTAAAATATAAAGGTTTAATAACACTAAAAAAAGAGATATGGTAAATAAATAAAAATATATCAAATAAGATGAGAAATCAACATCTAATTATATACCAAGTCTATGGGCCAAATTCCATGGTAAATAAAAGAGGTATGATAAATAAATAAAATATAAATAAACAAGAAGTATGGTAAATAAGTAAAACCTCTTTTTACATTTACTCCATAATCCTCTTTATATTTGCAAACGCTCAAAAAAGAGGTTTTATTTAGGTGAGGCCTACGAGCCAAATACCATGGGCCAAATTATTATTAATACCATGCAAAAAAACATTATTAACCCTAATATTAATATTAAAAATTTAATCCGTAGTCTAAGTAGACTGCTTTTTCACCCTGAAAGTCATGGAAATTCTGGTAAGATTTTAAGAAAATCCAGCTAGGGGTTTTTGTAACTCCACGTTATAACTATAAAACTTTAATATTTTGGGTGCCCTAGAGGTGCTGAATCCATTTCCACCATCAAAATCTTGATTCAAACATTGTTACTCTAAGATTTCTCAAAAAAATTTTGGCAATTCCTCTGTCTCCTTACACAACTCCAAAATTTAATATTATTATTATTATTGATTTTAATATTCATATTAATATATTATAATATTAATATTATTAAGTTTAATAATTTTGGATCCCACAAGTTTGTATTTAAGTACACTACATACATTGGCTATCTCATGTAAAAACTTAAATGTAATTTAGTAATTTTTAACATTTAACATTTAAAATTTAATCTAATTAATCTAATGTGTACGCTAATGTAAAATAACAAAGCGTGGTGTAGTTTTTGTGGGTAATAATATCTTTGACACTAAGAAGAGTGAAATAATATATGTGAGAAAGGATTTCAGGAGCTTTGTGAAATGGAAAATAATGTTTGTGAGAAAGGAATTCATTGTTACTACAAACTTCGATTGAGTTTTAGGTTTGATTTTCATTTAGCATGCATTTTATTGTTTTTCTATTTTTTTTCCCCTTTTCATGTACTTCGACTCCATCCATGTGGTTCTTTGTAATGAATCACTCTTTCCACCAAATTAGAATGATTTAAACCTTTCCTGACTCTAAAACAAACTACTTTCAAGAATCTATTTCTAAATGTGTAAAAAACCAGCCTAGATCCATCTTAACTTTGGATCTATCAAGCATAGAGAGGGATCAAATATTGAGGTGAAAATATTTCCTCAAGTTTTTCTTTGAAAAAAGAGATTTGTACGGCGAGATATTTGATCCCTCTCAGGTCTTGATAGATCTGGAGTTAATATGGATTTAGGCCAGTTTAAATAACATATTTAAGTTATATAGTTTTGAGAGTTAGCTTACTTGGTCGACTCTTTATTAAAACACCTCTACTATTAAGAGCTCACAAGTTTAATTCTCTTGACACTCTTGAGATCACATTGTTTTTATTCATTACATAAAGAATAATAATTTGATAACTTATATATTTAACTTAATAAACATAAAACTTTATAGATGCAATTTTATTATTATAAAATTATTATTAATTTATATATTTATTGATAATAATTTTTTAGCATTAAAGTCAACCATAGTCTGTTGAGTGTGGTTGATTATGGTTGACTCGCATGGTCAGCCATAGCTATAAGGAACATGACCATCATGTTCAGTTTGACCATAGGCATCCATATCGAACGATGTCAACTATTATTTAATATTTAATATTAGGTATAATGGTTGTTTTCTTTATCATTTTCCTTATCGGATTTTTAAAGTGTGTTGATATCTAATAAGTGAGATAAGGAATCTCATATTGAAATATTGAAAGATTTTTTTCAACTTAAGTGATTACTTTTAAAATAGTGAGTAATCGTATGTCAAACTTAAGCTTTTGTGAAATAAAAAAACTCTTAGAACCACTAAAATTATCCAAATATTAAGAAAATATGAAAAAAAATGAATGAATGTTTATGTAAATATATATTTTCAAAAGGTCATGAAATAGATTACATTAATAAAAAGAAAAAAAATTTAATCTAGAGTAAGAGCAAAAGGAAAAGGTTACATGTATAGGCATGCATCATTTTATGAAACAAAAACTTTAAATGTGGAAAATCAAATAATCATGGTTATTAATAATACACTAATCTATACATTAATATACACATTAAGTTATTAACACATTGACCAGAGGTTAATAATTCATAAATTTACACATTCTCACATTAAGGGTAACATATTTACTATAAATAAATATTTACATTAACACATGTCACCTATGGCTAACTCTACTTGGGTATTGTTAACATGGTCAACTATAGTCAACATGGGAGCTGTGGTGAACCATAGTCACCATGCACATTAAATTTAACATTATTTCCAATGTGACAAACAAAAAACAATGTTGGAATGTAATAAACAACAAACAAAGTTACTATGTGATGAACAACAAACAACATTGTATTTGGAAAAACTATGGTGTCACATTGTGATGAATAAGAAACTATTTTGTAACTTGACATATAAAAAATGACATTGCAGGATGATGAACAACAAACAATGCAATCATGTCACAATCAATAAACAATTTCACAATGTAACAACACTGAAATATGACAAACAACAAACAACAAACAAAAAACAACATTTCAATTTAACAAGGAACGAATAAAATCTCAATGTGAAGAACAACAAATGCATTGCAATTTGATAAAAAATGAATATTGTCGCAATGTCTCCTAGGTTTACTAGGCTAAGCTTTGGTTTATTCAGTTTGTTGGCATTATTAGGTTGGAATATGGAATTAGTGTGTTGGAATTGATGTTAACTTGATGCATTGATGTGTTGGCATTGACAATAGCATAGTAGATATGTGCATGGATGGGATCATCATCCTAAAGAGTGTCAATTTAAGGGGGAGTCTTCTACAGTATTTATTAGAGAGCCATCATAGTAGAAACTAATGAAGTTGAAAATTTGTTATTATGATTGTTAGATAGCTTATATTTGAAGGTATTCCAACATTAGGATATTATATATATTGACAATTAAAATTTCTCAAATGACAAGTGCTTCGAATGTGATTTCCAATGGTATGCTAAGGTTTGAAACTGACCCCCACGATGATAAGATATTAAAGGTAAAAGTTTGAAGGTCAAGGCTTGGGCCAAAATTGGTGATAGAATTAGTTACAACCGTAATTTTCTCTTTTCCGCAGTTTGGAGAGGTCAACGTTTAAATGGTAGAAAGGACACATAGTCCTAAGAGTCAGGGAAATAGTGGCATGGAGGGTCCACAATACATGTAATCCCAAAAAAAATTCACATTAGTCGATAGAGATGAATTGGAGCACGACTGAAGGATGTGACCCAAGCTTAGGAGGGATTGCGAGATAACTGGCATATACACATATTTCATGGAGGACCCATATGACACATCACCCTAAAGGTTTTCCCTGGAAGTTCCCAAAGGAGGCACAAATTAAAATTCCAGGGAGAGGACTAGTGAGACGATCTAGCACACAGGTGGAATATGAAACAACATGACATCAACATATAAAATTTCTTGGGACACATGACACCTGAGAACAATGACACATGACATGGGTATTTAGGGTTTTCAAGTGGCCAAGTGGGCCGAAAATAGGTAACACATTGCACCACTAAGAGAAGGACATGTGGCAGTTGGTATAGGTGGTAGATAGTTTGTGTGCTCATTCGAAAACATCATGCGGGAATGACATAAGTAGCTGATAATCCCCGAATGACATCTGTAGTCTAAAATACCGAGGTGATATGAAACACCTAGAAAGTAACAAGAGGCAGTGAGCATTGGTTGGAGACAATTGGGCATAGGTGAAAGACACGATGGCATGTATAGTCACCTTGGAAGTTTTTCTGATTGGCCCATGACAACAGCGACACTTCCCCAGTGGTACTTTCTTAGAAGTTCCCAAGGGGAATTATGTTTGAAATTCTAGAGTGACAAGGCACCAGGATGAGGTGGTCGTACACGAGACATATGGCATGCAACAAAAGTAGGTGATTTGTCCAAGTCAGCTTCTTAGAGGTCCCAGAAGGGCATATCACCCCAACGATTCTATCCATGGATTTTTTAGAGGATCCCCATAAGAAATCTCCGGCGAGATGACGCGAGGACAATAATTTATCCGTCAACTGCATTTACATCATATGTTAGGTCACAAGCCTGGGGAATGGTAATGCAAATGGTTGAAAATGTTAAGCGTTTGGGCCGTTAGTCCTTATGGTATGCGCCCAAGGCGTCAAGTCGTATCTGTATATGTAATAACTGATTTATACCCTTGATTTTGGTGAAATGGATTAGTATTTGGAAGGTTTTCCAAAGTTGGTTGTTCACCATACATGGGGTTAAAAGAATTATGAATGGGCCAGAAATTGTTTCGGCATAGAGGTCATATTAGGTGGACTTTCCATTAAACTTAAAGGCTTTCTAAAGCTGGAACTTCGCTAAGTATTGTAAATGTCAAAATTAATATCAGAACCTGAAGAAGCTCACTAACACAATCAAAGGACTTAAAGGAAATGGTACAACCTATATTATTGTGTAGAGTTCAGTTAATGGACAAGGTGAACTTCGGTAGTAAAGTGATGGAATTCCTCATCCAAAGTGTCATGTACTTCCTCATCTAAATAGTACAAAATAAAAATGGACTCTTAGTAACAAAATTTGTGCACAAAGTCGAAGTACTCCTAATGCCATGCTGAATTGATTGAAATTTTTTTTCAAGAAAATTGGAGGAGAACGAAGACCTTGTCGAATGCTATGGTTAGGTACTATGATCGATCAGTAAGAAAGGTGAGCCATGGTGAGATATGTTATTTCTATCGTGAACGATAGAACACTCTGAAATTAAAGTCCATTAATGTTGTGGTGCATCCTTTCTACTTGGAGTATTATGTTTGAATTAATGAATTTTCTCGATCAACATGAAAATGTTGACAACTACTCTTTGTATATTGTTGAAGTGAAATTGTTTAGAGTTTCAAGAGAGTGCGTGTTGGGTGTGTGTTGAGGATAGTGAGTCTGAAAAGGATCAGTTTTCACTGACGAGAAAAAATTAAATGGTTGTGTGCCAATGTTGAGGTTGTCAAGAGAAGAGAAAAGAGTGCACCAAAACTGAAGAGAAAAGAGTGCACCAAAACTGAAGAAGCAGAAAATAGGGCAACTGAGGTTTTTTATGCAGAACAGAGTGGAAGGAGTTGTAGAAGACAGAATTCTAGTTCATTTTTTTTTTAAGTAATATAAATAGTCCATTTTTCTTAGTCTGCAAATTGTATGAAGAATAGTAAATTTGGATAAAGCAGGTAGGGGGCTCTGATTATAAGTGGTTGGTGCCTCTAGGAAAGTTTTGACCCGTTGATTTGAAGTGGTTCGTGGCCTTCTATGAGTAGGTGCTCACAAACATATGATGTAATCAAATTTGGTTCCTTGATTATAATCATAATACAAAAATTTCTTTGCTGGTTGTTCTTTGAGAAGTGTTTCCATGCAAATCATTGTGTTCAAATGGATCTGAACATTGGTATCTCATGTGCTGTTTGAGTGTATGCAACTAGAATATTAAGTTCTTAACATAAAAGGAAGAAAAAATGTTAATTAATCATTCAACCCAACTCCCTCAATCATTCATGATTCCTAACAATTAGTATCAGAGCCTTGGTTTCTTGAAGAATAACTTAGCCATTGCAAGGTATTTCAGTAGGGAATCGTGGCCAAAAAAAAAATTGAGGATGCTGAATCAAGCAATATATTTCTTTTTGATGGTGCAGACTATATATTTTGGAAGGTTAAGGTCAAAGGCTATCTCATGTTCCTAGGTGCATATTTTTATAGCTCTACATTTTTTTATTATACTATCCCAATAACCCCAACAAACTCACCTATAGATGCAGATGATAAAATTCTCTATGGAAATAATGCAAAGGCTAAGAATTCCATTCTCTTTGGTATTAGTCAATCAGAGGTAGTAAAGGTAGTGCACTGTAAGTCAACTAAGGAAGAGTGGGACAAAATTAATAAGAGATATTAAGGAGATGAGAAAGTTAAGAAATACAAGCTTCAAATGTTCATAATGAGATTCAAGATCTTAATAATTATTGAAGAAGAAAATGTAGTAAAATATTTTCTTAGAGCTGATGAAGTAGAAGACATGATTAGGTGACTTGGTAGGGATGTCAAAGAGTAAGTATTTGTTCAGAAGGTTTTGGGATTTCTTCATATGATATTTATTTCTAGGATATTAGTCATAGAAGAGATGCTATATTTTAAGCCTCTTACATTGGACCTACTACATGGACCTCTCACACCTTATGATATGAGATTAGGAAAATAGAAGGTTGAGGCAAAGGAGGCAACATTTAAAGTGTCCAAGAAGAATAAGGAACAAAAGGATCACTAATAATGTTACAACTGTGAATCTGATCAAGAGTTGGATTAATTTACCAGAAAAATAAAATCTAGTTTAGGTAATTATAAGGGAAAGTTACCATTCAATTCCTTTGATTGTAGAAAAATTGCTAATTTTTCTCCAACTGTCCTTATAGGGACAATGGAGAAAAGGATAAGGATCAAAATACCATAGATAAATATGGAAAATATTGGGAAAATATGTCTCTACTCTAAAGAGGTTAGTTCTGCATCATAAGAAAACAACAAAGATTATTCAAAATATGGTCTTGATGAATCCTAAACTCATGGCATTCAAATCTAAATCTGAATTAAAGAATGGCTCAAACCTTGAGGAGGAAGAATAAGGAAAAATGGATCTCAAAGGGAGCTCATTGCTGTTATTGGTGAAGTAAAGAAGGCTATGAAGAAGAATATGCAACTAAAGGAGCAATTATTGCAAGTTGAAGAAGGTATGTACAACTCTAACAATGAAGATATGTTTTATGAAAGAGAAATACTTGAATATGTTATTAAAGGTAAAGGAATTCTAGCACAACAATTATAATAAAGAAAAGAGCTATAATAAGTTGGAGGATGAAAATAATCTTATCAGACAGGAACTCACCAAGAAACAAGAAAAAAATATTCCAGAATCATATAAAGAGAAAATTCTTCTCACAGAATAAATCGAGAGGAAGCAAAAAGGAAAGAAGAGGTTCTAACTGAATTAATCACTGAATGGGAAAATAACTACCACAGTTTAGAAGCATATGTTTCCTATCTGAGAACGGACCTTGGTAAGTCCAAAACAAATATGGATTTGGAAAAAAAATTACAGAAGGAACAGAGAAAATAAACCACATTTTCAGCAGTCAAAGAGCTCGAACAAATAAGGCAGGTTTGGGATAATTTGAAACACAAAATCCCCTTAAAGGAAAAACCATTTTCATGTCCGCAGGATTCGAAAGCCCCCAAATATTTGCAATGGAGTTACAAGGAAGAGTGAGTGAAGATAAATGAAAAAAAAGTCATAAACGCACTCAACAATGACACAAGGATGTCAATATATTCCTCGACATAGATACGTAAATCGACCAACAAGACCACTAAGGTACAAAAATTATTCTCAAGCACATCAATTCTCAAATATAATGTGTCCAAATTTTTTCTATTTACATTTATATCCATTTCATATATGTAGAAATAAAGCCATTAATCGTACTATTGTTAAAATTGAAAGAGATGAAAATTTCATATATTGAAATTATCGAAATCCTAGAGCTCGTAACTCATTTTCAAAGACTAGAAATCCTTTCTCTACCCTAATTAATGACATTGAATGTTTCAAGAATAATAATTTTTTCCACAAGTCAAGTGATTCCAGAAGTAGGTTTGAGTATCCTTCCACACTACAGACCATTGAGTAGTGAGCACACCTAAGGAACATGACCAGTTGGAAGTAAAGGGCTGAGAAAAACGAGGAATGTTGACTTGCTCTATTTTCACATGATCAATAAAATAGATGGTATGTGGATAGTGTTTTCTCTAAGCATATGATTGGAGATAAGTGTAAATTTTTTTCTCTGAAAGAAATGAATAAAGCCCTTTTTACCTTTGGAAATAATTCCACAAGACAAATTAAAGGGGAGGGAACAGTTAGTTTGGATGCAAATACCAAGGCCCATTTTTTCTTTTATATGGAAGGTATAAAAAAAAACATATTCAATGTGAGTAAACTATGTGATAATCACTATGATGTAACATTTTGGTCTAAGGACCATGAGATTTGAAAAGAAAAGAACAAAAAGCTCGTAGAGAAGGTAGTAAGGACGCACAACAATGTGTATGTGTTTGATTATTCTAGAGTGACCTACTAACTAAGAAAGATAAATAAAACATGGCTATGGAATAGAAGACTTGGTCATGAAAGTTTTGACAACTTAATAAAGATAAAAAAGACAAAGACAATCAGTGGATTGCCAGGATTGTTAGAGCTCCATAACCCAATATACAAGTCATGTTAGTTTGGAAAGTAGACAAGGACTCAATTTAAGAAAAAAGAATTTTCATCCTCTAAAACATTGTAGTTGATTCACAGTGACATCTGTGGTCCTAAAAGAACAATTAACTAAAGAGGATAAAGGAACTCTATCTCATTTATTTGTGATTTTATGAGGGCTACTTGGATAATGTCATGGAAAGAAAAATTAGAAACTTTGTGAAAATTAAAAAAATTCAAATCTTAGTTTTAAAATGAGAAATATATAAATATTAAAAGATTAAGATTAGACATGGGAGGAGAATTCACCTTAAGTTAATTTGAAGAATTTAGTGAACAATATGGCATAAGGAGGCAATAGAACACAACATAATGGGGTTACTCAGAGAAAGAAAGGAACAATTCAAGACATGGATAGAGAAATAATGGATAAAATGAAGGTTCACCACACATTCTAGGGTGAAGTATCTCTACAATGTACCTCCCATCATATCTACCAACTTTCACTGGCTTACCTTGGGTAAACATGAGATGAGGGGCCACTATGAAAAACCTCAGCCTCCTAGGTGATCTTCAAGAAATTGATTCGACAAACAAACCTTAGTGACTTCCCTCAGGTGCCATAGGACCCTGCAGTAGTAGCCCAACCCCTCCTGATATCCATCCGTTGAGCCAAACTAATATTTTCTTGAGCTTCAGCCACAGTCTCTCCCTTGCCAAGCCCTCCATGTGACTAGAATCTCCCAGCCACTCCCATAAGCCTACATTAGTGTTATTGTGGTATTTTTTTATCAGTGCTATACCAACGACTGCAAAATTTAAGGCTATTTTTTAGGGCAAGGTATAAGCCTCTACCCAGAAAAATATATAACTTCAATAACTCATCTGAAAATGGGTGGATAACTTGAAATTCTTATGCCCAAGCACCTCCCACTCAATTAAACAAATAAAAGATCTTGCTTATCCATGACTGTGCGGAAATGAATACTTTAAACATGTGTATGTTTTTTTAGCTGTTTAAGTGATTTAAGAACATTTTTTTTGCTGATATTAAGCATGTGAAACAACCATAAAGAGTAGAAAATAAGCATCAATACATAAAATCAAATTTAATAAAGGAGTTCACCTGAATATCGGCTATGTCAACTTGAGCTTTTGTAAACTGACTTAGCTCTTTGGGATTATGATGTGAAATTTATTTTAAACGTTAATATCTCAACTCCAATGGTTATTTGGATTGTACCTTTGGGTTTAGAACATCATCATACCCCTGAAATGGATATAATCTCGCTGAAAACAGAACTAGGATTCCTTTGACTTGACCTCATCTGTCGGTGCCTTTAAGCTTTCCTAAGCTTCTCTTTGGCACAAACTCCCTAGAAGTAATTTTATGTCCTTGAAGCCTCACCTAACATCTCCAACATATTTATACCTTCAAAATAGACTAATCATTTTCTCAAAATGAGCTCTGGCTCCTCAATCTAGGCCTCCATCCACTGTTGGCCCTCGGTTGCCCGAAAATTCCCTGTGGCTTCACGACCTTAATAAGTCTCAAAATAGCTATAAAAATCCCTTCAATTGATTTATAATGTCCAAAATAGTCAGAATAGACTATTCAATTACTAAAATTGGCCTCCAATTCCTCCGACTACGCCTCCAACACCTGGTGGCACCCTTGGCACTAGGGTCACTGAAAATTTCTCTGAAGCATATCGACCTTAACAAGTCTTAAAAATATTCTAAAAATCCTTCCATTGGATTTATAAGGTGAAAAATAGTCAGAATAGACTACTTGTTTGCTGAGAATCGATACTGGCTCCTCTGGATAAGCCTCATTCTCCTGTTGGCACCAAGTGGCCTTAGTGGCCCTTGGAACTTCTCTGAAGAAGATTGGCATTTAAAATTCCTCTACAGGATTTTTAAACCTCACCATTAGTTCCAAAATGTATGAAACGTCCAAAACTGATTATTGGCTTGTTGAGAAAGGCCTCTAGCTGCCCTCGCTAGGCCTCAAACTGCTACTGGCCCCTAGTGGCCTCTATAACTTATCTAAAGCTAAATCATGATTAGAACTCCCTTGATGGCTCTACAACCCTCACCAATGAGTCTGAAATGTTTGAGATAGTAGGAATTGACTATTCACACTCTTAGAATGGTGGAATATAGCTCAATATAGAGCCTAAACAAATTTTGTCTAGTTACCCCTAAATTAGCTCCACTAAATCTGGACTTAAGTTAAACTCAAGCTAAAATAGGAACTGCCCTAAATCTAGGTGCGCTTCCAAATTTATCACTAGTATAAACTACCAGTAATAAATTGAATGGTTGGTCACATGACCACACTCTACGTTATTCACTGTAACCATCGGGGTTTCGTCGGTTGGTGCTTGGTTCC
The DNA here is from genome assembly GCA_034641835.2 of Pinus albicaulis. Taxonomy (NCBI): domain Eukaryota; kingdom Viridiplantae; phylum Streptophyta; class Pinopsida; order Pinales; family Pinaceae; genus Pinus; species Pinus albicaulis. The sequence goes on along the minus strand of CM076571.1, from coordinate 978,963,100 downwards.
GAAGTTAAGGACCTATGGGGAGGCGCTGGCCCCTCCACTCCCCCAAATCAGAAAATGTTAAACTTTAAATAAAATTTGAGTACATTATCGTTAAGAATCACTGATAGTGCGAGCTCTTAAGCCGTGTGTGTGCACTCAGAGGTCTCAGGGTCTACTCCGATCCACTCCACCAAAAAAAAATTCCACCGTTCAAGGGCCACATGGCGACCTCTGCACCTCCCACATGGCAGCCTCTGATTAGCCGAAATCCAATGTACAACCAATTCTTCAGTAGTATCGTGAAACTTGTCAACATCCAATTTTCCCACAAGGAATATTCCATGGAAAATTTCAGGAATATTCCATCGAATATTCTCCTTTTTTATTTTGAAAATACCCAGTCAAACCTGGTAAAAAGCCAAAATATGTAGCTTACTCAACTTTTCAAATCGCGATAACTTCTTCATACATTGTCGGTTTTTCAAACCATTCACAACATCAGAATCAGGAAGAAAAGATCCATCCAGTGTCTCAGGTTCAATGCACTTTCGAACACTTTGAAATTTGAGCTATCACTTAGGTCCTTGATCCAAATCTGATCACTCCTCCCAATTGACAATCCTTTCGACCCCAAAAGACTGATTACCTAATCTATTTAGTAGATGAGAGTCTAGCACCCTCACTTTTCCATCATCCATACACTTGCATTGCATGGCTTAGTGCCTTTGAGCCCAACTCAAAGGTAGTCAACACTTCCCTTCTTGAATGCTCTTGTCCTCCCGTCAAGAATTGTGTCTTCCATGCTCATCCAGAAATTTCTGGCGAGAAACATTCAATAGAAGGTAGCTGAACATCATGTCCTTGATCATCGATCAAAGGTGGCTCAAAAAAATGTAAGTTTTCAACATAAATGCATACATAACTGAAATTTTCATATGTATAAATGAATGTATGTCTTACTGGGTTAAGAAGTAAAACCACTTCTTACCATACCAATTCCATGCCAATTTTTGCTGCAGAAAATCTTCTTCATGTGAAACATCTATTCTCACATCAATGATGGAATATTTGGTTCCAGTTTAACCAGTCTTTGTATCCTCTTGCTGCAAATTATTGGGATGATTAGTTGTATGCAATGTCCAACGTTGGGTAATAACATGTCCCTTTCTCTCGCAATGTGTGCAAGTATTTTCCACCTTTTGAGCAAGTTTCATTTTCTTCAATTTTTTCCTGTATGCATTCAATATTTTCCAGCACTTTTATAAATCATGGTTACACATAGCACAATAAGAACAACAACTCTTTCTTCCATTATTGCATGCAAATTTTCCATGCTTAACATCAACATAATCAACTTGACTATGGGAATAATTATACCTCAAATGTTGCTTTACATGTCCATATTTTTTACCTTCTTGAGGAGATGAACTTGTAGAAGTTCCAGCTTTATTTTGAAGACTAACATCAGTGTTCTTGTCTTGATAACTGTGAGAAATCTCTTGCTCTCCATAAGCTGGAAGTCTACACACATCTTGCTACAACATAGGCATCAAACAATGGAAATCAGATTCAAAACAAACTTGACATGTTTGTGGTTTAGAAATTGGAACAAAAGTGTTTTTTGGAGTTTTCTAAAATTCATTCATGGATGTAGATTTTTTGCCATAATATTGAACATAGCTTAGAAAAAAACTTCTTAGGCCTTTCCTCAACCAAAATAGGATCAATCATGCCTTGTGCATGTTTTCATAGACCCTTTCCTTCATAGCCTATTTTTAACATCAACTTGGATCCTATACCTCTACTGTGTTTTTAAAATGAACCTACACATCTATTTGAAGAGGAAATTGAAGACAGATTTGAGTGATTTACCTCTGCTTCAAGCATGCTCTTAGTTAAGGCCTCTCTGGCTTGATGGAATTGCATCTCCATCTCATGCATTCTTTGAAGAATTCCTTCTTTCTCTTGCTTCATAGTGAACAATTTCGCATGAAGTCTAGTTCTTTCCCTTCCATATTCATACAGAATATGCACCATATCGTTTAGGATATAGAAGTCTCACTTCATTTCTTTATCAAAAAATCCTGTAAACGAGGATTTTGAAACCTCACTTGATGAAGTTGTCATCTTATAAAAATGAACTAAAGAACTTCAGAAAAAATCACAAAGCTTCAAAAATAATTATCAAAGCTTCTTAACAATATGGCTTTAGAGTCAATCTCTTCTTCAAACAACCTTTTGCAAACAATTCCTCTTGTGCTTCAAGTGTTTCCTTGAGGTCCTTTGGGTAAGGAAAATTCTTTCAGCCTTCTTCCTTCTTTTCCTCTTCTAGACTTAGCTAAAAATAGCTCTCCCTTCCCCTCTAGAAAACCCAAAATTCTAAGCATCAGTCAATTTTCAAACAATCAAATTCTTTTCACTGTTTAAACACCTTTCAAGTCAAACAAGCAACCTAATGATTTGTCAAGCACGCAACCTAGTGCTATGTCAAGCAAGCAACCTAGTGCTCCATCAAGCAAGCAACCTAGTGCTCTGATACCAACCTAATATGAAAATGGGTGGATAACTTGAAATGCTTATGTGAAATCATGTCCCACTCAGTTAAACAAATAAAAGATCTTACTTATATAGGATTGTGCGGAAATGAATACTTGAAACAAGCGTATATTTTTTAAGAGTTTAAGTTCTTTAATAACATTTGTTTTTAATGATATTCAGCATGTTAAAAAACCATAAAGTGCAGCAAATAAGCATCAACACATAACAACAAATTTAATAAAGGAGTTCACCCGAATATTGTGGGCTACATCTCGTTGAGCTTTCATCAGTTGGCTTGGCTCTTTGGGATTATGATGTAAAATTTATTTTAAAAGGTAATAAATAAACTAAAATGGTTATTTGGACTATACCATTGGGTTTAAAACATCATCATACCCTTGGAATGGCTATAATCGCACTAAATATAGAACTAGGCTTCCTTTGACTTGACCTCATATGACAGCTCCCTTAAGCTTCCCTGAGCTTCTCTTTGGCACAAAATCCATAGAAGTCATTTTATGTCCTTGCAACCTCACCTACTATCTCTATCATATATAATACCTCCAAAATAGGCTGATCATTTGCTCAAAATGAGCTTTGGCTCCCTAATCTAGATCTTCATCCACTATTGGCCCTAGGCTTCCAGAAACTTCCTTATGGCTTCTCGATCTTCAGAAATCTCCAAATGGCTCTTGAAATCCCTTCAATGGATTCAAAATTTCCAAAATAGTAAAAATAGAATATTCACTTACTGAATTGGCCTTTGACTGATGTAGTTACGCCTCCAACACCTGGTGGCACCCCCCTGCTCTAGGTTCACTGAAAACTTCTTTGAAGCATATTGACCATAAGAAGTCTTAAAAAGCTTCTAAAATCCTTCCATTGGATTTATAAGGTAAAAAATAGTTAGGATAGACTAATGGTTTACTCATAATGGATATTGGCTGCTCTGGATAGGCCTCATTCTCCTCCTAGCACCTGGTGGCCCTTGGAACTTCTATAAAGAAAATAGGCCTTGAAAGGTACTCTACAGGCTCTGAAAACCTCACCATTAGTTCCATAATCTCTGAAAAATAAAAAATTGACTATTGTCTTGTGAAGAAATGCCTTTAGCTTCCCTGGCTAGGCCTTAAACTATTGTTGGCCCCTAGAACTTCTATGAAGCTAAATCACACTTAGAAGTCCTCTGGTGGATTTAAAACCCTTACCAAACAGTCTAGAATGTCTGAGATAGTCGAAATTGACTATTCACACTCTCATAATGGTTGAATCTAGCTCAAGATAGAGCCTAATTTTTTTTTTCCATTTACCCCTAAATCAACTCCACTAAATGTGGAGGACTTAAGTTAAACTCATGTTAAAATAGGAATTGCCCTAAATCTAGAGGTGGTTCCAAATTTTCCTCTAGTATAAACTGCCATCATTAAATTGAATAGTTGGTCACATGACAGCACTTCGTGGTCTTCACCATAACCATCGGGGTTTCGTTCATTGGCGCCTAGTTCGGAATTAAGGACCCATGGGGAGGGGCTAGCCCAGAGGGTTGGCCCCTCTGCTCCCTGAAATTGGAAAGCGTTAAACTTTAAATAAAATTCGAGTCCGTTATGGTTAAGAATCACCAATAGGGAGAGCAGTAAAGCCATGTGTGCGCGCGCTCGGTTGTCTCGGGGTCGACTTCGGTCCACTCCACCAAAATTTTATTCCATCGTTCAAGGGCCATGTGGTGGCCTCTGCGCCTACCATGTGGTGGGCTCTGATTGGCCGAAATCCAACGTACATACAATTCTCTAGTTGTATCATGACACTTGTCAACATCCAATTCATCCAAAAGGAATATTTTGTGGAATATTGTGAGGAATATTCTAGGAATATTCCCTCGAATATTCTCTTTTTTTTTACTTTGCAAATACCCAGTCAAACCTGTTCAAAAGCCAAAATTTTCAATTTACTGGACTTTTCAAATCGTGATAACTTCTTCATACGGTGCTAGTTTTTCAAACCATTCACGGCGCCAGAATTAGGAAGATGAGATGTATCCGGTCGCTCAAGTTCGACACACTTTCAAACACTTTTAAATTTGAGCTATCACTTCAATCCTTGATCCAAATATTATCAGTAACTCATGAAATACACGACAACAATGATTATAAACCAGAACTAAAACCAAGACTAGCTCTCACCATCCCCAACCGGGACTGACATTCTGTCAAACACTTGGAGACAATCTAATCTATAGGTCATGAAAACAAGAGTGAGCAGAAGGGAATGAAAATTTATATGAGATTTAACAAGAAGGATCACCACCCTCTCTCTTTAGGTATGCTAACATAAATTAAGTGTTACATCCATTATTCTTTCAGTAACAAATAAAAACATGAAATGAACCATGACTAGAACCAGTCACATAACCATGCTTATAAACAGCATATAACCACGTAGATAACCAAAATATAAAAACCATTAAAGCCACATAATAACAAGTACAAAATCAAGAGAAATTTTCTTTCGTTAAACATAGGTAAGAGCCAGCCATGTTTGGGACTTCCACGTACCACCCAACCATAGTCATGGTAGAGCCAAATATTTCTTTTAGCTAGTTACCCTCGTGTCATATTTCAAGCATGGATGTGGGATATCATGATAAGAGAATCTGAAAATAACCAAAGGAATACAGAGGTTAAACCACCTCCACCCTCAACATATCAGGATCTCACCTAAACTGACACTCAGATCACTCTATCAAGCCAAGCTTGGAATTCCTCTAGATGTCATCACTATCCTTGAGGAATTTTCCATCTCATTTTCTCCACACTTTACCACAATCCACATCATATCACTAGGCCCTTACTAAGACAAAACCGTCACGCTTTACCGTGTATCACGAAAAAACTAGTCAAGAGATTCCTAAGCCTTTTGGAATGTTCTTGAGACCATCTCCACCCTAGATTCCAAAACCATTGATAAATTCCAAAGCTAAAAAACTGAGAATAATCCCATCACACTATGTCTATCAAGAAAAAGGAAAGGCAAGGTTGAAAACCAATATCAAAATATGACAAAAACATGCCACCGACAACAAAATAACCAAATACCAACATGAAAATACCATACATGTCAGAACAAACGAGGAAATAATACATGCAATATGTTACCTGCAAGTATTCTGATTGAAGTTGTTTGATCCTGCTCTTCCTCACTTGATATTTTATTTCCTTTATTTTCCTTTTCTTCCTTTGCCTCATTTTCCTTTCATTTTCTTACTTGATCTCCTTCTCTTGGTTCTCTTCTCATCTCTGAGTGCAATTATGAAAATGAACTAACAAAAAGCTACCAACTGATGCTCTAATGCCTTTTTATCATGTATGCCTCTAATTTCTTCAAATATACATTATTTTCCTTCAGTTTCCTCCTCACATGCAACTTGTGACCTTTCACCTTCCTTTTCTCCTAATTTCCTTTATTTTCACAAATAAATGTGCCAAAATATCAATTTTCCTTTTTAGTGCCTTAGACATTGCCTTTTCCAATTTCCCCTTAGCCATAAACACATTGAGTGATGTCCAATAGGATATAGTTTCCCAACATTCATCTTGGAATAAGTTTCACTTAACCATGGTCTTTATTTTTCCTTTCTTAAATTTATTACATGAAATTTTAACCCGGGTCTGTTAGAGAACCCTCCCCCTTGGGGAGCACCATCCTCAGTTTTAAACCACATCTATAACTCGGTAAAACAACTGAAAAGTAAACATACTACCCTTGGATCTTTATGACTTAGTTCGATGTAGTATTTACAATCAATAACCCGCTCAAAAGAAAAACCATCATGAAAACATAGAAATATAACAATGATACCTCTTATTGGAGCTTTATAACTTATCTCATGGAGTTATTTACAATAGAAACCATACATAAATTTGTACAAATACCAAAATTTATTTTCCTCAATCGACAAACAATGAAGGATACATAGCCCGCATCTGATCCCATCTCTCCCATGTAGCTTCTTCCGGCCCAAAGTGCTTCCATTTCACTTTGAATTTCTCAATGGCTTTGTTCCGAAGCATGAGTTGTTTCTATTACAATATACACTGACATTTCGACTAGAATTATCCTTCTTTCTCCACCTACAATACAAACCAATCAGGAACATGATCAACATCCTTTATATACATTTCAAGTAATGAAACATGAGAAACATTATGGAATTTCAGTGTTGCAGGTAGTGCAAGTTAATGGGACACTGGGCCAATCCTATCAACAATCTCAAAAGCCTCACAATACCATGGCGACAAAATAGCACATAATCCAATCCTGAAGGAGCTCTTCTTAGGCTTGATGTAAAAATAGACATGCTCCCCAACCTAATACTTATTAAACTCCATGTGTTATTTTTCATAACTCTTTTGCACGTGCTATGTTGCCTTTATATTTTTCTTTATAACTTGCATTTCATGTTCCATATATTCCAACATATCTGGTACAATAAGTACTGTATTCACTGGATCACTCCATCTAATGGGATTAGTATGATTCTGCCCATAAACTACCTTGAAAGGACTTGTTCTCAATTAATCTTGATAATCATTGTTGTCTGAAAACTTAACCAATGGAAGGTACTCCTCCCATTTCCTATGCTAGTGCATCGCATACATCCTCACCACATCCTACAGGATTCTGTTGAAGCTATTTTGTATGTCCATATTTCTGTAAATGGTAGGTTGTTTTGAAGTCCAAGTTTGTCTCCAACCCTGCAATCAATTCCTTCCAAATCATGGAAGTTAACTTGGAATCCATTTCGACACAATTTTCTTTGGAACACCACGTAATATCACAATCTAACTGATGAAAACATATTCCACCTCACTAACTAAATGTATAGTCTTCACTGGAATGAAGTGATCCATATTGCTCAACCTCTCGGCCACAACCATGATAGAATCATGTTGCCTCATTGGCCTTGGAAGACCTATAATAAAATCCATGGAAATGAACTCCCATTTCCATTGTGGAATCAGAATACGATGCATTAGTCCACCTAGATGGTTATATTTTTCCTTCACTTGGTGACAATACAAACATATAGCCATAAAATTTTCCACTTCCTTCCTCAGATTCAGTCAATAGTAGAACTTCTACACTGCCATCAATCTCCTTTGTGATCGTGGGTGACTTGAGTATCGTTTGACATGAAAATACCTCAATATAATCTTATTGAGCTCACTATCATCCGACATATAGATTATGTCCCTGAATATTACCAAACCATCTACCGTGAGATGATAGTTTGCATCTTTCTACCTTGTACCTCCACTTGTACCTATACCTATAACTTCACCTATACTTGTACTCTATTGTAACACGTGTTTGAGCTCCATATATTGTCCATCCTATTGTCTTGCCTATAGGATATGATCATGTAACTCTATCCCATAGTAACTCATAGCTGCTATATGATTCACCTTTAATTTCCAGCTGAGAGCATATGCAACTATGTTCTCCTTTCACTTGATGTATCTGATCTCTAAATGAAACTCATTAAGGGTGGCCAACCATCTAGTTTGCATGTCATTCAGATTCGGATAGTCAAATAGATACCTCAAACCATTGTGATCGCTCATCAGTAAAAACCTCCTTCCAAGAAGATAATGCCTCCACATCTTCAAAGAATGAATAATACATGCCAACTCAATATCATGAGTCACATATTTATTCTTGTGCTCATTTAATTTCCTAGACTCATAGCATACCACCTGTCCCTCCTACATAATGACTCCATTAAGTCCTCTTTTACAGCACCTATACACACTGCGAATTATTTCTCTGAGTAAGCAATCTTAAGGACTGGAGTGTTGGTCAAAAACTTCTTTAGTTGCCCAAAATTGCCTCCACATTCTTCTATCCATTTGAACTTCTTACCTTTCCTCTCCAAATATGTAATAGGATATGCAATGTGTAAGTTGCTGATGAACCTCTTCTTTAATAAGTACCTAATGATATCCTAATCACAAGTCGATCTTATAGAAAATTGTTCCTCCCTTCAACTGATGAAACAAGTCAAAAATACTTAACAATGGATACATGTTCTTGATCATCACCTTGTTTAGTTACCTATAATAAATTCACAACCTAAGAGTACCATCCTTCTTCTTTATGAACAAAACTGGTGCACCCTAAGGTGATAAACTCGACCTAATGTATCCATTTTCAATAATGTCCTTCAATTTCAACTTCAACTCTACTAACTCCGGCATGCTCATCCTGTAAGGTGCCTTTAATGCTAGTGTTTCCATTGGTACAAACTCATTAGAAAATTTTACTTCCCTGTGAGGAGGTAAATCTAGAATCTCTACTGGAAGCACAACCTGAAACTGCTGCAATATAGGATACCCTTGGAATATTTTTGCATTCTCAACATCCTTACCCTTGTTTCTAGAAACATGCACTACAAACATCACACATTTGTTTATGCAACATCACTAGTGTAGGCTTCTTCTTTCCCTGAAAAATATTATTTTCTCCATTATCATCTAGGAACTTAATTTCATTTTCATAGTAGTCTACTTTGGTCTTGTCAAGGTACAACCAACCCATACCCAAAATCATACTATATGATCCCAATGGCAGTACATTCATTGTCATGATGTAGGCATACCATTTAACTCAAATACACAAGATCTTACCCAATGGTGAACTCTATTCTTCGTACCTGTAGACAACTATCTAGCAGATGTTTTTGAGGAACCCCATAGAAAAATACCCCATACATCAATTTCTAGCGGAGGTTACTAAAGGAGGTTGGTGGGCAAAGGGTTTTGCAGATGGTTTCCTCCCGGTGTGCTTATCATTACAAGTCGCCCTGGTGCACTCTAACCATGAAAGCACCAGTGCAGACCAAAAAATTTGCACACCAGACACCGTGCACACTGTACACACCCGCTCAGTGCATCTTATTATTCTATAGCACCGGTGCGTCACAAATATTCCACGTGAGTGCATTATAAAACACAATGCCAAAACAGAGACGACCCGGTGCGGTAGAAAGAAAGCGCATCGGTCCATCATAATACATCGCGCCAAAAGACAACTGACTGGTGCGTTTGTAAGAAATGGACCCGGTGCACCTATAAAAAAAGCGCACCGGTAAATGGTTATATTAAAAAAACATTATGGCAAAATAACCCAGATTTTTCAGTTTTCTAGTGCTTCTGAGCTCTCAATTTCCAGTGCACGCCCTACCATAGAACGCACTGGTGCACATGAGACATTGGCACACTAGACAGCTTGTGTGACATACACATACAGTCGGGGCCTTCTATTTTTTTAATGCACTGGTGCTTCACCAATATTTCGTACCAATGCATCATAAAACACCGCACCAAAATAGAAATGCACCGGTGCATTCTTATCAAAGACCACCAGTTCGCCTATAAAAAACGCGCACCAGTAAAGGGTTATATTAGAAAATTATGGAAAAATAACCCAGATTTTTTAGTTTTCCAGTGTTTCTGAGCTCTCAATTACAAATGCGTGACATCCCATAGAACGCACTGGTGCGCACGAGAAATTGGCACATTAGACAGCCTACGTGACATACACACACATCCAGGGCCTCCTATTACTATAACGCACCAGTGCTTCAACACTCTTTCACACTGGTGCATCATAAAACACCATGAAAAAAGATAAACGTGCCAGATCGTTCTTACCCAAGATCACCGGTGCACCAATAAATCGCATCCACCAGAATAGCGTTACATAAAAAAAAAAATTAAGGCCAAAAAACTGGTGCTTTATGACTATTCCGCACCAGTGCTTTATGAATTTTCTGCCCCAGTGCATCATCAAAATTTGGCACCGAATCTGAAACATCCCACTGTGATGTTAGGGAACCACCCTGGTGCATTATAAACAACACACCAAATTTGACACAGCCCGGTGCAGTTATAGGTAAGCATGCCAGTGCGCCTATAAAACCCCGCGCACCGGAACAGGGTTAAATTAAAAAAAAAAAAATCAAGCAAAAAACTTCATTTTTCACTTTCCTCAGTGCTCAATAGCTCTCAAGCACTGGTGCTATTTACCTTTTTCTGGGCCACCCTGACATCGGTGCTCTCATTGGACCCATTGCACACACCGCTGCTCTGCATTGGCCACCAATCTCCAGCTTGCATTTTGAAAAATGGTGGGAAATTTTTCTTTTGCAAATTTTACAACCAATATGCCTCCTTGACGACAAAATGTACAGGTATTTTTCTAGTTTTTCCGTAATTAAGCCTTTTAGTTTATTATAAATTGAGATAACCTTTAAAATAACCACTCAAAAAAAAAAAAAATTGTCGCGCGGTGTGCCGGATCTATTCAGCTCGCACCAAATATCGGTGCTACCCGTAAAATTTATAGGCTACACTGCCACCGGTGCTAATGATATCCACACTATTTCGAGGGTGGTATCGAAACACGCCCCGAATAATTTTAAAATAAAAAAAAATAAAAATAAAAGGCGGTGTGCTCATTTATCTAGGCGCATCGTTGACCATGGAAATCACATTGCAGTGCATTGACATAATTATCTGCCCTGGTGTATGTCAGCGCACTGCATTTTGGATTTCGAGAGGGTCAACAGTGCGGCTGGGAAAAATACTGCACCATTAGCTATGTAATTGTCATGAAGTCAGTGCACTGACACGACTATATGTGCGGGGGCATATATTTCAGTCAGCACACTGCTATTCTGAACTTTGACAAAGTTAACGGTGCTTGAAAAATAGAGAGCTGCACCAAGGCTAGTGTGTTTTATTTCATTATAGGCAATAGGACTGGTGCTCTATGTTCTTGAGATGCACTGTGACCGGTGCGTGACTGTTTTTATGGCACATCGACTTGTCTGTTTGTTTTTTCTTCAAATTTTTTTTATTTAATATGGAAATGATTCAGAGAGAAGAGGAGGAACAACAACAACAACGGGCTAAACAATATGACATGATTCATCAATGGGAGGCCCGAGAGAGGGAGAGAGATGCATACCCTCGCCCTATTACTGTAGATACCCAAGAGATCCTTAGGTAGGTAGGCCTCCTTAAGTTCTATGAGGAGGCTACTTCCCTAAAGGCACATAGTGTGTTTTTGAGATATTTTATCCACAGGAGGAATGCCCACAGAAAGGCTTTCCAGGTTCGTCCTGACCAGTGGTACACACCCACTGAGGAGGATATTTATTTTATTATAGGACTATCGAGGAGAGGGGTGGATTTTCCCACATTCCCAGACGTGCCAGCTGGTTGTGCAGCAGGGAGTCAGTTAGTTTACTCCCAGAGATACATTGGAGCACATGTACTGTCTCCTTCAGAGTTTCAGGTAACTGGAGGTCAGTTACGTATAGGTGCTTTTGGTAGACAGGACGTGCAGTGCCTCTCCCTTATCATTTCGACCATTTTGCACAACACCAGTGACGGGCAATGTATTAATTGCTTGCTTTTATATTATGTTGATTCTTTAATACAACAACCATGAATTGTTAGGTGGTCCACCATTTTTTTACGGCAGTTTTGTATGGCCTTAGATAGATATCATGCTCATACATAAGGGAGGGTCAACTTCCCTTTTTCTTTAGAGTTGTTTTGTTCATTTTTTGAGAGGTTTCCATAGATGAGACCTAGTTTTGTTCGATAGCCTCGTAGGCCAATGTTTGAGGTCCGTATGCACATGTGGAAAAAGATGATGCCCAAGAGGGGAGACACTTTGTTTCGAACGAGGATATCACATGATTCACTAGACTTAATAGCCAATGTTGACGAGCTAAATCCCTTCATTTTGGTCCCATTTCCTTATACTGGCTTAGATTGGAAAGGGTGTCCGAACATCCTCTTCACAGCTGATGAGCCGCTAGATGATAGAGGTAATATTACTGGTTCATTTATATCTATTCTAACATGTTCTTAATTAACTTGTTTTTATTAAATTTTGCAATGAAATTGTCTATTTATTGTTGTGTAGTTCTATATATTTTACAGTCATTGGCTCTTTTGATGGCGAGGAGATGCCAAGTCTACCACATGATCCAGGTGTGGATCTTGATGATGATGATCAAGATATGGCTGATGTCGAGCATGATCATGATGAGGATGAGGCTGGTGCAGCAGAGAGACATGCTCCTGCTCATCATGGTGCACCAGTGCCACCTTTGTATAGGCGTGGTTGACCTGAGACCAGATATAGGATGGAGTTGGCCAACCAACTCTGTGCATTGATTGTTGATGCGGGCATCAGTCCCAATCATTATAGAGACATACAAGCCGGCGATAAGCTGTTATGAATGTGGAGAGGCATGCCGCGTGACATGTATGGCCTAATGTGGCATGTTGTAGGAGCTACGATAGTAGTTACGTGACTCAGGAGCACTGTCCATAGCTGTAGGCGTAGTCGAGCTACGACACGTGATTGACACAAGTATGCAAGCAGCGACTCACATGCATCTCATGTTCGTTCACCTCGTAGAATTCCTGATGAGCATGACATTCCACTAGCAGCATATGACAGTCATCATGGAGATGAGGTTGGACCATCGGCCACGTCCAGTCAACAGCCTATAGCTACATCCATCAGTACTAGTCATGATGATCATGAGTAGGCTGGACCATCGACCACTGAGGCTGCACTATTAACTGAGTAGGTCTCCACTACTACTGCTCATATTGATGTTGTATTTCCACCAGTGAATGCATCCATCAGTACTAGTGATCATGATCATGAGCAGGTTTGACCATCGACTGTTGAGGTTGCACCTAGCTTTACTGAGTAGGCATCCACTTGTAGTACTGCTATTGATGTTGTTATACTACCACTAGCACCTGATCCATGACATTTATATTACAGTTGTATATTTTTAACATTATTCAGTTATATATATATATATATATATATATATATATATATAGATATATGGTCCATGTATTTTATGTTCATGTTTCAGTTGTACTTAATTTTCATGTTGGTGATCATCATGATGTGGCGCATATTGTTAGGTCATGTTAGATATGTTCATTTAATGTTTAGCTTGCAAATAGATGTGTATATGTGATAGAATGAGTTATTTGACATATTGAGATGTATATTTGATGTTTGTGTTGTGATGATCTTAATATATAATGTTAATTTAATGTTTGTACAATGGTTATCATGATCGTGATGATGTTTATTAATTAATTTAATATTAAATGAGCATGATATTTATTAAATATTATGTCGTGATTGTAATTGTAATTTAAATTTTAATTGTATGTAAAATTGTAAAATTGTATTTGTATTTGTACTTATTGTAATTTAAACTGTAGTAAAATATTTATTAATGTAAAATTTTAATTGTAAATGTAATATTTAATTTATTCTGAAATGATTGTAATTGTATATATGAAAAATTGTAAAATTGTAATTGTATGTAAAATTCTAAAATTGTAATTGTAATTTTAATTGAATTGTGTGTAAAATATTTATAAAATTGTAATAGTAATTGTAAATATAATTCTATGTAAAATTGTAAATGTAATTGTATGTAAAATTTTAAAATTGTAATCGTATTTGTAATTTTAATTTTAATTGAATTGTATGTAAAATATTTGTAAAATTGTAATTGTAATGGTAAATGTAATTCTATGTAAAATTGTAAATGTAATTGTATGTAAAATTATAAAATTGTAATTGTAATTTTAATTGAATTGTATGTAAAATATTTATAAAATTGTAATTGTAATTGTAAATGTAATTCTATGTAAAATTGTAAATGTAATTGTATGTAAAATTAAAATTATAATTATAATTCTAATCGTAATTCATGTATGTGAGATTAATGTAAAATTGTAATTGTAATTTTACTTCTAATTGTAATTATTGTACTTTTAATTGTAATTATATGTAAAATATTTGTAGAATTTTAATTCTACTAATGTGAAAATTTTATTTGTATTAATGTGAAATGATTTTATTAAAATATTTAAATTTGCAAATTTGCAAATAATTGTAAAATAACAAATCTAGAATAATACAAATTTTTGTAACATAGTAAAGTTTAGAAAATAATGAAAATAAATTCATGTACTTTATAATTATCATTATTTTATTATTATTTTACATAAAAAAAAGAACTTTATATAGTCTAGTGCGCTTATCATCCTAACACTCATCGATGCGTCGTATAAATAAGATGCATCGGTGCGTCACAACTCTTCTGCACCGATAACGAATAAACGCAAATAAAAAAAACACAACTCTATTTTCTTTAAGTGAAAATAAAAACGGAAATTTGAAAAATGGGCGGAAAAATATTTTTGAAAATCTAATTTCATAAAATAATTCTTTAAATACTAAACACTTTTCATTATTTCACTATTTTTGCTAAAATTTTCAGCTAGATATTTGCAGGAGAAAACCTGGAGCAAGGTAGTAGGACACTATGGAACAGCGAAATATGTTCGAACAGAAGTATTCATACAATCAGAAACCAAACCTCTGGTGATTTAAACCATGTATCAAAGAATTTGAAACCATCTCGTGATTAAATTTGATTATTTTTTTACTTTTTTCTGTAGTATTTTACTTTTTTTATGTAGTTTATCCATTTTTACCCTAAACCCTTCATTTTTTTGTTTATTCCCTTTCTTCTCCCAGTTTTTGTGATTTTAGAATTAGGGTTTTTTATTTTAGATTGATGTCCAACCCACGGGATGACTTGCATATTCGGATCCCAATCCATTCGGCCATTGCGTGAATTTTTGAAAAAATGGATTTTTCATTATCGGTGCGCCCTACGTAGTATACCACACCGATGCTCTGTATTATACAATGCACTGCGAAAGTACTGTAGTAAAAAAAATTGAAAACATTTTTTCTAAATCCGTGCGCCAAATCTGAAATAGGGCATCGGTGCTCCATTTAACTACGAAAGCATCGTATGGTGTATTACACCGTTTTTGTAGTGTGTTTATAATACCCCATGAACTGTTAGGTCTATTACACTATTTTTTGTGGTCCTTTTACAATACCCAACAAACCGTATGGTGTATTATAATGTTTTTCAATGTGTTGTTAATACCCCCATGCATCGGCAGCAGTGCATACCTCGTGAAAGGCGCACCCGTACCTTGAGATTTATTTTCTACCTGAAAATTTGAGAATTTATTTGTAAATATATTAATGAATGATATGGTACAAGTTTCAGATTGATAAAGAAATGTATTACAAGAGATCAAGTAACAAAAATAATGTTAAGACATCAAGAAAAGAAAAAAAGACAAGTTCTTTGTAAATTATTTATAAAAAATATTATTTTTGAACTATATGTAAGTTTAAATAATATGTATTGTTTACTGTGTATCATCCAGAGCCACAAAATGATGAATCTCGATATGATTATTTATTATCGAAGACCAGAAGAGCGTAAAAGTTTAATGGAAAAATTGCAAAAGGATGAATCAGGTGAATGAAAAAATACTATCGATCCAATATGAGTTTCTTTGTTTAATTATCATTAATAATATACTTAAAATTATTAGATAACATGTGTCAAACATTCTACTAATTCACATATGTTTAATTTTTTACAGGGACCAACAACTCAGAAAAGGAATGTTGTTCTAAGAAAAGAAAAAAATAGAACATGCAAATGAAAATCAATTGCTCCTTAACTCATCTAGAGTGGTGCTGGAAGTTAATGAAAGGGGAAATTTTTTTACAAAAGTTTGAGGGATCTAGTGGAATGAATGTATAGACGTTCCTTCCAACAACAATAATGTGTTTCAAATGTAATATGTAATGATTGAATTTTTAGATCATTAGGTACAATAAATAAACAATTTAGCATTAAATATTAATTTTCAAGAATTTTCTTGTAGAAAATAAAAGAAAATGGAACCCATTAAGCACATAAAACAGGACGAAAAGGAATAAAATGGTTGATCTCTAAGTTTGTGAGTAATTGTTACTTCCTTATAACAGCTTAACTAGATTTCATTTTTGTATTTTTTAAGTTGCTTTACAAAAGTCATCATTGTCGAATGTCTTCAAATAGGTGCTAACATACAAAGAAGAACCATCAGACGAATTGATTGAAATTGGGTTAAATATGGGTTGTGAGTATATGTTGGCATATCAAAATTTAATTGTGAAATTTGTAAGCATGTTTCGATCTTGTTTTACTTAGCTTTGTCTATAATTAATAGAAAAAAAACATCTTTTATATTAAATATATGATTTGTTACGGGGTATAAAACTTGCAGGAAACAAAGTATGGAATTATGCCAATAGATGAAATTTTGAAATATGGCATGGTACATGGTTTTGAAAGAATGTGTATAATTTATGAGTCAATTGTTGCTATGGTCTGTCAATTTTCTTTTTGATTTACATTGATGTATATTATTTAATATTGCAATTTTCATTATTCTCACCAATGTATATACATTCATTTCAATTTATTTTTATGTTTGTAGATGGAAGGTGAAGAAGAAGAAAACAATCAACACCATGATCAAAACATTCCTGAAAATAACCCAAGTCATAGAAGTAGCTCTAACAGTGACAACAGTTCAAGCAAAGAATGATCATCACTCTTTTTGGATATCAAAGTAAGGTGTTTTATTTTTTTAAATATATATGTCTGTGAAGTCAGACATTTTGTTACTGCAACAATGCTCTACTATCACCTCTAGTCTGTTACTCTGTAGGTTGTGATCCATGTCCCTTCTCAACTGTATCGAAATTCTTGTGAGGAACCACATTTTCTTTCTCACCTACATCTTGAGGTATTCTGTTCTTTGGTGTCCATATTCCTTTATCTTTTTCATTTCCTTTCAAGACATGCTTAGGCTCATCATTGCATTTTGACTTCTCATAACAATGTTTCACCTTTCAAATGGATTATTCTAGTGATCCAAGCTCATCAAACTCAATCCATTCTTTGTGTGATACTACAGACCATTGATTAATCTCTAAACCTTGTCCTTATCCTCCATGAGTTAAGGGACATATCTCAAAAGCTCCAAGAACCTGCTAGTATGCTCATCATTTGTCATGGAACCCATCTATAGCACATAAAACCCCTTAGCTCTAGCATCATAGTACCTCTCCAATAGGTACTTCTCAAAATCATCCAAAGTCAACTCTTCCTTCCAAATACCTTTAAAATTCTTTACATCCTCCCACCAGATATATTATTTCCTTTTAAGACTGAAAGTAGCTATCTTGGCTTTCACGTTCTGTATATAGCTATGCAATATGAATAACTTCTTCAACCCAATCAACCATGCCTCTACATCTTCTGACTTCTTCATCTCTCCATCAAATGTAGGTGGTTTTACTTTCTTGAAATCCTCAGGAAAGTATTCACCCATCCTATATTAAGGATGATGATGGTGATGACTATGATGATGTCTCCTAGAAGATAAAATAGAATGATTCCCATACATACTAGTCCTCATGTCTAGAGTTTCCAATGATATTCCACCTCTAACTATGTCTCCTCTATCCAATTTGTGTCCAAATTGAGACATACTACCACAGGTTCCATTATTTTTTTCTTCCTTCTCTTGAATGATCCTCATTTGTCCTTGTTTCTGTAACTCTGACAAGCTCTAAAGAATCATCGCATTAACCTCTATCTATTTTTCATGAGCCCTTGAAAGTACTTATCGAGCCTTAACCAACATGTCATTATATTCCTTACAAATTTTGATCTCTACCCTTAAGATCCTCAATGTATATACTACGGTAGGGGAATACTCATCTCCTAGTTGCCCAACTGATCTGTAGGTGGAGCCACGAGAACTATAGTCTAAAATTTTTCTCGTCACCCTTTATTCTCTTCTTCCAGCAAGTATATCATGTCATAAAAACAAACAGATACCAAAGTAAAATCCATACCTTATTGATGTTCAGGGGGGGCTTATCTCATCTACAAGACTAGTCCACATTAGCATGAAATGTATAATTATAAAAATATCCCGATAATCAGCATATCGACATATACCATAATGAATGACCATACCAGCAATATATCATCATCCCATGCATGAAGAAAATAACCTTTGCAACATCATACTTTTCACCAAAGGGAGAAAAACACACTCTAATACCACCTATAGTGAAACTCCCCTAACATATACCTATTTTCATGGGCTTACCCAGGGAAAAAATGAGATGAGGGGTTGCTATGACAAGACTCAAACTCCTAGGTGACCTTAAGGAAATGGAGTCGACAAAATAACCTTACTAACTTCCCTCAGGTGCCATAGGACCCTCCAGGTGTAACCCAACCCCTCCAGGTGTCCATCCCCTAAGCCAAGCTAAATTTTCCCTGAGCTTGAGCCCTAGGATGTCCATTTGTAAGCCCTCCATGTGACTGGAAACTCTCAGTCTCTCCCATAGGCCTACATCAGTGAAACTGTGGCCTTCTTTGCTCAGTTATATGCCAACAACTATGAAATTTAAGGCTAGTGTTCAAGGTTGGGGCTGAGCCTCTGCGAAAAACAACATATAACTTCTAGAACTCATGAAATACATCACAACAATGATTATAAACCAAAAATGAAAGCAGGACTAGCACTGGCCATCCTCAACCAAGACTGACATTTTTCCAAACACTTGGAAACAATGTAAACCTACACTTCATGAATACAATATTTTGTATAAGGCAATGGAAATTCATATGAGACTTAATAAGAAGGATCACCACCCTCTCTCTTTAGATGTATTAACATCAATTAGTCCATGCATCTATTATTATTTCAGTTACAAGAAAAATCATGAAATAACTCATGACTAGAACAAGTCACATAGCCATGCTTATAACCAACATATAACCACATAAGTAACCATAACGTAAATTTCATTAAAGCCACATAATAACATGTAAAAACGCAAGATAAATTTTCTTTCGTGAAAAATAGGCAAGATTCAAACAGGTTCGGGACTTCCACATACCACTCGAAAATAGGCATGGTTGAACCAAATATTTCTTTCAACCAATCTCCATTGTGCCATATTCCATGCATGAATGCGGGATATCATGGATAAACAAATCTGGAAAAAAACAAGGGGATCCAGATGTTAAACCACCTCCACCCTCACCATATTGTGTTCTCACTTAAATCGGCACCAAGATCAGTAAAATGAAAAAAGCTTGGAATGCCTCTGGATCTCATCACTATCCTTGAGTAATTTTATGTCTCCCTGTCTCTAATATTTACTACAATCCACACAAGATCACTAGGCTCTTACCGAGACACCACCGTCAAGATTTACCATGTATCCGGCCAAAACTAGTCAATGTATTCCTAGGCCTTTGCGAATGTTTCTGAGACCACCTTCGTCCCAAATTCCGAGACCATCCGAAAAATCCTAAGCTCAAAACTGAGAACAATCCAAGCACACCATGGCTATCTCAAAAATGGAAAGGAAAAGTTGAAAACCTCTGTCGAAACCTGACAAATCCATGCCTTCGAGAACGAAAGAACAAAATACGAACATGCACATACCATGCATATCAAAACCAGCTAGAAAATCATACATGCCATATTTTACATGTAAGTATTCTGGTTGAATCCGCTTGATCATTCTCTTCCTTTCTTGGTCTTTCCTTTCCTTTTCCTTCCTTTTCTTTTTGTCCTTTCCTTTGATTTCTTTCTCTCCTTCTCCTCTTGGTTCTCTTCTCCTCTCCGAGTGTAATTCTGAAAAAGAACTAACAAAAGGATATCAATTGATGAATTGAGGTATATTTATCATTCATTTCTATAATTTATTTAATTTTCCATTATTCTCCTTCAATTTCCTCCTCACATGCAACTTGTGACCTTTCACCTTCATTTTCTCCTAATTTCATTTCTACTCATAAATAAATTTGGAAAAATTCCTTTTTTCCTTTTTACTGTCTTAGGAATTTCCCTTTCCAATTTCCCCTTAGCCATAAACACATACAATGATTCCCAATAGGATATATTTTCCCAACATTCAAATTGAAATAGATGTCCCTTAACCATGGTCTTATTTTTTTGTTTAGCCCAAGTCTTTTATAAGATCAACCAACTACTTATATAGAAAAAAGAACTTAGCTAAGGCCTAAAAATGATAAAAATCCTTATGAGATGTGGAAAGGAAGACCTACATCTATAAAACACTTCAAGGTATTTGGGAGTAAATGCTATATCAAGAGAAATGATAAAAATATTGTAAATTTTGACTCTAGTGATGATGAGGCCATATTTATTGGATATTCATTCAAGAGAAAAGGCTAAAAATTCTTCAACAAGAGGAAAATGAGGGTTTAATACTACATTGATGTTACAATTGATGACCCACTCCCACATTTCGAAAAATATAAAAAAAATATGAGAAAAAAGGTGAAGAGGAAGATTCAACCTCTAGATCCATAGATCATGAAGAAGAAGAAGCATAAGAAGAAGATGAAAAATAATATGAAATACAAAAGAAAAACATATATCTAGGTATGTGCAAAACAAACACCAAAATGTCAAATTATTGGTGATAAAAGGTTAGGTGTTAAAACTAGAAGGAATTTTTTTGGCAATCTTGAGCATGTAAATATTTCCTTGATGTCGCAAATCGAGCCCAAAAATATCAGTCAAGCTTATAAAGACAAGTTATTGGTGGAGGAAATGAATGAAGAGCTACACCAAGTTGAGAAAAATGACACCTCGGTGCTTATTCATAGACACAAGAACAAAAATTTTATATGCAGCAAATGGGATTTTAATATTAAGCTAAATGAGAATCAACAAGTCATTAGAAATAAATGAAGGTGTTATCACCAAAAGATGATCACCTAGCCATTTCTAACTAGGTGGATCGAAATACACCCTGTAAGTTTAATCTTACCATAGTAAAATCACTTTCACTATAGGAAATAATTTAGTAAACCATTTTTATTAAATTATTTCTGATTCGAATTAAAATACCCTATGAGAATAATTGAAAAATCATTATTTATTCAATTTTCTCTAGGAATAACTATTAAATAATTATTTTATAATTATTCCTTGCCACATTTGACTAATTAAATCAATCAGTATTTATGTATTATTCCTTAAATCCATTTTTGGAATAATTGTTAAATAAATATTTAATAATTATTTCATTTTCACACATTTCTTAATCTTCACAAAATAATAAATAAATATTTTTATTTGTTAAGTATTTCAAAATAGAGATATTTGACCATTTTGAGTATTTTTTCCCTCTCCAAAAGCTCCAATAAATTATTGCTAATCGTTAGACCTTGATTTGGTCAATAATATTTTATTATTTTTCAATTTCAAGTTTAACCAAATATTTTGTTATAAGTAAGATGGTTTTCCATTCATTCTTCACCATTATCATTATAATTTTCACCATTAACGTCTTATTGCATTCAAACTCCCACTACAATTCTACACATAGTTAGAGTTTTTTCACATATTGAGAGAGAGAATCAATCCCTCAAGCATCAAGGCCATCGAAGGACCCATCCCATGGAGGGGGATATACAGACCCTTTTGTAGATCTCCTTCGCTAGGTGTTATCAATAAATATTTTATTCAGTTAAATGTATTTGCATAACTGGGTTATTGCATCAGATTTCTTTTGTTCTTTATTATTTTAGATTACACAGATAAGTTCACTGCATGTTTTTCTCATATTATTATTGTATATTTTAATTATAAGCAACCACAACTTTTTGTTAGGATTGTTTGTTACCTCTGAATTAAGTGACGTGATTTTGGTACACCTTCCAAGCAATTTAATACTAAGAAATGGTGACTTTAAAGGTGTAACAATTCAGTTTTATGCGTCACTGTAGTTTTAGTGAATTTTAATGATTTTTGTAGTTATTTATAGCCTCTCAATTTCTATTTATAGCTTTTCTTTTTTTTTTCTATCAAATTTTCAAATTTTGGTGGTTTTCTGGTTTTTATGTAAGTCACAGGTATCAGCGAGCAACAGATGGAAAAATTGTTGCAAGATCTACCGAGAGATATTTGTAGGAGAAAAACACACTTTGGAGTCCCATACCGGCATTCTAGGATGCCCTCTTTGGCTAAAAAATTGTGTTTTCCACCTGTTTCAAGTCAATACATGCGTTTTGAAATTTTCCCGAGAATTTTTCGTATTTTTTCCATATTTTATGAGATTGTTGTGTTTGTAATGGGAAGGATTTCTTGTCTCTATTTTAGTCTCCCTTAGGCTTGGATTCCTCTTATTCTTTCTATTTTATTTGGTAAAAAATACCCCTAGGGTTTGGAGTACACATCTAGCTATTTAGGAAGAGATTCGCTTAGTGAGGATTCTAGGGTTTTAACATTTGTAGGCACTAGTTTTAAAGGTCTATTCCACTTTTTTAAAACCCTTTAGGATAGCTCTTCCATGATTTTAACTCCATTTTGTGTTTTTTCTTTCCTTCCCCCTTAGGAACCCCTCGATTGTCCTAGGTTTTTGAGCTTCTTTCCTATCCTTTGTGATAGTTTTCACCTCTAATTTTTTCTATTTTTCTGCTCCATTTACAACTGATTAGTTCCTTTAGATCACAGTCCCTTTGAAATTATATCTTTTAGGAATTTTGTGTGTTTTTGAGTAGCTTGTTTGCCTATCCTTGTTTAGATGTTTGAGAGCCTTTTTTGGTGGGGTTTTCTTGCTTTGATCAACATTTTATTTTAGTGTCATTTTAAATAATTATTTACAGTTTTTCAATGCTTTAGTTAAGCAGCACATGGCATCATCAAACATGCTCAATTAACTCATACACTGACCACACTTTTTCGCACACATTTTCACACCCTAAACGAATGTGAGCTTGGTTAACAACACCAAGTCAAGATGTGAAACACACCACATAATAATAATCTAACACACATAGATTAAGCCCACTTTAGCACAAGGGACAAACAATCTATGTAGTTAGGTGTAGTATCAGTGGGATAGGCTTCCAATAATACCCACCGATCATTTACATTTAGACATAGAAGTTGAATTTGTAGGGAGATTAAAAGCCTTTACCATCCCACTTTCCAATGTTATAGTGCATCATAAACTCGATTTAGAGGGTGTTAGGCTAGGTAATCATGTGAGAAATTTTCCTCAGGGTTCCCCAAACCATGGAAGGGAATTCCGTGTGATGGTTGATCATCAAGAAGATCAATAGTCAACCACCCCCATGGGATGAAGGTAACCATAGTGACTAATCATAGGAAAACACCCTATATGACTCGCTGTTGGAAGCAGTCAGTTCTCCACCCCACCTTTCTCTGGACAACTATCATTGCGGGGATCAAATTCTGTCAAGTAAGAAGTTCTTTAGAAAGCCATCTAAAACAATAGATTTATTATTTTTTTATTATTTAGACTACCTATAGGCTAGATGTATTTTAATTTGATAGGACATGCTTTATTTTATTAGATTAGGATGCTAATATAGTTATTTTACACTTGAAACCATTACACTAACTATTTTATTTTCTTTTATTACTCTTTTTCTTCTATCATCCTTAGTCCTTAGTCTTCATTGTCCTAACATTATTATGCCCCCTATGCATTTGTCCCGAAGAATTTGAGGCCTTCATCTTCAGTTTCTGTTATGACATATTAATCCTCCCCTTTGAGTTAGAGTTCATCCTCCTAGTCCTCCCTCAAGTTCTCATTCTGACTATGGCTCTACTGATTCTTCCAGATCTTCCTTTGATTTTGCGTCTTCCCATCCTCTTATCGTCACCATGCCAATAACCAACGCAGGTGTGAGAAACCAAGGTGATAATTCGGGTAACCCCACCATTAGAACCTATTATGGTATGTTCACTCCTACTCCGTTCCTACCCTTCATGGTTGGTTTGAGTCTCCCCAATTTTAACAAGATGATCAATGGCCCTCTTCTTTATAACTCTAATTCACTAGATATGCCTACTAGACTTCATTATGGCATATCCAAGTTTGAAATAAATCCTAGAGTAGATCCAACAAATCATGTTCCTTCATTTCATATGTGGTGTTCATCCAATTGTATCAATGAAGACTCCATCCATCTTCACCATTTCCAACGCAATATTACTGGAGTAGATGCCAAGTGGTATGTCAATTAACCCAACACCACTCATTCCACTTTTGTGACTGTTGAAAAATATTTTATCTCCTATTTCTAGTTACCTCTCTGTTATGACACTAGTACCAAACTCTTGAATTCTTTCCATAAAACTTTTGCTAGTCGCATAGCTGACCATGTTTACATGGATTGGTCCCTTATATCGGTTTTGGAACCCATAGGTAAAGATGTCATGTAAAACTTGCCTCAGTCAGAGGAATATGCACTCTAAGTAGCTTTGAAATATGACTTGATCTATACTTAGTCAGGTTATGTTTATAATTTTCTTCCTAATCTAAATCAGCCCATCGCTGACAGTTCACCGGGGGAATTTCATGCCATGGATGATATCATTGGATCCATTTCAAACCCTTAACCTCAACCATATACTCCACCTATGATGTGTTATGGTTGACCTCATAGGAGGAAAATATCTTCTTACAATTATACCCCTCCCCATGGCAACCCTTATCTAGGTCAAAGCATGTCATATGCATATCCCAAAATACATTAGGATATGCCAAGGCCAGTTGTGTCTCAACCTTTTTATCCAAATTTTTTCCCTCATCCTTATTATTTGTATGCACCTCCTATCGATCCATCACCTCCGGCACCAACGCCACATCCCTCCATGCCTCCTCCACCTCTACCGCAACAATAACCTCCTCCTGAAGGTCAAGTCCATGCTTAGAAGACCACAACTAATTCCCCCAACCCCAAGAAAAGGAAAAGTGGGAAAGGTAACCATAACTATAAGTATCAAGGTTATTAGGGTAACCAGGGTCCACCACCTAATGAACCGCATGGAAACTAGCCTAATATTGCAACCTAGAAACAGGGAAAAAAACCCAAGAAAAACAAGGCTCTTCACATGAACAAACCTTGTGCCTATTGCAGAGTATACATCCATTAGACTCATGAGTCTCCCCTTTTACCTCATATGTTCCAAGTATGGGAAGCTCAAGAAACTTCTTCTTGAGTACAGCAACCCATAACTGCACCTCCTCCTCCTCTTGCTTCATCTCAACTGGCTATGCTTATCAAACCTTTTACTCATCAAGTATATCTACCAGCTCAACCTACAACAGTTCCATGACCTTCGCAATGTGGTCACAAAATTATCATATCCTTATGATAAATTCTGACAAAGTCAATACAGAATAGTTCACCCATCAGAATCGATCATGGCAATATGAAAATCCATGTGCTAAGTCTGTGACTGAGTCCCAATATCAAGTTTCGACCAGGCCACTGTTGTCCTCAAATGGTACCTTACACATCCATAAGCCTAAGGTTGAGGTTATCCCAAAGATCTCGAAAGGTCAATTAAGTCGAAACGTTGCTTCTGCTAAAGTCACCCACACCTATAACATAATATATGACTTCGCATATTCTCTTGTTACCATCTCAATGTTAGAATTCCTCTGGACGTGCCCATCCCAACATAAAGCTATGTTGTACATTGGGCTCAACACTCCCCGTGTGTTTCGTGACATGGAATAACCACCTCTCGTGGATCCTAACTTTGGCAATTGTAGCAGAGACTAACATCTATGGGTTTTGGTCTAATGACAATCATGATTCCAACAATTGGTATCAGAGTGACAAGTCTCGAGTTCAAAACTCACCTGGCTCGTGTTTGGGGGGAGATTGTTGGACATTGGGTTCAACGCTCCTGTGATTTTCGCGACATGGACTAACCACTTCTCGTGGATCCTAACTCTGGTGATTGTAGCAGAGACTAACACCTACAAGTTTTGGTCTAATGGAAATCGTGATTCCAACAAGCTATACTCTTTGCTTTGGCTGTTGTGGATCCTTTTGGCGATTGTATGACCATATTTGACGTTGATAAATTATAACATCCTCCCCTTCCTTCATTTTCTGCATTTCAAATAGAAGTCTCCATAGTAAATTTGATTCTCCAGTTGTGTGTGTCATAGACGAAGGTACCTCCACTTGAGTGATGGCTGCTAATGTTTGGATGCAACTTAGTTCACCTTACCTATCCCCATCCACCATCACTCTCCATTCTTGGAAAAATAATCCCTCAGAACCCCTTGGATTATATCATAACCATCCTATCAGTGTTTCTGATGAGATTATTTCTATTATAAATTGAGGTCATTGATGCCCCATTATATGATAACATTATTTTGGTTCATAGTTACACCTATTCCATTTCAACTGTCGCATATGTAGTTTTCCATAAGATGTGCTTTCATCACAATGGAAAGATTGCCATAATCGATTAACTGACATACTATGATCCTAATTCTCATAATTCACCTCAATCCACTATCTCTTTGATGACTCGAAATAAGACTGTCTCGTCCCTCACCAATGTATCTCTTGGGGTCTACAAATATTCCAATTTTCTTGGTTCTTATTATGGTCCACCACCTACTCCTGATGATCCCAGATCATCCAGTGTTTTCATGCTTCAAGCATCATGGGTTGCTCATAAGTAGTTTGGTATGCCTTCTCAAAAACCATCACCTCCACAACTTGCTACTCCTGGCTCAACCCAGTTTCAGAATAATTCCTCAAGTATTGATTCATTCTGTTGGTATTTCTCCTAGTCCTTTGCAGCCTGGAACCGTTCCTCCAGGTATTAACCATCTAGGAATAGTTCCTCCACATTGTCATCCTTCTAGTCAGATACCTTTCTTATTCCCTCTACATGGAATTTTTTTTATCCCTGTCATGGTTACGTCGAGTCTTCATAACATCAAAATGGGGATCCCAGTCTAGTACATTGATCCTCCCGCAAACACTCCCCCTGATCAAATTAAACTTATACTGCTTTGACTGCAGTTCAACCTATTTTTCCTACCCATTATTTTTCTTTAGCTCAATAGTAACCTCAAAATGAACTTGCTCCTATTGCGAAAGCATATGGTGAGGGGGGAAATCCCTAAGAAATGGAAGCAAAGGCAAGGCACCCTAAACGACTAGAGATCCTCCTAAGCCTCCAAAGCCTACTCGTCCATGCACTTTGTATGATGTTATCAAGCATTTCATCAATTATTTTCCTGAGCTCCCTCATATCAATAATGTAGTCGAAGGTACCTTTCCTGACTCTAACATTACCGAGGTCCATGTAACCTTACTTGATTTAGCTAAGAAGAAAAAATTATTATTTATGAATCACCCTTGTGCTTTGTGTGATAGTTATGTCCATTATTCTCACCATTGTCCTCGTATCTAAGAATTTAGTGATAAAATTCAAGTGCTTCACGAATTAGAGGATGCCCATAGTGAATCCACTCCTACTCTACCTGCGGATTCAGGTCCCATTATCATGCCAAAACAGGTGGTATGTCAACCACCGATTTTGATCCCTCATCTTGATGTCAAGATGATGGATAACACTGCTCTTATTCTCTACATGTCATCATCCATGGGATCAATGTATTGGGACACTATTTGAGTTTCCTATTGTGATTTTTTCAAACCTTTTTTATTGAATACCCTTTTTTGAACATCAGTAGATGTTCCATCTACTAGTCATTTGTCCCTTCCTATTGTTGATGCGCATGTGGACCTTGCCTCTCATGTCGATGCTTTAGGTAGCTCGTTCATAACATGTGGTATCTCTTCCTCATTTCCTCCCATTTTTCATTCATAGAAGACATCATGGAATCCATAGCCACCCTTGATTATCCTTGGGATTATATGCACCATCGTGCATATTTCCTACTCTAGCAAACCCATTATCAATATGTTGTGGAGTCTCAAGACTTCATTCATGGTGAAGTAGATTGATTTAGAAACACCATTCCTACACCATATGAGTTTGAAGAAGTAAATATTACCAGCATATACCCTAATATCAAAATTAAAATTTCAAATAAATGAAGGATCAAAGAAAATATCACTTTTGGGGCATAATGTACCTCGGAAGAAATTGATGCTTACACTATCATAGGGACACATATCCGAATTCAATTCATGTCTGCCAAAGGCTAAGACCCATTCATCCTTCCAAACATGAGGATATGAAAGCTTAAATCGATAAGCTCATGCAATTTTCCTTTATATATCCCATTGAATACCCCACATGGGTGTCCAATCCTGTTCCCATTCTCAACATCCACAAACTTATATGATATGGAAAAATATTGTCCCAAAGGTAACTTCCCCACAAGCTTAATTAGGTAAATCATTGATGACTATGTGGGGCATGAGGTTCTTTACTTTATGGATGGATTCTCTAGATATAACCATGTAAGTATATGATATGTTCATCAACTGAAAATCGATTTCATTATTCTGTGGGGAACTTCCGCCTATAGGGTCATGAATTTTGGTTTAAATAATTTTGGGGCCACTTTTCAAGATGCCATGTCTTACTGTTTCTACAAATTTTCTCATATTATCCTTCTACATCTACACAATCTCGCCACTCATTCCAAGCTCTTTTCGCAACACATTCATACTTTCTGTACCATCTTCCTTCGATGTCGCAAGTATAACATTTTCCTCAATCCACATAAATGTGTCTTTTGAATTCATTTCAACCGACTTTTGGGCTTCATTGTGTCCAAATACGGTATCAATATCGACCCTCTCAAAGTTCAAGCCATTCTTGAACTTCCTCCTCTTCATACCCTCCACCAACTACAAAGCCTCCAAGGAAAATCCAACTTTATTTATTGGTTTTTTCCTCACTATGCCACCACTACACATGGGTTTATTAGACTCCTTCGATCTACCATTCCATTTGTTTGGGATGACCAAGCTCAAAATTATTTTTATTCCCTCAAACATGTTCTCACTTCCTCTCCCTTGATCAGTCCACCTAACTTTGAAAGGGACTTCTTCTTGTATATCTCATCTTTCGCCTATTCGATCGTCTAGGTCCTAATATAGGAATATGCTACTCGAAATGAGAATGTCATATATTATCTCAATAAAAATCCTTAATGGTCCCCCTTTTTTCCTATTCTCATGAATAAAATTTAGCGTTCTTTGTTGTGTTATCTTTCCAAAAAAATTGTCATGATATTCTTATGTGTACCACCAATTTTTTTGACCAATCGCAACCCTATGGAATTCTTGTTGATTTGACAGATCATCAAGGGAAAGTACTCTTGTTGGATCGTTATCCTTGAAGTATTTTATCTCAAATTGGTCTGGACCAAGAGTAAGAATGGTCTAGACCTTGCTGAATTCATTTATGAATTTCATGCTGGTACGTCAGATTTGCTGGTAAATGATGACCTTCCAAATGAACACCTTTTCTCCATCACCTCATATGATCCTTGTTATGGAGACATCCTCAGTTATTTTCAAACCTAAAAATTCACCCCCCATATTAACCGTGATTCTCAAAGACGTATTCAACATCACGCCGCTCGCTACCTCCTCATCGGTGACGATATTTATCATCATGGTGTCAACATTATCCTTCTTCATTATCTTACTCATGCTAAATTTGATCAAGTGATCAATTCCTGTCATGGTGGCAATTGTGGTGGTCACCTCTCTGAAATGGACACTTCCTATAAAATCATTCATGTCAATTAAATTTTTCCTTCTCTCTTTAGCGATTGCATTGAGGCAGTCAAATACTATCCCAATTGTCAATTATTTGAGCCAAATTTGTGAGCTCCACCTGCTCCCCTACATCTTGTCATCATAGCTGGCCCTTTCTATAAATGGACTATTGACATTATGGAGTATCCATCCCCATCCTCTAATATCCACAAGTATATTATCGTGGTCGTCGATTATTTCACCAAATGGGTTCAAGACATGAAGACATTTAATAATACCACAAATGTCACAACACTCTTCTTCCTTAACCATGTTATCGCTAGATTCAGGGTTCTGAAACAATTCCTTTCTTACAATGGCTAACACTTTGAAGATGATATATGGCATAAGCTATCCTCTTTGTGGGCCTCTAAAAATTAATATTCATCATCTTATTAACCCCAAGCAAATATCCAAGTTGAAGAAATCAATAAAATCATTAAAACTATGCCTCAATAGACAATGAATAAACACAAGACCAACTAAGACCTTACACTTTTTGGGCCTATAGAAAATATGTTAAAACCACCATTGGGTTTAATCCTTTCAACCTTGTTTTTGGAGAGGAGAAAATATTACGAATCGACTGTGAAATATTCTTCCTCCACCTTGTCGTCGAATACCTCCTAGACACCCAACCTTTAGAAAAATGACTTATCATGTTTGAGTGTGTGAATGAATGCCATCATGTTGCATTTCAAACCATTTAAGTGGCTAAAAACTGCACCAAAGATCAGTGTGAGTAGAAATTCTATCCTCGTACCTTTCACGACGGTGACCTTATGGTTCTCTATGATTAACCTCATGATCTCCTAGGGCATAGTAAGCTTAAAATTTTATGGCTCAGTCCTTACATCATTCGTAAGTTTTTGGGCAAGGGGAATACCTTTCAGAGGGTTCAGAAGGTAAAATCCTTCCTAACCCTCACAATGCACTCTACCCAGATAAATTTGACCCATACTATTTCCCATTTAAATATGGGTATATTTTATTCTCTACATTTAGATAGCTTACATCCCCCAATCATCTCATTTGTTGTCTTATTGTGTCTTTTATATGGATCCATCATCCACACCTCATATCGGTTATGTCGATGGTGCGAGTAGGTTCTCTAGAAATATTACCTTAGCAACTTGGACCATTTTCTCCCTTCTCCATTCATTATTTCACTCCAACAATGCATGCTTTCGATTTAGCACCAATAACCAGGCCAAATATGATGTTGTGATAGGTTTCTTAGCTAATTACCTTGATCGTCACATCCTTAACCTTCATGTTCATCTTGATTCCTTGCTACTTTTCATGCAGTTAAATGACATTTATCATGTGCATAATCTTGTTCTATTTAGAAAATATCTATGAGTTAAGCTTTTGGCATGTGAATTTGAATTCATTACATTCATTAATTTTCTTAAAGCCCAATATCACTATGTATATAGCATTGCAAATACCATGCTATATTGGAAGTTATCACATGCATATACAAGAATTAAACCATAACATAAACAAATGTCAAACCAAAATCTTCAAAAAAATAATGCATAACCATATTATGTATCATAATATTCAACATATAAGAGTTTGGAGTCCTCTACTTAAAATAAATATGACATTCCCATAACATGTTACAATATAAAAATGGGACCCACATGTCTATATCCCTAGTCACTATCGTCTAGAGGATCATGAGCCAATGGATCCATACCACCAGCCTATATGTCTTGCACTACTTGACCGGCCATAGTTTGTTCCTCATAATACCTTGGCACTCTGAGGGAAGAATGGTGCACTCACCGATATACTGATCTTCTAAGTCATGCCACCCATTCTATGTCACCCCATTCAGTAGCATGTCGAACCTACAATGGAGGTCCTCAAGTAAATAATCACTATATGATCTCTTTCGTGATGCCAAACCACCCTGATCTCCATCCCTAGGCACTATGGATCATCTTATATATCTTGTCAGTTTCACTAGTGCCATATATGCATACCATATGTTTATAAATCAGTACCACGAACATACACTTTCTAAACTTTATATGAAACCAAACATCTAGAAACATTCACTTACCATATGGACACCATGCTCATCTTTCCATAATTGGTAAGGCAAGATCCCCATGATATTTGATTCCACTATACGAATAGTCATCTATGTATAATGGAATTTGGCCCCAATGTGCAATGAACTCAGCTCAAAACACTTTTTTGACTCCCCATCCTCTAGCTCGTCAGAATATCTTCCCCTAGTGGCGCATCCTAGGCTCTTGTGGGCCCCCATCATGGATCGATAAATGTGGTCAGATGGTCAGGATCTTCTCAAAGAAGAATTACCAGAGAAATGTCCCAAATAAAAAATTATCATTGCTATCTCACCTGCATAGTGTCAACTGTCGTTTCAATGAGGAAATAATCATCTAGGCCCACCCATAGTAGGTACCTACCAGTACACTCTCCAAAAGCATCATATGCACCTAGTGATGTGATGAAAGGAATGAGTACCCAAGATTCACACCACCGTTGTGGTTGTATCTCGTGTATCCGACATATCTAAGTCACTTATCTAGATGGATTTCCCTTTTCATGAACACCAGGTTTGCAATTATGATCCATAAACTCATATATATGCCTCCCACAAGGCAACGCTAGATGTACCTCCCCTACCAACCCCAAGGGGGGTAGTCCTGTCAAAACGTATATGTCCTGAATCGTGAGCTCAATCTTGTACCCATGTACCACAAAGGCCTCCTGATTTGGGTCCCATTAGCTCACAATCCTCATTAGCAAGGGCCCACTAGCCCTCATCAATGGGTTCTCGATTAAATTAATAACCCCATACTGATACAAAACCCCTATGACTATCGAAGAGCTTCAAAATATCATTCTCGCCCTTCATCATTTAGCTTTTCCATACCTAAAAAATGCCATTATGTTTTTTTGGTTCAGAGTCAAAGGTGTGGATTTCCCATTCTTTGCTTCAACTCACCATAGACCACTAGTTTTGTTTTTCTTCCTAGTTCAAGACAGATTTTTTTCCCTAAAAATTGTGTTGGATGCACTTATCAGACCATTTTTCGCGTTCTAAAATGTAGAACATGGCCACAAGAGTGTGTTGCGACTGTGAGGATAAGAATGTATCCCCCACAGTGAACTGAAGCCATAATGTGAAAATCTAATCCACCAAAAATGATGAGTAAGGTTAGGCCACCTACCTCCAAATTTTAGATCCTGATTCTGATGGTCAGTTTTTCCACTACAATCTCCACAGGATTTACGAAATTATCCTCCTCTCCAAATTCTCTAATCGCTCATTATGAAAATGGATTGGATTTGGGGGCAAGAATCCCTTTCATAGTAAAAACCATAGTTCTTTTGTCGCCCATTGCGGCCAAACCGTCAACACCATTGGAGAACTCTCACTGATTTTTATAATGGGTATCCCTTTGTTTTTGGTAATTTGACACTTGAACCGAAATTTATTTTTCCACAAGGTTTCACTTTTCTACCAATTAACACAAAATTTCATCATATGAATTTCATGTACTTTAGTACCACTTTACCTTTGCACTCATTTATTCATGTGTCAATTTTTGTCTTCAGTAACCATTATTTACTCATTCTTTTACGGTCCCTTATAGGGAGCTCCCATGTGGGAGCCTCATCAACTCACCCTTTTTTAGAGCATCTAAGATGTGTCACCCCTAGATTTATGGGATATGTTTTGAGTCCCATTGAGTCTTATTAGAGTATTCTATCTATATTTTCCTTGCATCCATCCCTATTTTTCTCCTTTAGGCCTTGAGATATATTATTCCATATATGAAAAGCATAAGTCTAAATAATTCCTGTCCCCTCTAGAATTCAGTCAGTCATTGCCAGGTAAACCTTGAATATTATGCTCTCACAAGGGGATTTTTCTATCCACCTCTCATATTGTTCCCTTCCATCATCATCCTTGGTATCAATGCATCAGTAACTTTCCTATGATCCCTCGTGCCTTAGTTGAGGATTCCTCTTTTCCTCAACTCTGGTGGTCCCTTTTCTGTCAACTTCAGAAAATTTATTCAAAATTATTCCTCGCCACATTTTACTAACTCACCTAGGAATAATTAAATAAATAACTATTTATTTATTGTTCGTTAACTGCATTTTTGGAAAAATTGTTAAATGTGATTTAACAATTATTTCATTTTCACACATTCATTAATATTTTTGAAATAATTAACAACTCATTTTATTTGTTAATTATTTCTAAATAAAGATATCTGACGATTTTGAATAAATTTTTCCTCTCAAAAAAATATAATAAATTATTCCTAACAGTTAGATCTCGATTTGGTCAATAGTATTTTATTATTTCCCAATTTCAAGATTAACCCAATACTTTGTGATAAATAAGAGGAGTTTTCATTCATTCTTTACGATGATCATTATCATTGTCACCATTAACATCTTCTTGCATTCGAGCTCCCACAACATTTCTACACATTGTTTTGGTTTCCCACATATTGATAGAGAGAATAAATCACCGAAGCGTCAAGGAAATCAAAGGCCCCATGTCAGGAAGGAGGATTTGCAGACCGTTTTGTAGATCACCTTAACTAGGTACTATCAATAAATATTTTATTTATCTAAACGTATTTCCATAATTGGGTTATTGCATTGAATTTCTTTTGTTATTAATTATTTTAGATCGCATGAAAATTTTTACTACATATTTTTCTCATATTATTATTTCACAGATGGAGTATAAGCAACCACAAAATGTTGTTAGGGTAGCTTGTCACCCATGAATTAAGTGGAGCCTTTTTGGTACACCTTCCAAGAAATTTCATACTAACACAAGGTATATGAAATGGATGTGAAATCTATCTTTCTCAATGGTTATCTAGAAGAATAAGTGTATATAGTACAACTAGATGGTTCATGCCCTCAAAAAATGAATATTATATTTTCAAACTAAAAAGGGCGATGTATGGGATAAAACACACTCCTATAGCTTGGTATGTCAAACTAGATAATTATCTACAACTACAAGGTTTTAAAATAATGACAATTGATAGTAACTTGTATACAAAATTTGAATATGATCATTTGTTGGTTGTTGTGGTTTATGTAGAAGATATTATCTTTGGTAGTGATTTGGAACAGTTAGAACGTTGGTTTTCTAAGTTAATGAAGAGAGAATTTGAAATTTCTATGAAAGGATAACTGTATTTCTTCCTCATACTGTAAATGAGGAAATCTAAAAAGGGTATCTTCATCTCTCAATCCAATTATTTCAAAGAAACACCAGAGAAATTTGGGATGAAATAATGCAAGCGAGCTAGTACCCCCATATTCACTCGTTGTAAGGTATATAAATAGGATGAAACCACTCTTGTAAGTTAGAAAACCTACAAATAAATGATTGGAAGCTTATTTTACCTAGCTACCTCAAGACCAAACATAATGCGAGTAGTGGGCATGGTGGCCAGATTTCAAGCCAGCCCTAGAGAAACCCATGTCAATGCTGTAAAACAAATTTTCAATTACTTACAAGGAACAACATACTTTAGTTTATGGTATGCTAGAGGTATAGAATTTAAATTAAAATCTTACACTGATGATCATTGGGCTAGTAGTCTTGATGATATATGTTTTTCCCTCGAGACAGTTCTTGGGTGAAAGAACTAGTGATTGGGACATCCAATGAAATTGATGAAAATTTTGAAAATGATTCCTTGGGGAAAAAATACCATTATGTATAATGCTGACTTGATCATGGACAAAAAATAAAATTAACTATATTCGCCTCTTATTTTATAGCTAGAAACATCAAAATATTATAACGAACTAAATAAAATAAATATAAACAAGGATTTATCGCTTGGGTTGAAGGAATCTAATGCTTAGATACAAAGAGAAAAATGGTGAGTGAAACAAAGAAAAAAAAGGAAATGACTATGTTGAAGGTAATGAAGCACCTATTAAGGTTCCTTAAAATAAAATGCAGGTGTTGTCTGCAACAAGCTATAGCATGAATAAATATGTGTTTCTCCTAATAAAATCTTGTTGCATCATACATTACTTCCACTTGAACTGGAAAAAATATTTGAAAGGAAAACATTAAGAGAGAACTGTTACACACTTTAACACACCATAGAAACTGTAATCAATATACCTTCATATTCATTAATATCCAAGGAAGATAAACCATTACAATCATAGAAAATGATTCAAAATATCTAAAACCCCTCTCCTTCTTTCTTCTCATCTTTTATTTATGCCCCCATAATTAACTATTTTGATCAGTTCCAAAAAATGATCCTTTAATAATTATAAAATTTCATTCCCTCTTCTTTTATTTTTACAATAGCATAATTACATTTCGGGGGTTTTCATCCTTGCAATTAAACGTATATAAAAATAAGGTGGAGGTTCATATATGGGCCCCAACTAAAAGACCATTGTTATTTTGTGGAAACCAAAAAAACTACGTCGGGTATCCTTTATAATGGTTTTTAAATTGATGGGGTGGACCCAAATTTCATCACCACTGTTGATCTATAGATGTGAAATGTTATTAGACTTTGATATGACGAGGACCCATGCACTCCATCGATTTACTTGTCTCTTCAAAATTGATCATCTTGAAATGTCAATCACTCTACCAAATGCATTTGAATAATGATGAACCAAGTTGCAGGCTACACAAAGAACATCATTCAATTCCAATAGAATAGTGTTGTCGGGTATTTCATGGCTACTTTTTGATCCATTATCCAAAGAAAATATCAAAAAATTACTAAGAATATGTTGTAGCTGCTATAACACCATCAAAAATTTTACGCATATTCAAATTTTTGGTTCCCCTCTTATGCTCAGTCAACTGTTAAGGTTTCGATCATACTCTCAACTCGTTACTACCCCCCCCCCCCCCTCCTTTCTGTCAAATTCTGATGTTGTACCCATTCGCACTTTACATGTTGCACCCACACATCATATGTTGCCTCATACATTGACCTTATAACTATATTAGGGTTTCAAAGGTGTGTTACTTTGATGATGTGCCAAGAGACACCCATGACGTATCTTTCTCTTATATGTATCGAAACCAACAAAAGCACTGCATGTGGGAAAGAAGGATTTCATTTTTTTGGCTCTCCTTATGTTGACCATATTAGGGTTTGGGAGAAACACTAATTTGGAAAGAGAGTACCCCCGCTTTTTGTTTTAACCTATGCCTATGATGGCACATTCTCATCGACATTTCACGACATCATGGTGATATTGATTGCATAGCATGTCCCCCTAGGCCCTTGACTGGTCATATGCCTCAACATGTGCATTACGTTTTGAGAGAGTTATATATATATATATATATATATATATATATATATATCTGTGTGTGTGTATTACCCGGGATCCCTGAAACCCTAGGCATCGGTGATTGAAGGTCCAACCTTGCTTTGAATTAATCCTCTCTTCCCTTAGGCACTTATCATCTCTGCCCTTCCCATTTCTCGATCACATTAGTAGCATTAGGGTTTATGTGAATTCCTCTTCTTGATGACTTCGCCTACCCATCATCCTCATCCCTTTCAAATTCACTAGGGTTGATGTCTTGTTAGCCTCATCATGTGCACCCTTGAAACCCTAGTTGGTCATAATGGGAGTCACCTTCATATTTTAACCTGACCATCTACCCCCATGTGAGCCCTCTAATTAACATCATATTTCCCTTGCATCTCACCATTTTTAAAAACCCCTTCACATTTTAACCCATGTTGGCCATTAGGTTAATGCATGTGTTCAGAACTAAATAAAAATGTATACAACGACCAAAGCCAAAGCATGAATTTTTTGAAAGAGAATTGAGCACACATTTATGCACTCTAGGTTTTCGCATCTATGGATTTGTGTAGAAATGTTATTATAGATATCATGTGATTAATCCTAGTTTTATCGTCTCATTATTATTATGTGTTATCTTTTTCGGCTCTCATTATGTTGACCATATTAGGGCTTTGGAGAAACCCTAATTTGGAAAGAGAGTGACCCTCTTTATATTTTAACCTATGCCTCTGATGGCACATTCTCATCGACATCACACGACATCATGGTGACATTGATTTCATAGCATGTCCTCTTAGGCCCTTGACTGGTGATATGCCGTAGTATGTGCATTAGGCTTTGATATATATATATATATATATATATATAGATTCCCTGATATCCTTGAAACCCTAAGCATCAGTGATTGAATGTTCAACCCTGATTTGACTTAATGTTATCTTCCCCGGGGTACTTATCATCTCCACCCTTTCCATTTCTTGAGCACATCAATAGCATTAGGGTTTATTGGAATTCCTCTTGTTCATGACTTTTCCTCCCCATCATCCTCATCCCTTCCAAATTCACTGGGGTTTACGTCTTGCTATCCTCATCATGCACGTCCTTGAAACCATAGTTAGTCATAATGGGAGTCACCTTCATGTTTTAACGTCACCCATCTCCCACGATGTGCACCCTCTCATTAGCATCACATTAACCTAACATCGCACCATTTTTAAGAACCCCTTGACATGTTAACCCACTTTGGCCATTATTTTAATGCATGTGTTCAAAACTAAGCAAACATGTATACAGCAGCCAAAAGCCAAAGCATGATATTTTTGAAATAGCATTAAGCACAAATTTATTCACTCTAGGTTTTGGATTATGTGGAGTAGTGTAGCAATGTTATTATATATATCATGCGATTAACCCCCGCTTTATCGTGCTATGTAGGGCAAGTGAGACAACAACTTATATTTTTTACCATAACAGTGTTTGGTTCTAATTGATGATGTCAATTAGAGTTTAATTTAATGTCAATCGGGGGAAGGTAAAATAAGAAGTGCTTATCTAAAATATATAGATCTAGAAGATTCCTAATTTGAGGGGAAAATGTAACTTATATATTTTGTATACCTTCCAAGCCTTATAGATTTTCAGCCATATTCAACAGACTCATCAGATTTATCAGACTATCCAGCAGCAGGTACGACAATACATATCCATCTTTCATCCACAACTTGCAGAAGAAGCTTCGGATCAGAATTGCAGCAACTAAACATGCATGATTCATCCACTTCTGTAGGTAAGTAAGGTATGATGTTTTCTAACCTTTAATCTTGAAATTCTTTTTAGATGCTAAAATGATGATATTTGGAAAATATTCCACTATTTCACTATTCCCTTTCTCATTAAAATTTTTCAAAAACCATCAGTTGGGAAGGGGGGAATTTCACACTTCATTTTTTTTCCCTCATTCATATTACATCTTAACCCACATAGTCTTCCCACAATAAAAACTACTACAAAATGATGAGCATATTAAATGACTTATTAAATATGATGAGCATATTAAATGACTTCTTAAAATGATTGATCTCAACAAAGTAAATAATGATTGTAAACACAAGAACCAATCATTAAAAGAGATCTCAACAAAGTAAATAATGATTGTAACACAAGAACCAATCATTAAAAGATGCAAATGCTTTGCAAAAATAAAATTTATCCAAAGAAGTGCAAAGTTAAAAAGAAGTCCATGATTGAAAGATGCTTGTTACACAAGAACCAAACATCTTGTAAAAGGAAGCTCATCTAAGAATCAAATCAGATAAGTCATTGTAGTAGCTTGCATGAGGACATGCAAGAGCTTCAGTTGGGGAGTATGTTTGGGTTTCAAAATGTCAATCATTACCATACATTTTTCACCTATGCTTCCATTATATCACCCATTATTCACCACCATGTCACTTCATTTTCCCTATTATTCACCATTAATGGGTCTCATTTATATTTTCCAAATATTATTTATTTTTAAGCATTTTAAAGAGAAATTCTTGATTAGATATTAGAAAATAATATATTTTACTTTATATATGGAAAGTGGGTTTTTTTTTGTGACATGTGTGGGTGCCAAGGAAGCTTCCAAGACACCTTTATGTGGCCTTGAATGATCAAATTCGAATTTTAAGAGATAAACCTCATGGAGAAGATCAAGGACAAAAGGGGGTTATGTGTCTAGATGGTTGAGAGATGTATGGAACTAAAGAGAGATTAGTGGATGATCATTATGAGTTTGTTACTCATCCCATTGTATAAATAGGAGTAAAATTCCCTCCATTTGTAATCTTAGAATCTTGAAGTTTTGTAATCTTAGAATTTTGGAGTATGTAATCTTAGAAGCTTAGAGTTGGTTTGTAATGGAGATTTTGAAATAAAGGATCATACTTCGATTTTGCTTCTACATCTGAGTCTCCATTGAAGTGGTGTGCTTGTGGAGTTATGGAGGGCCCCCATGGCCTCACTTGCATGCTTATTTTCTTATTTTAGGTATAATTTATTTTATGTTTTTGTTTGATTTCAGCTTTTAAATTTTGTTAAATGTTCTAATATTGGAAGGATCTTATTTGAAAGTGTTTTTGTAAGAGAACCATAAGATCTCAGACAATTATTAGATTTAGGTTTGTTTCATTTCAGCTTTTAAGTTTTGCTAAATGTTCTAATATTGGAGGAGATCCTAAAATTCAAGTGTTCTTGTAAGAGAACCAAAATTTTTAGTTCTAATTGATGATGTCAATTAGAGTTTAATTTAATGTCAACCTAGGAAGGTAAACTTGGAAGTGCTTATCTAAAATATATAGATCTAGAAAGATTCCTAATTTGTCCAAGATCTTAAAGTCCCCTTACAAGAACATATTCATTAATATCTCTTTCAATAACTAATCAAACCTAAATCTAACATCCGTCAAGATCCTAAGGTTCTCTTACAAGAAAACATGAATTTTAGGATCTCCTCCAATATTAGAACATCTAACAAAAACTGAAAAGTTGAAATGAAATAAACCTAAATCTAATAATTGTATGAGATCTTACGGTTCTCTTACAAGAACACATGAATTTTAAGATCTACTCCAATATTAGAACATTTAACTAAAATCTGAAATGAAACAAAAACATAAATTAAATTATACCTAAAATAAGCATGCAAGTGAGGCCATGGGGGCCCTCCATAACTCCACAAGCAGACCTCTTTAAAGGAGACTCAAATGTAGAAGCAGCAAAATCAAAGTATGATTCTTTATTTCAAAATCTTCATCATGATGTACAAACCAACTCTAAGATTACAACTCTCTAAATTCTAAGATTAAAAATGGAGGAGATTGTACTCCTATTTATACAATGAGATGAGATAACAAACTCATAATGATGATCCACTAATCTCTATTTAGTTCCATACATCTCTCAACCATCTAGACACATAACCCTCTTTTTTCCTTAATCTTCTCCATGAGATCATGATCTTTTATCTTATCAAATTCGAATTTGATCATTCAAGGCCACATAAAGGTGTCTTGGAAGCTTCCTTGGAACCTACACATGTCACAAAGACAATCCACTTTCCATATATGCAGTAAAATATATTATTTTCTAATATTTAATCAAGAATTTCTCTTAAAAATGCTTGAAAATAAATAATATTTGGAAGATATAAATGAGACCAATTAATGATGAACAATAGGGAAAATGAAGTGACATGGTATTGAATAATGAGTGATATAATGGAAGCATAGGTGAAAAATGTATGGTAATGAGTGATATTTGTATGAAATTTTGAAGCCCAACACACCCCCCAACTGAAGCTCTTGCATGTCCTCATGCAAGCTACTACAATGAATTATTTGATTTGATTCTTATATGAGCTTCCTTTTACAAGATGTTTGGTTCTTGTGTAACAATCATCTTTCAATTATGGACTTCCTTTAACTTTGCACATCTTTTGATAACTTTTATTTTTTGCAAAGCATTTGCATCTTTTAATGATTGGTTCTTGTGTTTACAATCATTATTGACTTTGTTGAGATCTCCTTTTAATGATTGGTTCTTGTGTTACAATCATTATTTACTTTAGATCAATCATTTCTAAGAAGTCATTTTATATGCTCATAATTTTGTAGTAGTTTTTATTGTGGGAAGAATATGTGGGTTAAGATGTAATATGAATGAGAGAAAGAAATGAAGTGTGAAATCCCCCCCCCCCCAACTGACGATTTTTGGAAATTTTTAATGAGAAAGGGAATAGTGAAAATAGTGGAATATTTTCCAAATATAATCATTTTAGCATATAAAAATAATTTCAAGATTAAAGGTTAGAAAACATCATACCTTACTTACCTACAGAAGTGGATGAATCATGCATGTTTAGTTGCTGCAATTATGATCTGAAGCTTCTTCTGCAAATTGTGGATGAAAGATGGATCTGTATTGTCGTATCTGCTGCTGGATAGTCTGATGAATCTGATGAGTCTGCTGAATATGGCTGAAAATATATAAGGCTTGGAAGGTATACAAAATATATAAGTTACATTTTCCTCCCCCCAGCCTTATTTATTGACTTGTCCTCAAGTCATGACAAACTGAAAAACAATGAAAGAAAGTCTGCTTCATCTGCTACAAAATATGGGTCTTCAAGTCTTCAACACTTGATGGCACAAATCTTACTATGTGATTAAATGTGCTGGTGTCGAACATAGTAAGAAGTTGTTGGCTTAGTGGCCATTAATGAATGCCACTAGTCAACACGAGAGCTCCCACCATTGATTCCAATGGGAGTCAAGATGCCTAACACATCTTTGTAGGTACGAATATGTTTGTTGTGGTCGAGTCACCTACAAGATCCAATGAACAAGGGATATTAATGTACTCCCATTGTTCATTGGCAAGAGTACTTGCCATTAGGGCATGCAAGCCTCTAGGTGTTTTTACAAAGATAATTAGACTCTAGGACTTTGACTCAATGATATACATAGAAGCAGGGCTTTATTGGCGGAAATGAAAAATGGTATGAAAAGGGAAATGGAAATGGAAAATGGATTTTATTGATGAGTTAGGAATAGATGAAAGGAAATGCATGGTGAATGAATAAGAACTCTTGCTGTGAAAAATGGACATGGAAATGGTATGCTTTATGGTTTGACAATTGGTGGAATTCAAAATCTTTTGCAAAAAGGGAGGTGTAAGGTTGTGGTTGTGAACATGGATTTGTCTTTATGGTTTTTCATGAATTTAGTCATTTGAAGACCAATTGTGTGCACAATGTAATCTCCTTAATGAATACTTGATTATCCTATAACCTGTAAACAAAACTTGGTACAAAGAAAACATAAGTGTGTTCAAGAAGAAATGGCTAGTTCCTTCATGATTCTTACGCAAAAATTTCGTACCAAATAAAACATATTAAGGACAATCAAAGAGTTGAAATTGACTTAATCATGATATTAATATCAATCCATTCTTAAAAATAACCATGAAAAGTAATACTCCCTGTTTGTGTCAGATGAAATATGCTCGGCAAAAACATTGGCATTAGAAAGATCTGTCGTGTTCTGCATATTAGTATGTCACATAAAAGCATTCAACAGAAACATGTTATGAGTTTAATGCCAACTTGAAGCTATCGAAACAATATAATTATCCTCCAAATGTTTGATAAATCGATCCTCGAAATTTGTTTCCAAGTGTTCCATTATTTATTTTCAAACCTGCATGAATTTTGTGGGAATTTATTTATTTATTTATTTTTTAAATAAAAAAAAAATAATGAAATTCATTTTTTTTTATAACAAAATTTTTAAATTTGTTATATATTTTGAGTATTTTTTTTTTTTTTTTAATAAAGAAATCAACAAAAACAAATTCTATTAAAAACTAATCAAAAAAAAAAAAAATCTAAAAATAAACTAACACTAA
Organism: Pinus albicaulis; assembly: GCA_034641835.2. Lineage (NCBI taxonomy): Eukaryota > Viridiplantae > Streptophyta > Pinopsida > Pinales > Pinaceae > Pinus > Pinus albicaulis. Next base: position 978,919,143 of record CM076571.1, on the reverse strand, counting down.
AATGGATTTTTTTCCAATATCCCTAAAAAAACACACAAATCCTCTAGAATCAATGAAAAATCTGGCTTTTGTCTAGAAAATCAAGAGAAGATAATGAAAATGCCAAATCTCTCCAAGATAACTCAAAGCCAATTTTTTTATCACTAAATTGAATATAGAGGAGGCATTTTACTTAGGCAAATGGACTTGTGACCATAGCTCTGCGTATTCCTTGGTGGCACATGCGTTTGAGGACTCCATAATGAAAACGAGGCAGCTTGTAATAGGAGCTTCAACATGCGCATATTCATGTTGCACTATTGATCGAGACATTCAAAGGAAGAAGCTGAATCCTGAGTTTAAATTCAACAATTTTTTTCGCCCAATTTACCGGCTTAACTATGCCGATAGATCTCTCAATTTTGAACGATTCGTCGGTGCCTTTCCTCTCTCTCTTCTACATGCATATTCGTGGGAATTTTGTCTTTGCACTGTCTATGATGATTAGGCTGTCACCTGAAGGTACAGCCGTAACTCTTCCACTCAACCATCCTGTGGTTGTTGCTGTTGATGCCTACTGACAGTGTCCTCATTGAAGACCTGCAAGGACTCGATATGAAAGCGCGCCTGAGATTGTCCCACTTATTTCTCCACCTGCTAGGCGGAAGGAACGGTCATTATCCTCTTTAGTAATTAATACTCCTCCAGTTTCATAGGTTAGTCTATCAAGCCGAACAAATGTTGTGGCAAGAAAAGCTGCTGCATCAAAGGGTATTGTCAGTAAGAAAAATAGTGGAAGAGATGTGGATGTTGCACAAGATCAGTCTGAAAGGCTTGACCCATTGGAACGTTCAAGGAGACAACGTAATTCAGGTGATTAACCATTGAACCAGACAGCTGATGATGACATACAAAATACAACTACTCAAGACGTTTCTCGACAACGAACAGGAAAAGCTGCGAATTGGGAACCACTGGCATGTCTTGCAGAGGCAGCAAACAGAACTGAGACATCTCAACAACCTATATACTACAGGTCCAGAGAGAGTTTCTGTATCCAGGAAACAGAGTGCAGTGGCTGGATCTTTGGAAAATGGTTCCTTTATGAAATATGAAAGAAGAAGTAATCCTGTTTGGTTTACCCTTTTAGCCTCTGAAAATCAAGTTGGAGATAATGCTCTTCCACAAATTTCAAAATATTATCTCAGAATTAAAGATGGAAATGTGTCTGTTTTAGATGTCAAGAAATATCTTGTAAAGAAGCTCATCTAGCTTTTGGACTCCACGGATGATTATCTCAAGCTTTACTATTCATTGTCTCAGACTATGCGCCAGGTATGCTGATTTAGCCCATGAATTTTAACTGGTTTTTTTAAGTATACTCACTGCAAAATGGAATAAACAAACAAGTCTTCGTAATTGTTGATACCCAGTGGAAAATACCATTGGCCAATAAAGGATTTTGTTCCTTAGTGTGGGACATTTTTTTTTTTTTCTCCATTGTTTGCTCGTGGAATGTTGGAACAGTGCTAGAGTGTGAAAAAAATTTATTATTTCTTTTCTTTTCTTTATTTCTTCTTAAATTTATTAATGTTTTGTTTTATTGATTTTTTTATTTAAATGAGTTGGTTTTTTTTTTTTTTTTTTTAATCTTAAAAAAAATAAAATAAAATGGTATCCTAAAAAAAAGGGGTTAGCTTCCATTTTTTTTTTTAAACTAAAATTTAAAAATAAAAACTAAATTTTATCTAAAATTTTTAAGATGATCTTTCACTTACTCACAAAATTATTTATTGTCGCATTGCAGATTAATTTTCTAGCAAGAGTATTTTTATTTGAAATAAATCAATAGATTTTCTGATCTTCCTGATCGCACGAAGTGCGGGAAGAGAGCATACTAATCTCTTGATTTTTTTTTATTTATGCAGGTTAGCCTGAATGGATAATAAACACAATTAAGATCTGCAATCAAACCTCGCATTGTCTATACTCTTTCTGCAATGTCACGGGGGCATTTAGACTCTCGAAAGACAAAGCTTTCTGATAATCAAGCTCCTGGCTCACCCATGATACAGAAACAAGACATAGAAATGAAAAGATGAAGAAGCTCTTTTTATTCATGATGATATTTAAAAAAACAAGACTAAAAGAAAATTCTACAAGGAAATTCTATGAGAAAATTCTACAACGAAATTCTACGAGATCTCGTTTTATTTTTTTATTTTTAAGCTATTCTACATTAACTTGAAAGATGTTTTATTTTCTAAGTAAAAGAATGCTTTCAGTGAAGCCATCTACGGACTAAAAATTCGAACATGCTCACATCAAGATTTAAAATTTTTACATTATGTTTTACAAGTATGTGAGAATCCTGTCTTAGAGTTGGCTCAAGGTTATTGTCCTTGCTCTCCAAGAAGTATCTGTTCAACATTGTCAAATTCATCATCCGTAGATGGATTAGTGAGAAATGGGGGGTTTAAAATAACAACTGAATTTAAATTAACTATGTGCGAAAATAAAAATGCTCCAAACTTTGAACTCCTTTATGAACCTGCTGTCACCAAGTTCCACAAATTAGTCCATAAAAAAAAATGCATAAAATAATTACTAAATTCTTCTAGTTGCACTTCCCCGGCAACGGCGCCAAAAGTTTTGGTTCTAATTGATGATGTCAATTAGAGTTTAATTTAATGTCAACCCGGGAAGGTAAACTTAGAAGTGCTTATCTAAAATATATAGATCTAGAAAGATTCCTAATTTGTCCAAGATCTTAAAGTCCCCTTACAAGAACATATTCATCAAGATCTCTTTCAACAGCTAATCAAACCTAGATCTAACAATTGTTTGAGATCTATGGTTCTCTTACAAGAACATATTCTACAAGATCTCTTCCAACATTAGAACATCTAATAAGAACTTAAAAGCTGAAATGAAATAAACCTAGATCTAATAATTGTCTGAGATCTTATGGTTCTCTTACAAAAACACTTTCAAATAAGATCCTTCCAATATTAGAACATTTAACAAAAACTTGAAAACTGAAATCAAACAAAAACATAAATTAAGTTATACCTAAAATAAACAAATAAGCATGCAAGTGAGGCCATGGGGGGCCTCCATAACTCCACAAGCACACCACTTCAATGGAGACTCAGATGTAGAAGCAAAATCGAAGTATGATCCTTTATTTCAAAATCTCCATTACAAACCAACTCTAAGGTTACAACTTCTAGGCTTCTAAGATTACATACTCCAAAATTCTAAGATTACAAAACTTCAAGATTACAAATGGAGGAGATTGTACTCCTATTTATACAATGGGATGAGTAACAAACTCATAATGATCATCCACTAATCTCTCTTTAGTTCCATACATCTCTCAACCATCTAGACACATAACCCCTTTTGTCCTTGATCTTCTCCATAAGATCATAATCTTCTCCATGAGGTTGATCTTCTCAAATTCGAATTTGATCATCCCAGGCAACATACAGGTGTCTTGGAAGCTTCCTTGGCACCTACACATGTCACAAAAACAATCCACTTTCCACATATAAAGTAAAATATATTATTTTCTAATATTTAATCAAGAATTTCTCTTAAAAATGCTTAAAAATAAATAATATTTGGAAAATATAAATTAGACCCATAATAGGGAAAATGAAGTGACATGGTGGTGAATAATGAGTAATATAATGGAAGCATAGGTGAAAAATGTATGGTAATGAGTGACATTTTGAAACCCAAACACACTCTCTTTTGTGTTTTGAAATTACCGCACGAAGGAAAGATTGTTATTGTTGATCAGTTGTTGTTCTTCAATTCTTATTCCAAGAGCAACATTCCATACGTGGATCAAATTCCTACTCCCTACGAAAGCGTAGGTCCGGGTCTCTTCAAAGATCCTACCCTCATGGGTATTTTTCCTCTTCCTCCACCTAACACTGTTCCGATTAATATGATCTCTCGGTCTGACGACCCATGGATCATCCCTTCGCCTGAGTAGATCGATTCTTTCGGAGATTCGATGTCGTTAAGTGCGATTGAGATAGACTATTGTGAACTTGTTTCGACTTCGGAGCCTCCGCTTTCTGATTATGCTCCATTGAGCATGTATCTTTACACTTATTCTCAATCCCCTTGGCTTGACGATTCGAATTCACCCGATCCCTTGAAAGAGATATTTCACTCCGATGAATCCATTGTGGAAACTATGTCTCTCGAGGATCCTCCATGGGACGACAGTCATCATCGTTCCTCGTTCATGCTTGGCCTCGGGGCCATGTCTACGTGTCTTGAGAGGTTTGCATCTTAGGTTCCTTCTCCTCCGCTTCAAACGCCTATTTTGATACACGAAGTGTTTACGAAGGGTAACTTGAGTAACATCACGCAAACGATTCCTGTCGACATTTCCGTGAAACCGGAAATCATCGAGAACATTCAAATCGGGGTCACTTGCTCTTCCGATGAAGTTCAGGTTTATACTAGCCTTTTCCGCGAGTTCCGTGGCGTCTTTGCATGGTCCTATGAAGAGATGCCCGACATCGATCCTAGTATAGTGGTGCATAAGATTCCTATCTACCCTGGTTCGAAGCCTGTTCATTAGCACCTTCATCCTGTGCACCATAGAAAGGCTGCCGCCATTAAGGACGAAGTTGAAAAACTTCTCAAAGCTGGTTTTATCTATCCGATTCCCTTGACAGAATGGGTGTCTAACATTGTCCCTGTAGATAAGAAATAGGGTACCATTCAGGTCTGTGTTGATTATCGTGACATAAACCGGGCCTGTCCTAAGAATAATTATCCTACTCCCTTTATTGATCAGATCATTGATGACTGCGCTGGGAGTGAGATCCTTTCCCTCATGGACGACTTTTCTAGCTATAACCAAATTAACATTCTCCCGACCGATCAACATAAGACTGCCTTCACCTGTCCTTGGGGTACCTTCGCGTATAAGAAGCTCCCTTTTGGCTTGAAGAATGCATGTTTCAGCGAGTGATTTCATATGATTTTCACGATATTAAGCACATCGTTCAACCTTATCTGGATGACCTTCTGGCTCATTCAACTAAACGTGAGGACCACCCTAACTATCTTCGTCAGATATTTCTTTGTTGTCGACGCTATAACATCTGGTTAAATCTACATAAGTGCATCTTCTGCGTCGATTCTGGTAGACTCTTGGGGTTTATCGTTTCCAAATACGGGATTCGCCTCGATCTGCTCAAAGTGGAGCCTATCATTAATCTCCCCTCTCCATCCTCATTACATCAGCTGCAGAGTCTACAGGGAAAGGCTAATTTTTTTTGTCGTTTTATACCTAACTATGCCGAAGTGGCTAAAGGATTCACACGATTACTAAAGTAGGGCATCCCGTTCCTTTGGGATGAGATCGCCTAAAAGTATTTCGATTCTTTGAAGACGTTGCTTGTCAAAGCTCTTCTGTTGCGTCCGCCGAACTATCATCACGATTTTTCCCTCTATTTATCCGCTGCTTTCAGAATGATTTCCGAGGTTTTGGTGCAAGACGATGATGACGGTGACGAGCATGTTATTTATTACCTCTCTCGTAACCTTCTCGATACCGAAACATGTTTTTCTCACATCAAGAAGTTAGATTTAGCCGTAGTTCAAGCAGTTCAATGTTTTCGTCATTATATTCTATTGCGTACTGTGACTGTGATTTCTGACTACAACCCTATGACCTATATATTGTCTCGACAATTGCTGGGGGGCAAGTACTCAAAGTGGATTGTCATCCTTCAAGATTTTGATTTGGAATTTACTACAACCAAGTTTAAGAAATCACAAGTCTTTGTCGATCAAATCTACTCCCTCCCCTTTGACTCTGCTACGCCTGGTTCTGAGGAATGCATTCTGGACGATTCGCTTTTTCTAATTAGCACCGTCGATCCTTGGTACGGTGATATCATCGTATATCTTCAGACTTCTAATTTTATATCAGAGTTGACGAAGGATGCTCTTTGACGCATCCGTCATTAATCGCAACCTTATCGTATAGTCAGAGATACACTCTACCACATCGGAGTATATTCCATTCTCCGTCGGTGTTTGAATCTCGAGGAGGCTAAGAAAGCCCTGAATGATTGTCACAGTGGCGCATGTGGTGGTCACATGTCTGGTACTGTCACTGCACAAAATATTCTTCCTGCTGGGTATTTCTGGCTCTCAATCTTCAAGGACTGCATTGTTTTTGTTCGGAAATGTCATGATTTCCAGATCTATCAGCACAAGATGCACATGCCACCTACATATCTCCACCCTGTCATTACCATTGGTCCCTCTGAGAAGTGGGGCATCTATTTTATGATGTGTAACCCTCACTCGTGCGGGAGGCATGCTTATATCATTGTAGCCGTTGACTACTTCACCAAATGAGCCGAAGAAATGCCTACACTTGCCGCCGACGGTAAGACAGAAGCTCATTTCATATTCAATCACATCATTTCTAGGTTTGGTGTCCCTTAAGCCATCGTTATCGATCATGGTTCCCATTTTCAGCATTATATGGTCTCGGAGTTGACTTCCAGGTTGGGTCTGCGTCACGACATCTCAACGCCATACTATCCTCAAGCCAATGGCCAGGTTGAAGCTGTGAATAAAATTCTTGTCACCATGCTTAAACATATGATTGGGATGCACAAATCCAATTGGCATCTTATGTTATTTTCGGCTCTTTGGGAATACCGAACCTCAGTTAAGGATGCGACTATATTCACTCTATTTCAGCTCGTTTACAGTTTGGAAGCTACCCTTTCGATTGAGTGTGAAATACCTTCGCTCAAGTTGGCTATTTAATTGCTGCCAAACACTTCGCCAAAAGAAGAACGCTTCTCTACTTAGAAAGGCTGGATGAAACTTGCCGCTTTGCTGCTTTGGTCATCGAGGCACAAAAGAAGCGGGTCAAAGCTCATTTTGACCAGTCGGTTTCCCCTCATTCCTTCATAGAAGGAGACCTCGTCCTCCTGTACGACCAAGCTCATGGTAAGGTGGGGGCAGGAAAATTTCAACCCATGTGGCATGGGCCCTACATTGTTAAATGTGTCTTGTGGAATAGGGCCTATGAGCTCATTGATTACAAAGGTCATCCTTTGGATCATCCCAGAAATGTGTTGTATCTCAAAAAATATTATGCATGAGTCATTCGTGCATGTTTTATGTACATAGGTGTTATTTTCATTTTTGTACATTTTTGGCTTGGTGTGCTTTGCGAGCGTTTTCCTGCTTATTGGGTCATTGCTTATTGTGCTGATGTTTATTACCCCTTATGTCTGTTTTGCAAATGGTGCTTCCCATAGTACTCGGAACCCGTCTTCGGTAGCCTAGGTGATTTATGATCCTGCTAGTGAGTTGATAGACCTACAAGGTATTTGTCTAGGACGAACTACAAACAATGTCGCTGAGTATAGTGTTGTCATTGAACTATTAACCGAGGCGATTACCCTCGGAATTCGTGCATTGGTTGTAAATCTGGACTCACAACTTGTTGTTCTTCAACTTAATGGACATTATTCAGTTAGAAACCCTCAGGTTTTAAGGTTGTATTTACGTGTTCGTTTGCTGGAAAGACATTTTGATTATATCACATATCAACATATTCCTAGGCGAATGAATGCATTAACTGATACAGTGGCTAACATTTTATTAGATAGACATTTGCGTAATCTGTAAAATCATCATCACATGAAAAAGATTCATATAGGAAAAAAGGTGTGCGTGTGTGTCTATATATATATATATATATATATATCGAATGTTTGCATCATAAGTCCAAAAAATATGTGTCTTTCTGTTACATCCTGAGACATCATATATATATATATATATATATATATATATATATATATATATATATATATATATATATATATATATACGAATGTTTGCATCATAAGTCCAAAAAATATGTGTCTTTCTGTTACATCCTGAGACATCATGTCTCTCCAAAATATGCAGAAATAAATCCTAGGTTTCTAATCGGCGTGATGCTCATGATAGCATGTCACTGCCTGTACAAGCCGCCTCAGCAAGCGGTGAACTCAGTTTTACACCCCGACAATGTGTCTCTGGTATGCACGAGGAACATCGTCGAATCACGCATAGTCTGGGACCCCACGTGAGATTCCCTCCAACTTGCGCACGATTTCCTCCTCCTCGCCTCCCTCACCATGAGGGGAAATATCAAAGTCACGAGGGATTCACCTTGCTATCAGAGACATGTCTGCAAGTCTTTCTGGGCCAACATCTGCAATAACACATGGATTTAATGTCAGAACATACATAACAAAAAAAAAATCATCGTACTCGTGAAAAATAAAAAATAAAAAATGAGTCTTACCAAGTGCTTCATCCCAATCCTCTCCTTCTGGTAGTGGGAGGTCCGGATCACCAGTGAAATATGTGCCAGAGTAGGGCCAGTCCTCCACGACAATCAACTGTCGGCGGAGCCAATCGAAGAACTCTGGTTTCCAGGACATATGTTGACCGCCCCCTGACCTTGGCATTAGCGCTGCCCAATGGGCCATCTGTGGCTCTTGTGCTGGTGGCGTCAGAACTATCACTTCCTATCGTTGCAAGATTGGTAGTCTTTCCAAGAAGAACGATACCAGGATAGATCCATATCTGAACTGCTTTAGTTTTGTCTTCTTTCATTTCGTCAGTTGACGTTTCATATTGATTGTCACTACCTCTGCCCAGTTGTAGAGGGTCAGTGTTAGACAGTCTACTGTAAGAAGTAGCTGTGTTTTTGTTGCTTCATGTGGTGCTTTCGATCTCGCAGCTCGTGTGATGGTGTGTAGCACTACCTTTAGTGCCAAGTTCGGGATAGTCTGGATATCCACTTTCTCGCTTCTCGATCCTTTCCGTGCCCCTCGAATTACCCTGTCAATCACCCTACTCATGTTATCCATGGTGGGTCGGGTGCCAGTCAGGACTGGTGTTGCCCCCCTCCACGACAGTCCCGTTATGAAATAAATGTCTGAAACATCAATTTTGAGTTCTTGATCATGAAGAACGAATTTTTCCTGATCCTCATCCCAGATACTGATCAAGTATTGCAGCAGCTCCGGTTGAGCTCTAAGGCACGGTGTCATGAAGAATTTTTTCAATCCACAGTCTCTGAGGGCTTCCATGCATATTTCATTGTCCATGGCAAGCTCGTCTTCTTCACTGTGTTCCTGTTCTTTCCATTCGATAACCATTTTTCTGCTTCACACCTACAAACATGTTCATATGAATCTCATTAGCCAAATTAAAAGCTTTGAATTTGTGAAAATTGGGCTTGCTTGCTTGCATTGTAAGCTTAATAAGGTTTGCGCGATTGGCGTGACTGTTTGTGAAATAGTCGCGCCAATAGGTGCGCCTCAGTTCAAAAATTTGGGCGATTGGCGCGAGTCTGTGCCCGATACTCGCGCCAACCTCCGTGCCCTGTTTTTTACAAATTCCTCCATAGGATTTTGGGTTGCAGGGAAGGATGTCAGCTCTTACCTAGAATTGGCGGATTTGAGATTTATCTGCCGGATCGCCCGCTATCGTCGTCGCAAAATCACAGTCTAAAATGGGTAACTATTGCTCCACAAGAGGTAAAAGTGAAAAGTAATTATTTTTGGAATTTTATAACTTTTCAAAACCCTAATTAGGTTTTAAGACATGTTTTTATTATTATTAAATTATGTTATTTCGAGAAATGGGTTTTACGTTTGTCTCTTGTGCAGAAACAAGTCTTTAAATGAGATAGAGATGAAGTAACGAGTTGTATTTTATGCTTTTTCGGACTCGGTAAAAACACGAAAAAGTCACTACTTGAGTCATATTTCAGCTCTTTTCTAACTCTCTAAAATTGAAAAGATTGCCGAGACACTTGTCGTTTTGAACTCGTTAAATGGCTGCGAAATGATATCTACCCAGTATACATTTACCCCTTTTTCGGGTTGGGATAGATTATTTAAAAAAAGGAATACCTTAGCATATCGCGACTAAGAGTTTCTTTCAAATATTGTTTTCTACCTTTTCGGATCTGAAGGACTATTTACGAAAAGGGACTTGCTGGAGTTTTCTTTTCTGCTTCTTTTCAAACTCTCTAAACATGAAAATATGTCGAGTTCTTCCTTTGTCAGACTCGTTAAACCCTGATGACATCAGACATCATCACCATGACGTTCACCAAGTTCCTCCTTCCTAGGGCTCGTAAAATGTACTAGGATGGATTTTTCCAAAGGACAAACTTACATTGCAAGCATATGCTATCCCCTTCAAGCTTGTTTTTCAAAAATAATTGGGGCACTCGCCAGAAATGGTGGGGAAAAATGGAACCAGTTTTTAGTTGTGTCGACAGTATGTCGCTCTTGAACATGACACTCGTCTGCATTAATGTGGGGTTAAGGACATCTCATTTCGTCATTTTTTCCTCCGTGGGTTTGGGTAATTTGTTTTTACCTCTCATCTTCTCTTTTCCACGTCATCATGACCTCAGACCCCTTGATGTCAAATACTGCCAAATCCAAAGTTGTGTCGCTGATATGTTCAAGAGAAGTTTGCCTCTACAACTTTTAACCTCCCTCTGAGTCTCTGTTGGTCTTGATTCATTATCATCATGTTCCTCTGTCTCATGTCGATGATGTGGGAAACATTATGGCCCTCCTTCGACCTGGTCACTTCTTGTCGACTTCAGCTCATTATCGAGGAAGTTGATCTAGAGACTCCCTTCTGGTACGTTGGAGCTTGCATGCCTCAATGGCAGGTTCTTCGCATTCAACGACAGGTCCACATCATTGGCCTTCGATCGAGTGATTCTAATGGTGTTTGATGCCAAATCACTGTTCACATTCCGTGGATTGTACCTGTTGTACCTTGAGATCTATCGTCCGTTATTGTTGGTTTCTCTCGTGCCTGTTAACAGCTTTCATCATTGGCTGGTAATTAGGTCATTTTCTTGCAAGTTCGACTTCATTTCACATATTCACATGCTTGAATTTGTACTTTTTCGGGTCGATATTGTAATATTTCGGAATAGGAAATAGACAACAATACACGGCAATACAAGCATACAACTATATAGGAAAATGCCGGAAATAGAATATAGAGCAAGTGCACATAAAAATACCAGAAATGCTAAGCCATTTTATTAGTCTGAGAATATATATGGGTACAATAGATAATCAGAATAATTGCACCTATCCTTGCACAAGGCAAGTGAAGAACCCTCTTAGAATAAGAAATGGCTGCTATAGAGGCTGCGTCCCAGCTGCTGGAAGAATCTGCCGTAAAATGCTGCTGCTGCAATGAACTGGAACTAGGGGCTGATCCCCTCTCCGGAATGAGTTGAAAATCGGTAGATCGCCTGTACTCTCTGCTTCGGACAAAACCCAGAAACCATGAACCAAAAGGACCACCTCCGAAAAACACCCCAGAAGCCCTCCTCAAGGAAAACGCTGTCCCTCTAGGCCCAGCGCAGATGCCAAATGAAGAACGCTGAGAAATAGCCACAAATCCCTCTGCAAACTCTCCAACTGAAAGAGACTAACCCTCCACGCTAAAATACACTGAATCTCCCGCAAAACCCCCACAACTGAACTGCTCTAACTCCAACTGCGTCCTCCCTCCAAGACTGCACAGTCACCCAATGAAGCTCAACTCCCCAGCAAAACGTCCAACCAAATCACCTGCAAATCTCCTGCTAAAAGACTGAAGGAATACCTTGCCCGAGCAGGCACTCGAAGTCCCCCGGGGCCAAGGGTGAGATCTCCAACCGGAGACACTCAGTCGCACTAAACAGTGCTGCAGACCGACTAAACAGCCAGCGTGCTCAAGTAGACAGAAGTCTAGCTCAAAATATCATCAACATATCAATAATGCCAAATGGAGTGACTCTCCCTCCTTTTATAGTGCTAGCTCCCCTCAAAACCCTAACTGCATCCCCTCTCTCCACGTGCTCCTCCTATGCCTGCGCAGTTGCTTCTAGAGCCTACGTGAGGCCTCTCTCATACGAAGTGTGGACCCCCAAGGCTTTCCTTTAAGTCACAACGTTGCTCCTACTAGGAAGCACTTTATTTTATTAAAGTGAGTTGACCCTTCTTTCTCACTTTTATTTATTAATTAACTATAGGTGGTAAAACTATACAAAAATGAAATATTCCAATTAGCGGTGCTAATTAGGAATATTACAGTCTCCCCCAGCAGAACGTTGCTTGTCCTCAAGCAACTGAAGTGATGCATGCTGCAAAATCTTCTCATCCTCCCAAGTGGCATCCTCATCCGGCAAATTCTTCCACCTCACCAAGAACTCCCGGATCGTCCTGCTCCGCAGCTGCCTCTCCCTAGTATCAATAATAGCCTCCGGCTGCAACACCAGATGCCCCTCATCATCCGTGGGTGGTAACTCATTTGTGACTGTCACCTGCTGGCCCAATGCCTTTTTCAAGCATGATACATGAAAAATGTTATGGATCTTGCTGCCTTGGGGCAACTCCGACTCATATGCAACCTGCCCAATCCTGCGTATCACCCTGTATGGCCCATAAAAACGGGGCTTAAGCTTCTCAACCCCCTTCTGCTTAAGTGAAGACT